>PVIA01000918.1:0-337471 GCA_004024845.1 Tonatia bakeri
TTCTTCTCCTGCTGACACCCTCATTATTTGCTCAAATAAGTTCTCAATTTCTTGCTGTCGTTCTTCTCCTGCTGACACCCTTAATATATGAATATAATATTAAATTCAATATTATTCAGATATTGGAATGTTTCAAGTTGTCCCAGAGGTTTGTAAACCTCTCTTCATTTTTTTGAATTCTTGTTTATTCATTCTGTTTTGGTTGGATGTTTATTTCTTCCTTTTGTTCCAAGTTATTGCTTTGAGTCCTGGTTTCCTTCCTGTCATGTTGGTTCCCTGAATATTTTGCTTTATTTCATTTTGGGTATCTTTCATTTGTTCTTTTATTTTTCAACCAAGCTCAATCAGTTCTGTGAGCATTTTGATTATCAGGGCTTTAAATTCTCCAACAGATAGGTTGGCTATCTCCTCCTGGCTTAGCTCTCTTTCTGAGGTTTGGCTCTGTTCTTCCATTTGGGCCCTATTTCTTTGTTTGGGCCCCTATTTAGTTGTAAGGGGGTGGGGCCTTAGGTACTCACCAGGACACGACAGCCCTCTTTGCTGCATTTGGTGCTGTTTGTTGGGGATGAGCCAAAGAGGGAACAATGAAGCTCCCCTGCTCAGCTTTAGCCCACTTTTCTATGAAGTCGTGTGAGGCTGGGAGTTTCTCCCACCTTGGCAACCACTGGAGTCCACAGTCACCTCTGAGTCTCAGTTTTCCCCTTAAGTCAGCCCCTGCCTCGCAGCCTGCCACAGCCAGCCCGCCCCCATGGTCTGCTGCCTCACTGGTTTCTCTCTGTCCACCACCTTACCAGTCTGGTTGCTGTGCCTGACTGTTTCTTTAATTCTGTGGTTGTCAGAGTTCCATGCAGTTTGATTTTCTGGCACTTCTAGTTGTTTGTTGACTTTAGATTGGTTGTTATCCTCATTTTGGTTGTGGGAGGAAGAGACGGGTTTCCTCCTATGCCTCCATCTTGGCCAGAACTTGGTAGAAGTTCTTTATCACATACACACTATGCAAATACTTCTCTTAGTCTGCAATTTGACTTAACTGATGGACAGCATCTTTTGAAGATTAAGAGTTATGTTAATTTTGATAAAGTAGAACTTATTTAGTTATATTTTACATTTTATAGCTTGTACTTTCTAAGTTTTATTAAGAAATATTTGCCTAACCCAAGGTCTCTAAAATTTTCCATTTCCTTCTAAATGTTTTATAGTTTTCAGTTTTGTTTTAGCTTCATGATCAATTTTGAGTTGATTTTTCTGTGTGGTTTAATCTAAGAGTTGATTTTGCTGTTGTTGCTGTTTCTTTGCATATGGGTATCCAATTATTCTAGCACCATTTGTTGAAAAGATTATCCTTTGCCCATTTTATTACCTTGGCGCTTTTGCTAAAAATTCATTAATTATATATGTGTGGGTCTGTTTCTGAATGTTCATCCTCTCCATTGATGCCACTTTTATGCCAATACTACACAATATTGATTAATGTAGCTCTATAGTTATTAAAATCAAGTAGTGTATGTCCAAAACTGTTGTCATCTTTGTCAAAATTGTTTTTGTTTTTCGGGGCTCATTTGCATTTCCATGTGAATTTTAGATATAAAATGCAAATGGTCAAATATACATGCAAATATTTTTCACATCATTTTAAGCAAAAACAGGATTCAGTATAAGCATATTTGAAATGCCATTTTAGAAACTATCCAATTTATATAAATGAAAAAGAATAATAGCTAATGTTTGTAAGAATACAGTAAATAGAGCTACTTTTACAAATATTTGTGTAATCTCCCTGGAAAGAATTTAGCAATTGATGTCAGGAGACATAAGCACTTTCACATACTTCCATTTGGTAATTTCATTTCTATACATCCCGTTAAAAGAAAGTATCAAAATTGTAGTTGAAAATGCATTTGAATAAATGTGTAGTAGACGCTGATAGTACCCACTCATATCACCTTGGCACTCATCAGTCCCATGTACCAAATGTCAACATATTCCACATCTAGCACCTGTGATTTCATGGGTGTGCAACCTGAGCTCCTACAAAAACTCTGTACTCAGAAGAGCCCTGGTTTAATGCTCTTCTATCGCCTTGAAATTCTTAAACTTTTTAACAAATGATCCCACATTTTCAATTTGTACTTAGGCTTGAAAATCATGCAGCAAACCCCATGTGGGGCTGAGGAAAATGTAAAGTGAACCTATCCCCCAGAACAGTCAATAGGACAGGTTGGATATCTCCCAGAATTCATTAGTATGATCAAAACCCAGTTGCCAACTGTGGTAACCTGCTTAATAATAAACATTTACTAATTTTCATCTTTGTTTCTTTTTCTCATTTCTGCACTTTTCTGTGGGTATTTATTGGTGTCATCTGCTAAATAGGTTATCTGCATTCAAATCTTCTTTCAAAAACTACTTCTGAGAGAGATCCCAAACTAAACCCAGAGGCAAGGGAATAAACAGGCTACCACAGTAATCCAGGCAAGATGGTCAGTGGTCTGGATCAAGATGATAACAATGGAGGTAATAGGAAAGGTTGAATTCTGGATATTTTTGAGGATTGTGCAAGCAGGGTTTGTTCAAGTTTTGAATCTCAGATGTGTGATATGAAGACAGTGAAGGATTAATTCATAGGTTTTAGCCTGAGGTACAAAAACAAAAATGACATTAACTGCGATGAGGATGTCTGCTGAAAGAACAGGTATGTGGTAGGTTGAGATTTTGTACATGTTAAGTGTGAAAGACCAAGTAGACATGAGAACATGCCACATGGGTCAATGAATACATGAGTCTGGAGTTCACTGAAGTGGTTAAGGTTGCAGTTAAATACACGATAGTCCTGAGCATAAAGGCAATATTAAAACCCATGACACTTGGTGAGTTTAATAATAAAGACATAAATGTTGATAGAAAAGACAAGTTATCCAAAGACAAAGCTTTAAGAGTTTGAGGGCATGGGGAGGAAACTGCAACCGAGATGGAGGAGAACCAGCCAGCGAGTTCGGAGGAACATGCGGATCATGTTGCGCTAGAAGCCAAGTAAAGAAAGTGTGTCACAGGCAAAGGTCACCTGATTCAGCAATGACCACTGGATTTAGCATTATGGAATTCTGTGCTCATTTGACATGAGCAGGTTCTTTGTCTTAGTGGAGCTACAAATCTGAATGGAGTGGGTTAAGAGAAATTGGAGCAACCACAATAGATATTTTCCTAGGAATTTTGAAAAAAAAAAAGGAAGAAGGGAAGGAAGATAAGAAACAGGCAGTAATTTGAAGGATAAGTAGGATGAAAATTGTGTTCATTTTTTTAAGTTAAGAGATATAACAATATATTTGTATTATGCTTAGTAAGAGCCAGTAGTGAGAGGAAGAGAATACATTTGTTTTATCCATTGTTATTGAGAAAATGAGTATTACCTAATCAGGTAAATGGCTGGAGATGATTGTCTCATCATAAGAATGCAACTACAAAATATTATTCTTTAAAAGTATTTACTAGATAATTATTCAATCCTTCTATAACATTCATTTAAGATTTTATGGAAGTGTCTAAGTATAGACATTATTATGGAATATTTGTATTTTCCTCTCATAATGAGAGGAAAATACAAATATTCCATAATAATGAAATAACAAAAATAAGCCCTTCTTGAGTTTATTTATAAACCTCATTCTGGGAGAGCAAATTCTATTCTTGTTATAACTTCTAAAATAGGATCTCAAAACCTAATATTATATTTTGTAATCTTTAAGAAGATAATCAGCTGTGAATAAATAATACTCAAACATATATTTATTTTAGATCGGCTAGCAAACTATTATTGACCTCCTAGTATATTTTGTGTAGGATATAGAAAATTACAAGGTGCAGTCCCTATCATCAAGAAAATCTTGGGGGATATTCTCTTAATCTGATTAATAGAAAAACAATGGTTTAATAAAAAATATCTGTTTTTTTAAGAGGTACTAAGAATGAAATACCTTAAGCAAAGCCATTCCAATACCTGTTTTACTAAGGCAGACTATGAATAATCTTTATGTTAACCTTAGTATCTGATGGTCAAAATGGCTTGACTTTTTCTGCCCAAATATGTCCAAGTCACATGAGAGCAGAGCTGGGCAGCTGAACCTATTCTGTTTGTGTGGTTTTTATTTTGGTTTAGTATATGTTTTCTTGCTTGATTTTGTTTTGTTTTGCTATGTTTTGGAGAAGAGGCATTTAGTATATGTGACATACCAAATATTTTAAATGTTTTGTTTGCAATGACCATATACCGAAGGTCAGCTCATATTCAGATAGAAACTATATACTCTATTTTCTGGTTCTGTTGTTAACAGCGCTTCTCAATAACCTGATTTCTGGTTAATTAGTGACTGAAAAGGTAATCAGAATTCAAGTGTGGTGAAGTTCACCATTGGGATTTGTGCTTAACAGCCTTAGAAACTTAGAGAGAAACCCCTCTGCATCCTTTAAAATGGTCCGAAAGTCTAATCACCAACTCGAGAGAGGGATACTACAGCTCCTTTGAGTCTGACAGTTACAGAGAAGACCCCTCTCATGTCTAAGTAAATAAAGTTGCTTTCATCACCAGTTTTATTTAATAGGGTCTGGAATCCATCCAAATGTGTCCGATATCAAAGTGTCATTTGCATGTCCTAAATATATCGAGTTAAACTTCATCCCTAAACAGCAATCTACTGTTTATTTACCAATTAATTGTTAATTTCATTTAGCCTTGAGAAATAAGCTATGCTTCTTTTCTGCCATTATGAACCAGGGTTAAAATAACTCAGTCATATTTTTAAAGGGAAAATAAAATGTAATGGGGCACTTTCTTAAAATTTGGGGTTTCAGCCCAAATGGTCCTAGAATATTTTATGAATTAGGTAAACAGGACTATACAACATCTCCAAATATATATGTGTATATTTTATATATAGTTTATATATATTTATATGTATACATAAATATACACACACACATATAAACTATATATATTTACATATAAATATGTATTTACATATATATAGTTTAATAACCAGACAATGAGGATCAAAAAGTCTTACTCCATTTTCCAGCCATTATAAGTGGCCCCTTGAACATCCTGCGAAGGCAGCTGGAAGAATGATCAGTACATTCACCAATAACCCAGTTAACAACTGGCTCATTTAACTTCCTTGTACTTTTTGTCCTTGTTCCCCAAAAGGACAAAGGGAAATGGTATTTGGTCAAGCCCTGATAAATCAATAACTTAATACAGTTAGTTACACTTACTTAGTGCAGTTAATATTAAGAACTTGTAAGAGTTTCCTTGTATTTACTTCTTTATTCCCACATCAGCCGTTACAGAACATTCTCATTTTCCACATGAAAGCCACAGGAACCATTTCACAGCTCAGACCCAACAAACTGAACACCAAAAGATTAAGTGGCTAAGCTGCCTAGCATTGCTTGTTTAGCTTTGCCCACAGGATTTGAATTTGCACTACACTGTTGAACATCCTAAAATAATTTAACCACATCCCAAACACTGCATTAAAAAGTCTGTTCCATTTCTCGCCTCTTTAGATTGCACGTCCAGAGCAATTTCTTCCAAATTAAATGCCATTTGGTTTGCGTTAGAATAATCAGGACCACTACAAACATTAATAAGTCTGCAATAATAGCAAACTTACTTTCTTTTCCAAATAGCCGCACACACACCTGAGAAAGCTTTTCTATCCCAATTTGTTTTTTCTTTATTTTCAAAATAGATGCATCTCTGTAACCTTGAGTGTTATTATTTGCACCCTGGTTTTATAATGATATGAAGCTTAATATTAATACAGGTGTGAAGAAAGAGAAGAAGGGAGCTACAAAAATAAGTTTGCTAATTACAGGTTTGGCCTGGGTTATTCTAAGCATTGTAGCATGCATTTGTTCATTTGTGTATTTAAAAAGCATTTATTGAGAGTTCATAATGTGTCAGGGATGGTCTGAGGGGCTACAAATAAAGAGAAAATAAGAGACACAGG
Organism: Tonatia bakeri; assembly: GCA_004024845.1. Lineage (NCBI taxonomy): Eukaryota > Metazoa > Chordata > Mammalia > Chiroptera > Phyllostomidae > Tonatia > Tonatia bakeri. The sequence continues at coordinate 6,006 of PVIA01000918.1, forward strand.
TCCTTATCATTAGGGAGCTCACATCTAGTGGACAGAAGATAAGCATTTATCAGATTATTACCAAGAAGTATTAGATTGGAGAGATATAGTAAATGATGCAACATTTTGTAGAACAGAATCTTTCTTTAGGCTTTTTCTAAAGAAAGATAGTTGTATTCAGAGCAGAGAACAGAGGGCAAATTCTGTCTGCTCATACATTCACCCTAAAAGTAAAACTATTATGCTTTATTTGAGACCAAATTGGCATTACTTTGGAGTCATTAGAAAGTTATTTTAATGAGCTGCTTTAGTATATAAAGGTGGAGGAACTGAGGCACAAAGCAGTTATTTAGTTTACCCCAGGACAGAACTAAAAATCTGCCACTATTTGTAAATTTGGTAATTTCTGTGGAATGATAACTTCTACCAGGTATAATACATTTAAAAAGTATTGCATATAGCAGTTTTAAAAGTAATTGGTGGACATGATAAGATAATTCACATATGTACTTTAAAATAGGTTAGAGGAAGTCTTAAAAATGAGAGAGGCAGCTATTAATGATATTAATAATTACCTTCTGATGGAGAAATTTGGAAAAAAATGTATTCTAGGAAGCTATTCAGAGCTTCTTAAGGTCACTTTAAATCCAGAAACTTCAAGTTTAATGTCGATATTTTTCTGAGATATTACAAGCTTGTATTGAGACCAAATGTTATAAATCTTCAAAATGACATTTCTCAGTTTACATGATATTTTTCAAGAAATAACAAAACCTTGTTAGAATATTTACATTATTTCTGCATGCATTTCATATATTTCAACCCTATTTAATGCATACAAGAAAAATTGTTAACTTTTTTCCATCTTTGCCTTTTCATTTCTCTATGAAGTCCCTTGCAAGAAACAAATGCTTTAAAATATTTCACATGACATCGTGATATTTAAAACCACTTCTACTTTTCCAAGTTAGAAACCCAGACAAAAAGTAGTATTTTTCTTTGGCCGTTTCATTTGTTAGAGATCCTTCCAGTAAATTCACCAGTCTACTACTTGAACCACATGGACATTGTTCTAACCTACATACCAAGATTTCTCTTCACAGTTAACAATCGTGACTTCTAACATCACAGCAGTGTTTTTGTTCCTGCAGTGCTTCTTTGGCAGGAGTCAGTTCAAAAGAATGCAATGAAGCCTTCATTAGGGGGCTATGATACGCATAGACTCTGGGAAGACAGCCAGGGGATTCAATTGGTGAAACATTCAAAGCAAAAGGTGCCCCACCCTCTTTTACACTCACACACCAAAGCTGACCAGTGGGGCGTCGAACTGAAGATCCTTGTCCTGGTCTTTGTAGTGTTTGACTTCTCTTATTTCTTCAGACCTGAATATCTGTTTTTATTACAATGCTTTCAGTGTGACATGTTATGATGTTCTGAGATTTCACTTCAAGGCGCTGACAGGTTTCTTTTACATCTGTGCATTTGCTAATCATGGCATGGTACTGGAGAAGGGGCTGCAGGGCAGGACATGTGATAAAAATTGTAAGGATACTTAAACCCTGGTGGAGGATGCCTGGCCTGGAGAGAAGTTCTTTGCCTGAGTCAAAGCAGGGCAGGAAGTTCATGCTCTTGGGACGTGAAATGCTGACTTTTTCCTTATTATGAGAATATCAGCCGAGCTTAACAGAACAAGGACTCTGTAAGAAAGAGTCCTTCTGGCTCCAGTGTTCACCTGTCAGTCAGCTGTTCCAGATCCAGATTATAAAGAACAAAGGGGGAGCGGGGAGAAGAGAAAAGAAGAGGTAAATTGTCTCACACCGACATTGTTTGGATTAGCTAATAAAATCTTCTAAGCTTTCGAAAATCCCTATCAAAAATCAGGTAATTAATTTTATCTCCATTTCTAATCAAGAGTAGCCAATGTGAGTTTCGGAGAAAAGACAGAATAATTTGGTAATGGTATTTGGTTAATCATAGTTTTAAACTATAAACTATAAAGTCTTCACAAAGTTTAAAGAATCACAGATTGCTGCATAAAATCACGGAGTAAACTAACCATATTTATCAGTTTAATATAAAATACTAATTTAAAATGTCATGGTTAAAAAGCAAAGTATGCTACACTTTATAAAAATCACTTGCTTATACAATACTCCCATATACTATGAATGTCTTGTGCAGGTTTTAATATACAGGTTTTTAAGATTTTCCCAAAGTTGCTGTTTTATTAGGAATCTTTAAAAATGCCAGCAGATTGCAAGGTCATCAAAGTTTTAGAGATGTCAAGAGCTTTGAAGTAATGTAATTCAATTTTTTCATCTTATAAAACAAGAAACTGAGACCAGAAAGAACACATATTTTGTTCAAGATCACAACACTAACTAGCAGAGACTGGCTTTTTCTTTTTCTTTTTTTTTTAAATTCATTTACAGGACTTCCAAGACACTACATTACATTCAAAGAACAGTATGGCAAAACTTTCCGCTGGCAAAACTTTCCCGATAAAATCCAGTTCTTTCAAGTTAACCGTTAAGGTATTGAAATTAGCACTACAGCTTTTATAGAATAAGTAACTACTAAAATAAACTTTATTGTATTTAATAACTGCATATAGTTATGTATAATGCAATTATTATAATAGATGTTATATATGTATCTAATAAGGTAGAATATTCAATAGGTTAAAAGAAATACTACATAGTTACAATAAATAATTAAATTTATATAAGATACTAAATGATTACCAGTTTAAAACTTTCATTGTTCTTCAAGAAAATAAATGCAAGTTGTAAATTTGACAGAATATGACATTCTATAAATTAATAAAAGTGCATTTGAAATGTTAAAGTATTATTTCTTGACTTCCTTTGACCAAGATATTTTTTCATGTGTCCAATTACAGTTGTTTCAACAGTGAGTTTAAATCGTAGAGACTTATTTTTCAGCTTCTTTCTGATGTGGCTGACTGAACACTGGATTGGCATGTTCAGTGGTCATATTGACATCAATTAGGGAAATGATAGAACAATAACAAGTGTATTTTCTTGAGAAAATAGTATACTGAACCATAAAATGAAAAAAGGGAGGAGGATGTATATGCTTTATAATGTTTTAAAAATATAATGAAGTAAAAACAGAACATGAAAAACAAAAAGAAAATAGAACAAAATTTGTTTCAAGTGTTTCAAGTGGCGTTTTAAACAGATGGAAGAAGTAAAAAATTAGAAAAATGTTTTGTATTCTATGTATATAGGAGTTCACTTGAAATCATAATTACAAATTTATGTAAAGAGTTCAAAATGAAGAAAAGTGTAAATGATCCAGAAGAACAGAATAAGCCAAATGAAGATTATTTTATATTTAATTCAAAATGCTAAATAAAAAATGTTTAATATAGGAAGGAAAACATTTTAACTTGACAATAAAATCTATGAATATGAAGAGAAAGTAATGGATAATGTAATGAGATAACCCATTCTAATTAAATTTTCAAAATAGAAGTTAATCAAAATCTTTATAGGCCAAATAAAAAATGTAAAATGGATGTTAAGCAAAGATATGAAAAGGAGAATAAGAGGGAACACTAAACATAGAAAAAATATCAGTTCTCTAAACTTTTTGTTGATTAATTGCTTGCGGAGCACTACTGCTAAAAGGAGAGTCACGGCCGCCTGGCGGCGGGATAGCGCACATACTCTATCAGCAGCGCTGGAAATTCCAGCGGGGCCAGTACACGGGAAGCGCGGCGGTAACTGGCAGCACACGTAAATAAAGTACAGATTAAAATACACTGTGTTTTCTTTTGTTTCCGTCTTACTCTCTCAGTCAATAGAGGAAAAATATTCTCTAGTGCTTTAGCACTTAAAACATTTTCTTAAACCTCAAATAATTCAGCTAAAACACATTTTTGTTGAGACTAAAACAAAATTTGTGGATTTGATAAGCAACTTGCTTGAAAAATTGTTGGAAAAGAATAAAGTCACCGTAAGCATTTGTGCAGTTCTGTAATTTAGTTGTAAACTCTTCTTGAAAGGTCTCTTCAGTATGAAACGTTGCCATTAGACAAATAATTTCTGTTGTTATTTTTCAATTTAATGGGAAGGTAATTAAGTTTTTCTACATCTCTCAATAATGACATTACATAGGATTTCCAAGGTGTATTTAATTTCCTCATGCTCAGATAAAAATTGAGTATTTACTTTATGACGTGAAATGTTTCAAATTTGTGTTGCTATGTAGTCAATCAGGCTGACAACTCCATTCTCACAGCTGGTGCTTGCTCCCCCTCTCTCTCTCCCCCCCCTTCCCTCTCTTCTCCTTTGATTGACTGGGCATAACCACTAACAAAATAGCCTCTGACCAAAGAGAACTGTTCTTTTCCAGAGTTATTGTTTTGAATTCTATTCGCAGTTAACTATGTCTCACTGAACCTTCCAATACAAACAAAATATTTGGATTACTTTCAAAGTAATAATGCCCAAAGGCAAAACTTAATATAAAACCCAACAATTTTTTTGGAAACTCATCTGAAGGACCTACAAAATATTTAATGCTTGGCAAAATGACCAGGATAAATTTTTATTATTGTCTCAGGTTAGCCACTATATTCTTATCCAGTAAGCAGATTGTCCAATTTTCATTATTTTTTTAAAAACATACATTCTATGAGAGGCAGTGTAACATCAGTTTCATGACCAATTTTTATGTAAATACGAGAAAGATGCACCTGCCAACTGATTTGGGGAGGAGTCACCTGAAATTGCTTGATTTGTCTCCAGCTAACCTGCGATAATTAAAAAAAAACTCTATCATGCAGAATCCATAATTCTTCAGTCATTAACTAAGCAAATTAATAATAGTCTGCTTCTAAATATATTCCTAGTACTTTTGAATATAGGATAATAAAAGTCTCCAAGTCCTAGAGAACCTTTTCTTCATCTTGTTCATTAGCCAGATACACTATCTAAATATGAAATATTGGCAGGCAAGGCAAACTGATCTTGGCTATCACTGGTTTTAAAAAGGAAATTGTATTAGTCAGATCTTCTTAGGAGTATTTCTTCCTACAAAATTGTTGACAATTTATGCATACGAAATTGTCTGGAATTTATCAGTGTCAAATGACTGACTCTTGGAATGTATCTCTAGACTCAAAGGTAATGGTTAATAGTCACAGAATATCATTTTTCTGAGGCATTAAAGCTAGAGTTTCTAATTTTGCAATCTGGAAATAAGCTGTCTAAAGTTATTTTAGACTTTATCTACCCTTGGACAAAATAAAGGCAAGTTTCTGGATAATATAAGAAACAAAATCATGTACTGAATGAAATGAGACTAACATTCGGAATAAATACAAGGAATATGAGAGTGTTGCTATAACCAAAATTCACTGGTTTCTTCCCAGTTTGTTTAGAAATATTGGCATGGAACTGTGAACTAGAGCACTTCGGGTGCCAGGGTCATGACAGTGTTTTGGAGACCAATGGTAGAAATCACATCACTGTAATCAGCAGACTTTTCTTCTTACATTCATGTTGCCTTTCTTTATCTTTCTCTTAGCTTCTAATTTTCATCTAATGAAATCATAAGCTTTGGAATCAAATCTGAGATTGAAGCTTGACTTTGAGAGTTATTACTTGGCTGACCTTGGTCAAATTAACCTCTCTTAGACTTAGTTTCATCAACTGTAAAATGGTAAAGTTAGAAGGGTCAGTGGTGAAATGAGATGCTGTGTGTACACCCACACCCACAGCCACAGCCACACCCTCCCCACCTACACAACACACACACACAATTTGGCAAAGGGATCACCCTAAAGTATTTAATAAACCTTTGCTAGAATGTTTGTATTTTATTATTAAGCTTGTAAGACATCTTAATTATTTAAGGGTTAATTAAATATATGAAAATGCATGCTTTCATTTAATTATGATTTCATAAATATCTAACCTCCCTGATACTGGGATGACCTTTGGCCAACGAGCACCCAGTAAACTAAGACCATAGATGTGGAAGAATCACAGAGGGGAATAGCTTTTCTTCTCCTTAGTGGATATTCAAGGGAGGTTCTATAGGAAAGATAACTTTTGAATTTGCCCTTGAAACATGAGTAGGATCATGGCAGTTCAGGAAAATGTGAGGTATCCCCAGCCAAAAAATATGAGCAATGCTTCAGATGTGTTCACTTATACCTTGTGTCTGGAATGTGAATTAGGCCTGGCTAGAGGACCAGATGACCTCAGCCTTACGGAAGAAACAATTTTTCTGAATCTGACCATTGTTATAAATAGCAACATTACTGCAGATACACAATTCAGTCAGCTTTGATCTCTATCCAACAGCACTATGATAATCTACTGCCAAAATTTACCACCTTTGTTTTCAATAATGGATTTCGGAATATTTTATTTCTATCTGTTTCCCCTACTCATACATTCACCAGGATGACATGACCTTATTTTCTATCTTCTAAGTACTTCACACTCTCTTCCCCTTGTAAAAACATCAGCACCTTGAAATATGCTCACAGTCACATTTATCTGTTGATTAACAAAACCATCCAAACATTTCAGCATTAGATTTCAAGGGTTGCTATCAACCTTCATAGGCCTATTTTCCCTCTCTTCTTTTTATTATTCCAATCAGGTCCTCACTAGCTCAGAATACTGATGTTATTCAAACACAGCATTAATGGGATGGTTAAGATCATGTGTTCTGAAGTTTGATTCCCTGGGTTTGTATTTTGAGTTCTCTACTCCATGGATATGTGGCACCAGACAAGTGTCTAATCCTCAGTGTCCTGGTCTGTAGAGTGGCGATAGTACTAATACTTCTCTGGTAGGATTAAATGGGTTAAAAATATGTGAGTTAATGCATGTACAATATTCAAACAGTATTGGGCACATGAGCAACATTCAGTATGTTTTAGCTAATATCACTATTCTCTCTTCAAAATATAAATGCCCCACTTTAGATGATCATTTCAAAGGTTTTTAAAATGATCCATGATAATTTTTCAAATGATGCATGAATAAAATGATGCCTCTTCTAAAAGAGACAAGCAATAACTAGCTGCATAAAGTCTAACTGAAGCTCTTTCTTTAATCCCCAACACTCCTATTCTTCACCTTGGACGTAACCTCTGGTCACAACTTAACAGGTATAATTCTGGCTCTTCATCTCTGTTTGTTTCTTGCAACATACATTAGGCCTTGCCCTTTAAATTATTTTAAAATTTAATTGTTTTTACTTAACAATATATCATAGAGGACTTTCCATAACACTACATAATAAGTTCACTTATTCACCAAGTATTTCCTAAATATCTGTAATGCACCAGGCTGTTCTTTCTACTTGCTGGTCATAACTGAGGGAAGAAAGAATCTGAGTTATGTAAACCCAAATGAAGCTTACATTCTCTTTGATGTATAACTTATTCATTTCTAATAACTGATGTTCATCATAGATTATGAATCAAACCTAAGTTCTATTACCACTACTCTAATGAAAGGAATGTGTTTTTCAGAGGGGGGTTGTTAATATAATACCATGTTTCTATGATAATTATACTCATGTTTCTATGAGTTTTTAACTTTTAAGAGACATTTTAAGAAATGGAATCATTGACTTAAAAGTTTTAATAGACATAACAAAATTAATTTCTAAAAAAACTTTGTCAGTTTATGTTCTTACCAAGAGTCTTAAAAATGATTATTGCCGCATAACATCTAAGTTGATGCCTGCAAAATAAAGTCTTCAGCAATGTTTATAGAGGTGCTACAGGAAGCATTTTCTTTGGTCAAATAAATTTGTAAAACATTATAGTTTTCTATATTGAAGTTTCCAAGTTTCAGTCTGTTATAAATGTCCAATGTGGATGCACAACATGCATTATCTTCTTTACCTTACATATATTAGCAAATTGAAGAAAGCATCCTATCTGTTTCCATGTGATAAATAATTTTTGAATTGCTTAGAATTATGCCTATCTTTTCGGGCCTATAATATCTAGGAAATGTGTAAATTATAAGAATCTAGAATATGGCATAAAGCTTTCTGTTATTTTTTCCCACTACATTTTCTTAGGTGAGGATAGGCTATAGTAATAAATACTCTCCAAAATATGTAACAGTTCAAATATAATGAGAGTTTATTTCTGACTCATATATAACAGTACATGGCGGCAGTTATCTCTTCAACACATGGTGATTTGGAGACTCAAGCTTCTTCCCTTTTGTAAATCATTTCTCCCTTAGGGTCCCATTATCATCTGGACTCCAGTGGTAGGCAAGCAAAGAGAATATAGAGTAGGTAAACCTTTATATTAATACCTTTGCTTTAAACTGAACTCGTCATTTCTGCACATTCCTTTGGCTAGAACTATATGCGTAGTCAAACCTAACTATGAGAAGCTGTTGGGAACACAATATAACTTTGCACTCAGGAAAAAGGAAGTAATTATTGGCTAAAATCAATAGTCTCAGACACATCTAACAGGTCCATAATAACAACATGGTTAATAATTACTGGACACTCATTACTTAGCAGGCTCAGTTCTAAACACTTAACTTGTATTATCTCACATAATATTCAAAATTATTGTAAGAGGTAGGTAATTCTGAATCATATATTAATAAGATAATGAAGATCATGTAGTTTGTAAGTGATAGAATCAGGATAGAAACCCAAGCTGAGTATTTGCCCTTCACGCTTTGCCATGCTGCCTCTCACCCACCCAGTGTGCGCCATGGACTGACCTGCTGGAGTCACTGTGGCCTCTAGTCTCCTACATTGTTTGCCTTGCCTCAGCTCACTCTGACTTTTTAAAACAACATTATCCTCCTCCCAGGGTCCTGGTTTCATTTGGGAGACTGAGTACTAAACTCTTCACATCCTACACTTTCGTAAAAAACACTTTCACTTATCCAGATAATTCATAGTGAAGCAGTAAAAAGACAAACCTTCTTTTGCCAATGTCGGTCATGTCCTAGAATAAAATCTTAATATTTGGTTATGAGAAGTCACTCCATAATCATTCTTCATTTCGCTATTTGACTGTCTTCTTTGTAGAACCACAGTCTCTGTTTTCATTCTATTCTCCAGTTACTACTCTTTCCCTGCTTTTCTTGTAAAGTTTCTCCTACGCTTACCAAACCTAAACACTGGTATCCCTTGAAATATACTTTATGTATCTTTTTTATCACTCTTGTGGAATAATCATATCTACTCCATGGCTTCAGTTAAAGTCATGTCTGTTTTCCAACCCAGGGCACTAGGAGGCTGGTTGTCAGGGCAGGGGTGGTGGTTAGATAACACCTAATGGAAATATCATGGTACATCAAAGCATCTAGATGCCTTTGTAAACTAATCTTTCTTGACCTTCTCTGTACCTAAAATTCTTACGTGCTCATTGTAGCAATTAGCTATTCCTATGGTTTTTCTGAGAAACAAGCTACTAAAATTTAATGACTTTGAAGAGTTATTTAGACTATGTAAGTCTGTGGGTTGATTGGTATGGTTTACTCCATGTACAGCTCATCATCCTGAAGCCAACAGGCTACTTAGGGTTTGTCCTTTGTTTTTGTTTTTGGGGTTTTTTTTGAAGAAATTCAAAAGAACAAGCCCAGAAATGACAGCACATCAACACGTCCACTTGCAACACATTGGTGAAAATCCCATTGCTCAAAGTACACCGCGTGCTGAGCCCCAGTCAAAGGTAGAAAAGTACACTCCATCTCCTTTGGCAGGAAAACTGCAAAGTCTCAAGGCACAAGGTATGGACACAAGGAGAGGAGAAAAATAGAGAAAGTAATTCAATATGCCAAGTACCATTGTGAAATGTAGAAGCTCTGTCAGCCACTTAGGCTGATGTGAATATCTGAAACCTGTGAGATGTGTTGGGGTAGATAAAAGCCATGAAAACCTCTGAAATAGTTGTTGGTAACTACTGAGCCTGTATCTTTGGTTCAGGCCACTCTTGAGCTTTAGATCATTTGTTCTTTTCATATTTTCAATGCCCATATTTGTTGACTATCTACTAACTATGAAGCAATGTATAAGACACTGTGGGTACAAAAGCAAGAAAGGACACTCATGGTCCTGTTGCCATGAAACTCAGAATCTAAAAGGAAAACATATATTAACAATAATTAGTTACTCAATTAATTTTGTGAAAGGTACTTTGAACAAAATTAAATGTTTATAACTGGGGGATATGACCTGTTCCGTTATTATAAGAAGGGCTCCCTGGAAGTGATATTTCAGATGCAGTAAAAGACTTAGTTAAAACTGATGAGGTGAACACTAGACATTGAAAAACTAGTAAATGAAATGTATGTACGAAGTGATGGAAAATGGTAACCAAGTCCAGCTGCAGGAGTATAAGGATAAAAAGGACTAGTTCACGACAATGAAAAGAACAGAAACCACAAGGTGATAACCAGACAGTACGAGTTCAGCTGCCCCAGGCCTTTGTCTGGTTCTTAAAAGTCATGGAAAGTCATTAAAAGGTTTCAAGCAGAGGTGAGACATGGTCAAATTTGCATGATCGGAGTAAACCTAAGTAGGAAAAATGAGGAATAGCAGTTGAGGTTATTGTAGTTTTTCTTGAAATAGACTAGAATAGGCTGGTGTCAGGGAATGCAAACAAATATAAACACTTTTAAGAGAGTTAGGTGGTATGTCACAGAAATTAGTGATCGAATAAACACGGGGCTAAATATTGACTTTAGGTGTCCTGGTTGTGCACTTGGTGAATGCTAATACCGTTTACTGAGAAAGAAAAATTAGAAATAGCCTGGCTTTATGGGGAAGATTTTTTAAAAAGCATTGAAGATAAAGATGAAATATCTAAGTGCAGATGGAGATGACCTAATTAGATAAATGAGTCTGGAAGAGGACCAGGTTCATGGGGAAGATCATTAATTCAGTTTTGAAGATGTTGAAGAGAAGATGAGGCTTCCATATGTAGATGTAGATGACCTAATTAGTTGTTAGAGTCTGGAGCTCATAGGAAATAATTGGAGAAAAGAAATAAATTTGTGAATCATCAGAATATAGAAAAGCTTAAATCCATATGTATATATGAGATCACCTTGGGAAAGAGGATAGAGTGAGGAACAGACTGCATGGCAAGAGTTTGTGAATATTTTGAAAAGTCAGTTTTAGGAAGAACTAATAAAGGTGAGAACAAAAGAAAACAAAAGAAAGAAAGAGAGGTAGAAGAGCAACCAGTTGTGTGTGATGACACAGAGACCAAGGTAAGAGTGTATTTCAAGAAAAATATATGATAGTATTGAATACTTCTGAGAGAACAATCATGGTGAGGACAGTTTTCAAACCCAGCACCCGTAACTTGAAAGAGGATCTGGTTCACCAGGAGAAAGTACCTTGCAACCCCATGTCCAGTGTTTATGGTGACTTTAGGTAAATTACAAAGATCTTTCTTTGCTTCCTCTATCATAAAATAGGAGCAATAACAGTGTCTTCTTCTTGGTGCTCTGATGTGGATTAAATAAAATAATATATGTGGCCTTTAATAAATGCTCAAAATTATTAGCTATTTATTTCATTAGTAGGAGTATTAAGCAATTACCTGTTTCATTTATACAAAAGAATTATAAATTTAATATTTGTCACTAATAATGCACAGAAATAGCCTCTTTTTAAAAATGTCAGCTCCCTCTCATACACAGTGCAATGAAATCCAGTGACCACCTCACCAGTTGTTTCATCTCTTCCTTGGGTTCTTCTGCTCAGCCCATCTTTTATCTAATCTCTTTCAACTTTTGAACTGTGCTGCTTGATCTTTCAATTCCTGATCTGTAAAGAAGAATGTGTTTTTAATAATTCACCCTAAGAATCACATCATGTCTATCTTTCTGATGCCACCAACATAAAGCTTCTGGGTTTCGTTTTATCATAAATATTTCAATAAATCTATAGGTTGCTTTGGAGATTTATTTTTGAAAAAAAAAAAAAGAACATCCTTAGATGTTTTTTTTAAAAAAAGCCCCTTTACTACTTTAAGAATATAATAATTGAGCCAAGGCCAATCCTTTATTTTCTAAATTGTGGATATTTGCATCTTATTCAAGTAGATTGTTTTTTCAGATTTTGCTTAAATACATAATTATTCTAAAAAACAAGTTAATAATTTTTGGAAGCTCTATTTTGCAAAAGTGAAAGAAAAATTCAAAAAGAGTCAAAAAAGACAACCCTTTATAACTTGTCTTTTATGGGTTGTGAGAGTAATTCTACTTGGCAAGAGATGAAATGGAAGCCAAACTGAGTCTTCTCTCAGAGGCAGAAACTAATGTAATGCAGTTTTTAATTTAAATAAAAACTAAGAAGGTTAAAAATGCCAATTATATTTACCCCTCATGCTGCAGAGCTAACTTGCTGCTACCATCTGAAGAAAGGTCATACTAAGTTTAATTACAGCGGTAGTAAGTCATTTCACTTTAGAAATATTTACTGACTTTAAGATACATATACAAAGGATTCCCTCTATTAGACACCATCAGTCTACAAGTATAAATAAGTTTGATCCCTTCACCTAAGGAGTTGAGAATCTCTGGCAAGATTGCAAGCCTGTCAGTAATGTTGATGAAAGGAAAACTCTGGTAATGGATTGCCATTCATTGGAGTTGGAAGACTTGGTAGGAGAGTTGGCATTTGAGCTAGTTCTTGACAGGAACACCCTTCCTCTGAGAGATGAAAATGATGGCAAACGGAAAGATAAGAATAAAGAGATGTGTGCAACTTGAGGGGCACAGGGAGCATGGAATGCAATACTGAGCAATCCAATGGAGTGGGGAGTGAGTCATGGTGATAGGGGTGGGATGAAGTTAAATCTGGATTTGCTGGAGTTCTTTTCTTTGGTATTTCTATGGGCTACCCAGGAATTTATTTATTTTGAAAACAGGAGTCACCCTCCAAGGATGTTTGTGAGCTGCGTTTGGTGAGAGCAGAGAGTAGTTAGTGGCCCGAGGAGTGAGATAGTCATGTGACTACATGACTACACTTGTGTTTGGAGAAAAATGCTATCAAAGAACCTTAGAGCTGGTTACTGACAGCCTTATTTTTAAAGCAAATTGGTAGAAGTGGTGAATCTCCCATGCATGGAGCATAACCGCCTGTCTGCTATGCAATTCATGCTGGTTGAAACTCTTTGGTTTCAAGTAGCCTGTGTGTAAAAACTTAGCTCTCAAACTCTATGAAGTGAAGCATCTTCTCTCTGTGGTATTTTAAACAAAGAACCACAAAGGGGAAGACCGTAATTCTGACCAGAAGCACAAGGAGGGAAAACAATGAGTAAGGCTCTGTGGAAGAGGATGCATTTGAGCTGGACTCAATTCACTGTGAAAGATCTAAAACAAAGCAATAGCCATGAAACTAGAATTTCTAGGAGAGATTATCAATGCCTAAGAGGGACTGACAGTGGAATTGAGGGGGTAAATCCTAAAATGGATATTCATCAATTCCTAGAGTCAAAGAACCGTCCCGTCGGTGGAGACACATTACGGAAGACTCAAATTTCTTCTATCACCTTCTACATGAATGTGCGTATCTGTCTGGTCCTGGCAGGAAATATGTGACACACTCTAATTGAATCATTTATGCAGAGTGTAATAAAGGGACCATTTACAAAGGTGTGAATCGGATGTAGGAAATCACAAAATATACTGCAATACCCTGGGTCTCACAGCACTGGATGGTTTTATCATATGTAAAGTCCTTAAGGAGGAAAGAGAGGCTGCACTTCATGAAAATGAGAGGGGATGATGTGAGGGGAGGGCTGTCTGTCAGGGCGGAGGAGGAAGCAGGCACTTCACTTCTCGAGGCCACAAAGACAAAGCAGAGTAGCTGATTCTGCCCCCTCCCTCTGATCTCCTACTGAAGACTCATTTACTTAACCAAACAGGAAACAGCGGGTAAAGGAGTCCTTTGATGTAGGCCGTACTGTCAGTTTCACTGGGCACAGAGCTGGGTGAGAGTGTATTTGAGGAAAAACTGGAAGCTATACAGAATCACACCTGATTGTCCTTGACAAATCAAAGTCGATACAATGAAAATACTAAAACTATACAAAATAACACAATCTACTTGGATTGTCATGAGAAAAGATTATTCTTCTTAATGACATATTTTCAAGTGCAGCATACTCTTGGAAAATTCTGCTGCTGTATATTTGGTACATATGGACACACCAACCTAAAAGCAGTACACAAAACGCAGAATTACAAAATGTAGCTTGTATGTCGCATGTGCATTTTCTTGACCAAAAGCCACTCACCTAGTGACTAGGTTTTTAATTTTCTATGTAGATTAAAGCAAATGTGCCCAAATTTGGAATATGATCTTTAAAACAAGGTTATTTATATTTTACCTTTGCTATCACAACTATAAGATTCCATTTTACCAAAATAAAACATGGCAACAATTTTTTTAAGTGCCGAGATAAATGATACACTAGTATTTATGCAAAACACAAAATACTTGAATCATTTTTTAACATGTGAAATTTACAAGATATATTTTATAATCATTAAATTATAAAAATTACAGTTTAGAAATATCTGCAAACAGAAAAACATCTTGAAATCTCTTATACTTGAGCTACAATTTAAGAGCAACAATGATGATCAGATATGAGCATCCAATATTCATTTGGAATCTAGATTATATTATACAACTTATCTATATATTGTACATTGCAAGGCCAGGTCAAGAACGTATAGGCCTGAAGAAGGCTGCACTTGAATCTTCAGGACCATGCAGCCTATGTACATCCATGCTGGATAATGTTGGTGCATCTGTGACCCATAGAATTAGGTATTTTTATTAAGAAATATCCAAACCAAAATAAAAACCAGCACTAATGTCAAGCTTCTTGATTTTTCCCTTAAAAGTCTCAAAGATCTTTGAAAGTTTACATAGTAAGAAAATGAAAATAATTTTTCTCAAAAAAGCAATGAAAATTAACAAAATTACTAATTTATCCTCATGCAAAAAATCAGAAAGGGAGACTGATTTTACCCATAGTGACATCTTGTGCACCATAAGCAAAGCATTCAAAAGTTCAATTTCCATTTCAAAATCTGTGTTTTCATCCTCATTGTTCATAGTTGCTTTGATGTTCTTGCACTCTGACAGAGAGCATGGTTTCATTTGGGGAAAGGAATCAATTTCTCAATGTAAATTGTGATTTATACACTTGCCTTCCTCACTTATTTTGAATTGATTTGATTCTAGAAGCAGAAAGACATGTTGAAAAACACTGTTTTGCTTGATTTAATAAACACTTGGAAAATGGCTTGTTGGATAAGCCCTAGACTAAAAACTAGCAATCCTGGAGGAATGTGTTTCCCTTTTCTATGTCAGTGCCCTTCTTAGTTTCATGGCTGTACTCTTTAATTAAGGTACAGAGGAATTCTCAGGTCAAAAGGAAGCTAACATCTCAGCATAGGAAATCCATCTGCCTTATAATAACCTATTTTCAGGAAGCACTTAATTTTGGCTCCTAAGTATGGTTTATTAAAATTGCATGGTAGTGTTAAAATTAATAGAACTCAGGCTTTTTTATTCTCTGCTTTCCTTATTTTACCTTCAAAGTTAAGCAATTGTGATACGAGAGATGATGGTTAAGAGGACTCACATCCAGGGACAGAAAGACGTGGGTTTGCAATGCAGTTCAATCTCTTAATGGCTCTGTGACTTAGTAAAGTTATTTTATACTTCTAATCTTAATTTGCCTCATTCATAAAATGGAGATAAGTCTGTTCTTGTGAGGATTACAAGTGATAGATTATTCATATAAATTTATTTAAAAGTCTATGAAATATAAGAAGGGCAAAATAATGTTGGCTAAGTTAATAAAAATAAGTGTTATTATTCTGTCCATTTTCATTAGGGATACGATATAATGATTGCTACTTGAAAATAAAAGAAAATCTCTAAAACATTTAAAATAAATAACAACATTTTGAACCTCATTACTGAGGAAGCTTATTTACCCTGCTCATGGTTTTGATATAAAATCAGAAAATATTTCATAGCAGTCACTAGGCATGCTGAAACCTTTCTATCATTCTCTAGATCAGACTTCTAGAAAGATACGTCGCCGGGTAGCCACCGTCAGGCTAACCTGGCAGTAATTCTGAAATGACCCACGGGCCTGACATGACTATGGAGACCCAGCTGCAGGTACATGAGCCACGGCGAGGCTCACAGGAGCCTGGCTGGCATCACAGAGGAGGATTTCCCTTTAAAGAGTCAGAAGGCAAAGCAAAAAATTTAAAATAAAGACTCATGTGTAGTTTAAATAAAGAGAAACACTTAGAGATCTTTGAAGTCACATGTAGTCTTATATTACTGGGTCTTTGTATACGTGGATGTCTGCACCTGAGAAACCCTATCCTCACCTATCTTCTCTGTGTCCTTCAAGACTCCTCCCAAGCACACTTTCCAGTTTATCAGTGTTGGCATGCAGAATGGAGGCTGTTTGCCACCCCAAGTTCGTAACTTGTCTTCAGGTCATTTAAAGAAAAAAGAGTATTGTGTTAGAATTAAAAGGCCAGACTGAAGGTGCTGGGCCAAGCACTTGTAATCTCTGTAACCTTCTGAAATTCTCTGAGCCTCGATCTCTTCAACTGAAAACCCATCATTTTAGTACCTTCTCTGCCTATCTCACAAAGGTTTAAAAAGATCAAAGGATAGAAGTTTGAGAAAGAAATCTGTAAATACCGATTCCTCATGAAAACATAAAGCAAATTCTTATACTAGTAACACATTTAATCACCTCAAAGGCAAAATTCTTCAAGGGACAGGAAAAAATACTTCGGTATGATATTTTACCTTTTCTTAATTTGGGGAACACGATCATATTTCAGTTTTCTTTCTCTTGGGACTTTAATACCCTTTCCCCAAGGTGCAATTAAAACATACTCTTTTTTGAGAGATAATGCACTAGAATCCTGTGTTGAAAACTGTTTCTCTAATTAGGAAAGTTTAAATTTTATTCTGGGAACTGGTTTAAACACAAATTACTCAATAGTGTACTGCAATATTATTTAATATTCAAACTAAATAGTTAAACTTATTTAAATGTATTTTAAGTATCTCTTTACATAATATATTCAAACATTTTTATTTCTTACATCAAACATGACTGTGTCCTGTTTTGTGTATCTGATGTGAGGGCAACCCATTCCATACTGGCACCATGGCGGCTTTGGAGGAAGAGAGGAAGGAGATGAGGAAGTACTAGATTTAATGTTTATTAGTCAAATAGGCATTCTACAAATTTCTTTTTCAATAGGAGGTGTCAAAGTGGGTGGCAAAGAATAGAGTGGGAACCAAGACAGGAACGGTAACAGAGAAGTCACATAACATTCACTCATGGATGATATCTTGACATCTTAGATTACCCCATATGAAAAATACATTGGTCATACAACTCAACACCAAAAAAAAAATCTGATTAAAAAATGGGAAAGAACCTGAAGACACAGTTCTTCAAAGAGGACATATAGATGGTCAATAGACATTTGAAAAGATGCTCAGTGTCACTAATCACCAGAGAAATGTAAATTAAAGCCATGGTGAGATATCACCTCACACCTGTCAGAATGGCTGTGACCAATAAATCAACAAACAAGTGTTGGGGAGAATGTGGAGCAAGGGGGACCCTCACGCACTGTTGGTGGGAATGCAGACTGGTGCAGCCACTGTGGAAGACAGTGTGGAGTTACCTCGAAAAATTAAAAATTGAACTGCCTTATAACTCAGAGATTCCTCTTCTGGGTTCATATCCAAAGAAACCCAAAACACTAATTTAAAAAAATATATGCACCCCTATGTTCATTGCAGCATTCTTTATGATAGCCAAGATATGGAAACAACCCAAGTGCCTATCAAAAGATGTGTGAATAAAAAAAGCTGTGGTACATATATACAATGTAATATTATTTAGCGATGAAAAAAATGAAATCTTACCATTTGCAAGAGCATGGATGAACGTAGAGAGAGTCAGAGAAAGACAAATATCATACAATATCACTTACATGTGGAATCTAAAGAAGGAAATAAGTGTACAAACAAAATCAAATCAGACACGTAGATTGAGAGAGCAGACTGATGGTTGCCAGAGGAGAGGAGGGAATTGGGGTCTGGGTAAAATAGATTAAGGGACTAAAAATATAAATTGACAGTTACAAAATAGTCATGGGCATGTAAAGCATAGCATAGGGAACATAGTCAATAATATTGTAATAATTATGTATGGTGCCAGTGCATACTGGAAATGTTGGAGAGAACACTTTGAAAACTATATGATTGTCTTACAACTATGCTGTATAATGGAAACTAATATAAAACAATATTGAATGTAAACTAATTGAAAATAAAATTTAAATATAGACATGTATTGGTAAGTTTCAAACTATAAAGAGAATAAGGAGTAGCAGGTAGGTGAGGACATGGACAAAGGGTAGAGTTTCTTAAAAGTAATAATATTTTCATTTTATGTTAAAGTATTGTTGAAAGACATTTTAGATATATCCAATCTATGCTTTTCCCTGATTTTTTTTTTCATTTCTCCGTTCAAGCTGGTATGAGGGGTTTGTTTGTTTTAAGAACTTTCCAAGACTAGAGGGGAGAGATATCTATAGGTTCCAAAGAGTAGAAGACGCATTAGGAGCTTGAAATAAGCATTCACTCTGGGGTTCATCAGAGAGTGAATGAGAGAAGTCTAAAGATTCCAGACTTGCCAAATATTTCCCTGCCCAAAACAGGTCACAACAGGGCTGTGGAGAAGAAAGGACTACTGTATGAAACAATGGTGCCATACTGGTAACAACCTGGACAGGTAATGGATAGCAAGACAAGTTCCCTATCTCATTATGGCTATTTACCAAACATCCTGAATCTTGGCATTTTGATATAACTCAGAAGCAGAGAAAAATACCCTGATTGAATAAAGCTAAAATTTCCACTTTTCAGTGGAATAGAGGCTCAGAGTTTAAAGTTAAGTTGATCTAAGAAAATTTAAAAGTATGGTATATCTTCCACAGTTGAACTATGGAATAAAATTCATCCATGCTGCAATAGTAATAATTAAAATGTATTAAGCTCTTATTATGTGCCAGGTAGTTTGATAATGTTTACTATGCTGATTACCTCATTTAAGTCTGACACAACTCTGTAACACAGGTACTATTGTAATCTCCATTTCATAAGGAGAAACCTGAAGCCTGGAGTGGTTAAGGAACATGTCCCAGACCACTCATTTAAGAGGTGAATGCAGGCAATTGGTCTAACTTAAGATCACATTTGTGGCTATTACTCAAAATCATATTAAGGAATTAATCATGTTTTTGAACATTAATTTAAAGCAGTATTATTTATTATAATGCTAAAATTCATTAGATTTAACATAAACAAAAAACTTCTAATACAAGTTGTAAATAATTAAACAGCATTGATGGAATACTACACAACAGTAAAAAAGTAAGGAATTCTTATCTTTTGCAACAGCATGAATGGAACTGGAGCTGATTATGCTAAGTGAAATAAGCCAGTTGATAAAAGACAAATACCATGTGATCTCACTTATATGCGGAATCGAATGAACAAAATAAACTAAGGAGCAAAATAGAACAAGAGGCATAAAAATGTGCAGCAGACTGATAGCTCTAAGAGGGGAAGGGGCAAGTGGGAACGGGTTGAAAGAAGGGGAAGGTACTAGTCAAAGAATGTACATGCATGACCCATAGGCATGGACAATGATGCGGGGATTGACTGTGGGAGTAGGAAGTGGCTGAATAGAGGGGCAAAGGAGGAAAAATTGGGACAACTATAATAGCGTAAAAAATAAAATAATTTTTTTAAAAAGGAAACATGTCAAACTGGTTAATGATACACAATAAGACTGACAGTGAAACTATCACATCACCAGTATTAATTGGCCACATGGCCTTATCATTCAGATGACTTTTATAAACACACAAAATATGTGAAATAAAATGAGAGTTCCAGTTTTTTTTCAAAAAAAATAAACAGTGCTAATTGAGAAGCACATTAGAGGAAAGTATATATTAGAACATTTTTATTTTTCAGAAGAAAGGAAAAAGTCCCAATATAAATAATATTTTATGGTTAAGACCAACACAGGATAAAACACAGGGATGCTAGTAACATATCTGGAAGATAATAATTCTACATATCTTAAAATAAGTCAGACTTAAATAAGAAAGTTTGTGAACTTCTATTTAAATTAAATGAAAACTGCGTGTGTTTAGTTTGGGGCACAATCACCCTTAGAAGAAACCCGGAAATGAAGATTCCAGCAGTCCTCTGGATAAATGTGAATGAAGAAGAGCTGGGCCCCCGAGCAGAGCTCCCAGCAGGAGCTGACTTAGTCTGATGGCTGCTCTAACCAACGCTCCCTGGGCAGTTGAGGAAATGTCTCTTTAACAGTCTGGGGCACTCCCCTCAAGCCAAGTATAATAGTTGAAATTTGGCTTATTTAGTCTACACCCTTCTGTGTATGTACCAAACAGCTCTTTGGATGACTGCTTCTTTGCATCAGCTGTATAAACTCTTCAAATTTTTAGTGAGTAACTTCTATTAAATCCCTTGTGTTACTGCCTGACAATAGTTGCAGGAAAACTAGAAGTCCCCTTTTCACAGAGAGTCACTGCTTACATTGAAAAATGATTGGATTTATGCTCTGGGTCACATTCCCTTTCATAAATTTACAGAAAACATCTATTTACTGAGAATATCACTTTCCAACTCCGGAACTGCAGGTCAGTCAAAGCTGATTATCTCTAGCCCAGAATGATGACTTCCAATAACTTAGCATAAATGAACACTCAACATCAAAGTGTTAAATGGCATGTCTTTCCAACTGAGACTATTCTGGCTGAATCACTTTTTCTTTCTATACAGGGCATTTCACATATTTAGTACCTCCCTGAGTATTTTAAACAATACAGCCAGAATTCATATCATGGATTGTTAGGTTTTTCTTTTCCTAGAGACTCACTTTAATCAATTAAGAAAGTTTGATTTCTGAGTTCATTAGAATAATATGTTTTACTAGGCTAGACAGGAGAAATATTGACTTACCTCACATAATGACAGTTTGAGTGATAACTGCTCAATATAACGACTCTTGAAAAGATACACTACTTTTTAAACTACACATTTTGAAGATTTTTATGACCTTTCAAACAAACATATCCATACAACATAAAATAAACATTCTATAAGAATCTATCATTTAGCATTTTGAGTTCAGACAAAGGCAAAGGCATTCACCAACTTTCCCAAAACAATAGTTCTATTAAAAAGGAAATAAATTTGAATAACATACTATGTTTGGATGAACTCAGTTGTGGTGCTTAGTGTATGTTAAGATTATTTTAGCTGTTGTGTGTGAGTAGTTTCAGTGTTTAAAAGCTTTCTCATTCAGTCTTCGGTTTTGCCTAAAAAATGTTTTCTGTGTTACAATTTTATTTTTAAATGCATAATTATGAGCTCCCTAAAAGTTGAAATTTTTTTAATGAAAATATGTAGTGTAGAAGGGAGAAAAAGAACAAGTATAATTAAATTTCACTAAGTGATAGTTCACACAAAGACTGAATTTGCTTCTGAATTGTTGTTTGTTATTTGTTTAATATACATTTTGCAGGCAGAGGGTTGTTTCTTTTCTGGACTAGGCAGCAGAGGACCATGCAAGGTCCTGTCAGATTACTGTGGCAGTGCTATGTTTGGTGGCAGAGTGCCTAGACCTGAGGTTATTGAAGTAGTCTGATGTAAGCATTTGAAAGAGATAAATGATTTCTTCAGGCTGTAAATTATTTGGTTTAGGTCAAATTGATTAACTCCTGGTAGATGCTTAGAGAGGTGTGCAGTGAATCCCATGTTCTGGAGGTACATGTGAGTTAGTGAAATCCCAATCATTAGGACAAAATCTAGGGGAGTGTTTTTCAAACTGTGGGATATGACTGATTAGTAGGTTATAAGTCATGAGAAAGGTTGTGATTGGTATTTTTTAACTGAAACAAAAAAATACAATAGAATAGCATTGCATATGTTAAGACAAAGCATGTTTGTGAAATTTTATTTCAACTGTGCACATGTATTTTTGGACACATATGCATGGAGCCACAATACAAAATGTATTTATAACTGTGGCTTTGGTAAAAATTGAAGTTTGAAAGTCTCCGATCTAGAGGATAGCATCGCGTTAAAGAATCTATATTCCTCCTACACAAATTATCAAGGTCTGCATGATTGATTTGATTGTTAATTGAAAAGCACCATCACCACTCTCCTGTTAGGAGCTCTTTACCTCTTGCCTCGACTGTTTCTAACCGCCCAACCACTTACACACCTTCAGTGACCCCCTACCAGCCCATCATTGACCCAGCTGTCAAATTATTCTTTCTAAAGCACTGCTCACACTATGCCATGAACATTTTCTTTTTCTCACTTAATCTAAAAATACATATATTTTTATAACTAGAAAAATTATTTGGGAATTTTGTCCAGATGGAATACATAATTTCCCCATTAAAATTAAAGAACTTTTTTTTTTTCATTTAATGGATCTTCACTGAGTCATAGAGTTTTTAAGAATTAAGGAGTTGTTGGGGGTGGGGGGCGTGGAAGAAGGTAAAGGGAGTATAAATGGTGATGGAAAGAAATGACTTGTGGCGGTGAACACACAATATAATATATCAATGATGTAGTGGAGAACTGGACAGGTGAAACCTATATAATTTTATTAACCAATGTCACCCCAATAAAGTCAATAAAAATTAAAAATAAATACTAACATTATTAGAGGTTTACCATTTTCCAGGTCCTGTGCTGAACACTGCGCACAACTCATTTAATATCTGGACCTACTAAATATTCTCACCTTACTAAAAAGAAACCAAACCACAAAGCCAGGAAGTCACTTTTTCAAAGTCACAGGGCCCACGAGCAGCTGAGCTAAGACTGAGGCCCACACAGTGTCAAGCATTACGATACACAGATCCAAACCCCTTAGCTGATTGGGGTCAGGTGTATTTCAGATTTCATAATTTTTAAGATTTTAGAGAAGTAAACAGTTCATATATGTGCCTTACAACTCCCCTGGTAGGGTTGGGGTAGCATCTCAGGATCAAACACATGACTATATCTGCAATAAAAAAATCACACTGAGATAAAGGTTATAAATTGCCTCATAGCAATTCAGGTCACATTGTTACAAAATGAATCACACAACAGCTTCTGTTTTCAGAGTTTTTTTGTATTTTGGAAATGTTTACAAATGGCTCTTCACCTGCACTTTCAGTGCTCAGCTTTGTTCACTGCATTTAGTGCCTCCCTCTTTCCCGCGGAGTGCCGCAGCTTGCTGCGGATTCTTACTCTTTTAGTTTAGGTTTCATGAGCCCTCAGCCTTCTAATACTGAACCAGGTTTCTATTTCAGTCAGAGTGAAATGCAATCAGCCTCTAGAGGAGGCTCCATACCTCTGGTTTCTTTCCTTCTTCCCACCATTCCCCGCACCTGAATGCACACACACCTGGACACTGAGCCACCATACTAAGCCCGTGCTCTCTTTTCCCAGTATTTTCTTTCTTGGGAGTCTACCTTTCCTCTAAGGTTGTTGAGTTAAAGAGATACATAGATAGATGAGAGAAAGAAAGAATGTTTATATTTCATAACAATGATAAAAAGCATTCTGAACATTAGAGCCTTTATTTTTTGAATAAAATAGAATGGAATGATATATATGCATACATGTGTATATGTATACATATACATGATATGAAAACATGTATTTGTATTATATTTGTATAATTGCACAAAATAAATCTTTAGCAGCTTAACAAAGCTGAAACTTATGTACTGGTTAAAGATTCAGGAACCTGAAGCCCAGTATTCTCTCTCCCTGTCATTCAACCAGTTTGAATTTTTTAATTTGGGGAAAACTAAGTCACGTTTTTCATCAGATTCTTTAACTATAAAATGAAGATGAAAATAAATGCCATTCATTCTATCCTGTACTTCATAGCATTGTTAAAAGAAATATTGGGATAACATAAAATAGTTACAATTCCTTAGAGATAGTGCATTGGATAAATTATGTAAACTTATTATTGTAGTAATACTTCAATACTATAGAAGTGACAGTAGAAGACAATTTATACATAGGAGATTTTGATAAGTAAATAGGCAAGGTAATATGAACATTACAATCATTTTAAATGGGTGGCATTATTAGCTAATTAATTTTTCTAAAGTATTAGAAAGGTAAAATAAGTAAATTAATTATTTAACTGATTGATTTATTAAAGAATCTATATATCCAGTTAATTCAATGAGTTATTGTGTGGTTTAACTAAAAGTTTTATCAAATTACTGAATAAACCAGTATTTTAAAATAATAGAGATAAGAAACATTTAGTTACACAGCAGGTCTTTAAATAATTTCCCATCATTTCATGTTGTTTCATTATAATGTTGATGAGGAAATAAAATCAGTTCCAGGCCAGGGCCACTGTCTGTGTGGAGTTTGCACACCCTCCCATGACTGCATGGGTTTTCTCTGGGGACTCCATTTCACCTCACATACCAGAGATGTGCATGTTAGGCAAACTGGTGTGTCTGCACTGTCCCAAACTGAGTGAGTGGGGGTGTCAGGGTGAGCTTGTGATGCAAGGGTGATCCATTCAGGGAGAGGTCCACCTAGTGCTCTGAGCTGCCCAGACAGGCTCCGGCCAACCATGACCCTGCACTGGAAAATAATTATCTTACTTTTTTTATTAGTCTTTCTTAAATGTATGCATACCTCAAGTGTAATTCAATGTTTATTGTTAGAAGTGTTTTGGGGCTCTCTGTGTAGAAGTTTGGTGATGGTTTTCTGACCAGAAATATGGCATAGGAAATTAACTCTTGTTCATATCAATTAGCCCATGGTAAAATTCATTTCATTATATAAATTGTTACCCTTAAAAGTTGCAGGTTCCAAAAACCTATCATTGACATTAAGTGAGAACTCACTATATACATTATATTGCACATCCAAAACAAGTAAAATAGTTAAAACTGAAATGGGATGTCACCAAGTTTTTAATTCTTATTTTGCTGTAAAAAAGTTATAAGAAAAACGATTTTAAAGTAATGCTAGGAAATCTATAGATATAATTTTATATTTAAACATAAGCAGTATTTTCTAACTAGATAGAACAAGGCCTAACACAAAAAAGAAATGTAATGACTAAATAAAATCAGAGCAGTTTTAGGAAACTCCTAAAATGCCATATGAAACACCTAGATTAATAAAAGTAGATTCACACAAATAAAAAAAAAAACACTGTAAGTAAAATAAGGATAATGAAATTGTGATAATGGTTGATGAACACTTTCATACTGACTGGAAAATTTTGAGACTTGATGAAAATAATAGCCATTACAAATGAATGATTCCTTTATAATACCAAGGAATATTAAGTTCAGGTAAAGATGTAGTTTTCACTGCAAGTGAGTCAATTATTACTTCATATCACTAAATCAGAAATGGACAATATTCAAAACTGTGAAATATTCCACAGAGTCCACTCTAATAACATCTTACTATTATTGAAATTCAACTAGTTATCTTTGGAAAAAAAAGAAGTGATTTGCAGGAGCTCCTTAAAGTAAACACAGAGAAGAAATCAGGGGATTTGAACACCTATCATGCAAAGTTATCTAGTCAAATAAGTAAAATCAGGCATGAAATAACACTTGTAAGTATAGACGTATGAGAAAGAGCCAAGAGGCGCGT
The DNA here is from genome assembly GCA_004024845.1 of Tonatia bakeri. Taxonomy (NCBI): domain Eukaryota; kingdom Metazoa; phylum Chordata; class Mammalia; order Chiroptera; family Phyllostomidae; genus Tonatia; species Tonatia bakeri. The sequence continues at coordinate 31,815 of PVIA01000918.1, forward strand.
TGCCTGGGTTGGGCCAATCCCCTTTGACAATGCCTTAGTGAGATCACCCAGTCCTGGGCCTCATACTCAGTCTTTAAGTGTTGGAAATCTTTTTATTTTTTTTCAGTACACTAGTAATGGGCATGCCTCTGAAGGACAGATTCTCATTCACCAACTTACAAAATTGACATATAAAACAAGAATTACATTTTCATGCTTTTACAATAAAAAAGTGCAACTCTCAAGAAAGCTGGCACTCATGTCTCTTAGCAATCACTCTTTTTTTCCCTGGTAAGCACACTAGATGGGTACTTATTTTGTTCACCAGAAGAGCAGTCTCAAGCTCTGCAGTAGCCCATGTTAGAGGGAAATGTGGCAGCAGCAGTGGTGAATACATTTTCCCTGGAGTCTAATGGCAAAAATCGTCCACATTTGCTGTTGGGTGTGGCTAGAGGTAGTGAAAGGGAGAAATTGAGGAAGTGGAGTCATAGGAATGCTTCTAGAAATTGGACTGTCAATGGACACAGAAATGTTAGGCTAGCAGAAAGAAGCCAGAGAAGCATAGAAGTCTGTTTTCTCTGGTGGTATAGAGTGTTGTACATATCACAGACGGTGCCTGAGGAAGTACAATGGAGGGCTTATGAGTAACACCTACAGTGGCAACAGAACCAGTAGTCTATGTTTGACCCTTCAACAATATAACAGCTAGAATTCTGACCTGCCCCACTTCCCACCAACCTGCCACATACTTCCTTATTCCTCTCTGCTCAGGGAAGTCTCATATCCCAGGTGGACAGTTCATGCTGTCCTGTTAATACTGTCAATGACTGCAGCCTCTACCTCTGTTCATGTGGCTCCATCCTCATCACTCACCCCAGCTGTTACACTAGACATTGAGTCTATATTAAAGCAGCCACCCCTAAGAAGACTTATTCCTCATGCCTGAGGGGCAAACCAATTCTCTCCCTTTTCTGGGGACATGGGCGCAGCCATTTTTCTCTTTTCCTAACATGCAAGGCCTGATCGCTTAGACTTGCCTTGTAAGTTTTACTTTTTAACAGCTATTAATCCAGAAATCCACATGTCTCAGATTTAGAACAGAATCATAATCACACACATCCAACACCAACAATCAGTGTTTTCCAAACGTTTTAATTGACTTTGACATACAAGAAGAAGAAAATGTAATACAAAACATTTTTAAAATATTTTCCTCTAAACATATTCCTCTCAAGTATAAAGGATCTTTTACTTCTATATTTTAAATTATTTGTAAAAAAGAACAATTTTTATCATTCTATATCCACATTCTCAATTCTAATCTCCCTTTATTTAATTTTTTAAAACTTTTTTATTGTTTTTAATTTTCTTTCTTTTTTTCTTTCCCCTTGGATTTGGAAAAAATGGGTCCTCCTTTAAAAGTCGGGGGAAGGCTCAAAGCATCCACTTAATCATTTTAGATCTAACATACCTTCAGAGCCAGAGAACCTGTGACTTCTCCCCTTTCGCCCAACACCTGCATGGCTTTGGGGGAAGTTCCTTAATCTTACTAACGACTGGGTTCAACTATTTTAGAAAAAGAAGAACATTGATATCTTCTACTATAGAGGAAATCTGGGAAAACAAAACATGAGAATAGATGTAAAAATCGTCCGACAGGAACTGAAGGAGGAAAAACGAGGAAAGAGAAGCATTGCTACTCATACTATTTGCATAGCTACTGTGATAATGCTGCTACTAATAAATGAGAAAGGTGAGGGATATGATCTGCTTTATAAAATGTATCACTTCACAATTAGTGTGCAAGGCCCTAACAAGTTTTTAAGGGAAAGAAAACCAAGGTAAAATAAAACATTAACAAAGAATTTCTAACATGAAGCAGGTAAAATGTAAGTACTGTGACTGAAGCAAGGGAAAAAAGTTTCTTGGAAAAAAATTTAAATTATTGAGTTGGAATTATTTAGCTTACTGGAAGCTAAAAGATTAGACTGGTTATCAAAGGATCTGAAACTTATCAGAGATTTTGGAGGGTATTTATAGATCACAAACAAACAAACAAACAAAAATAACCTCCCTACTCTAACTGTAACTCAGAAAACAGAGTCTCCAAGGGCCCTAGAGAAGCTTCTTGAATTCTAATGTAAAAGGATGCTTAGGATTAGAAGAAAGGAAAATGTCTTACTAGGAAGTAGAGAATGTCAACTATAGGACTCCCAACAATCTATGAACATATTATAAAAGTGATTTTTTGACAAGAGGAGAAAGTTCTTGACCTGTTTTGCATTAATAGAAATGGGCAAATGGAACATGAGTATACTAAATTACTAATTTATTGTTTCAAATGAAATACTTTGTGGTCATAATTCCTGGAATGTTTCAGTTTAATACTTTACATGTGAAAAAAATTTCTCACGTAAATTCTATAGAAAGAGGCAGATAACTGAGTTGTCGGTGATTTCCCATCGTCTGGGGTAGAGATCCGCTGTCATGGGAGCTTACAGAAACTATAGAGTTCAGGTCACTTGTCTCAGCGAGTCTGATTCAGAACGTATGGGATAGGTTGTGATAGTCTGAATTTTTAAAAGCATCCATGAAGTCCAATGCAGGTGCCCCAAGAGCCACATTTTGAAACCTTAGCTTAGAGAATCAAGTCTGAATTTTTTTCAGCAGTATATCCAGGGCCCTCAACATTCTAAGTATGAATTACCCTTTCCATCTCAACATTCCTCCACAGCTTCCTCCCCAGCCAGCCAGCCTCTTCAGCCTGCATTCCAGCCCGTGCTCGCAGGCCTGCTCTCTGTGTCACTCAACTTGAAGGACTTCCAACGCATCAAAATCCTACTTTGTGTCCTCTGCGTTTCAACAGTTCCTCTATGTAATTACACTACCTTTTATTTTAAAATATATTTTCGCTTTGTATTTCAAAATAACTTTTTGTTCACCCCTTAGTCCACTTGATACTGCATTGTAGATTATAATAAATTGGTTTAGATCTGCTTCTTTCAGTAGATTTTAAGTTCTTTGAAGACACTTTTTTAAGCATTTCAAAAAAATATTTGCTTAATTTAATAAATCACATACACTGTGGTTTACATCCAGTCAATCAAGATCTTCATGTTATAAAATCAAGGAATTTAGGAGATGGATTATGTAGAAGCAATTGATATATACATAGAATTTGAATGTCTGATTCAAAGGAACCCCATTCTCAAAATGACAGTTAGTTGCTTACTCCTCTGGGTGCTGCACTGCTCAGATCCTAAGGACTTTTGGGGGATTAAAGTGTCTCTGCTCATAAAATAATGTGAAAGATCCATGGAGAGTTATCTTCCAGCACCCAGCTGCTGGAAGTACGACTGGTCAACAATCATCAGCTGCCAGGCTTTCTAGGGAATTGCCTAGGCTGAAGAGAATTACCTTGGCCAACAGAGTCACCCCCTTTCCTGAGATAGCCCACAAAGCAGGGCTGAGCCACATAAGGAGATAAAGGACTAAACCTCTTACGCTAATGCACAACAGCTCTGCGGGATTACGGAATCTTCAGAGCTCTTTACAAAGTCAGCCAAGGCTGCCACTAAGGCTTCATTGTGGCTCAACTTCTCCTTCTGCCCCAACCTGCTTCCTTCCCTCTTCTCTTCTCCAGGCATTGATTTTAAAAGTGATCACTAATAAAAATTTGCACACTAACTTCTTTTTCCATCTGTCTGCATTTTAGCTCCAGTGCCTAGAACAGGCACTGGTAGATCCTCAAAACTTAATTGGTAAATGGACGCACATATTGTAACCTCATTCAGTGGATGGAATATTTTTATAAGTAAATCACTATGTACAATTTAAATTTTTAGAATCTCCCCCCCCCCAAAGAAATCATTTACTTCTCAGTATTAAATGATTTAAAGTGGCTAAAAACTACAGCGGTATAAAGCAAGAACTGTGTCCCAGTCATACAGGAAAGTTCTGTAAGTGGGAAGCTGACAAATTCTCAGAAAAGAAGAGAATGAGAGAGCACTCATTCTGGTAAGTGGAATATTCTTCGGCCAAATTAGCAACTTTGCAAAAAATGGAGAGCGATGGATAACAAAACGCTGTGATGCAGAGCACTTAACAGGGCATTGTGACATTAAATACTGGAGGGGTGCTTTTCGAAAAATCAGTGTGAAGACTCCCACTGTTGAGGCTGCAGCTGTTCTGTGGAGTGCCAGAGAGATGCTCACGAGAATTCTGAACTCTGTCTAACAAGCCCCTCCAAGCCTGTGAACTCCCTGCCATTTGCCTGTTAGCCTCCTGTCTGGCGGAAAGATTGCGGCTCACTGAGAGTTCCAGCCTGGTGCTGCCACTCCCAGGCCCACGTGCTCACTCAAAATCAGCGTGTCGGAGCACTAGACAGAAGCTGTCTCTGGGGTGGTGAGCAGTGGAGGGAAGGAGGCCAGGATATTGGAAACATTTTGCCCCACGAAATGATGTCATTTCAGCTTAAAAACATGCAACCCTTCAAAGTGGTCTACAAAATAGTCCCCTCAAAAGAAGATATTTAAAATTCTATAATAAAAAAATGAAGAGGGACATATTTGGGGCTGGTGTTATTGAATGAGCTAGTTTCCTGAGAGAAAGTAGAGAATCCAGAAATAATCATTTCCAGGATATGTAGATACCCAGCGGCAAAATTACCCCCAATTCCAGATTTAATATAGTAATACACAAGGCAACTGAAGCGCATAAGCAAGAACAGATATTTTTAAAGTCAGTCTTTAAACTGGGGAACAATTAAAGCTAGTTAAAAACATCTTACATAAAACAAAACAATAAAACTCTCCATAGGTAATAAGATGCATTACCACTAGCATGATCATTATGAAATATAGACAACAAATGTTTATTCAGTGTTAGCTCTTATGCATACGCTCCTTCTTTAGGTCATTATTATTACTTTAGTATGTATATGTGAAAACTGCAGATAAGGGAAGTGAGGTAAGCCATACTAGTCTAGAAAAGGCCCTGAATGATCTGGTCCCACCAGCTTTTGTGGTTCTGCATTCCACCAGCTTCTTCTGAACATACTAGGTTTCCATGTGCTAGTCTTCTCTCCGCCCATGGGAGGCAAATGCTTTCCTACTTTTAGCATTCTCTAATCTGCCTCTTTCGTTTCTTGGACAACTGTCATTCATCACTTAGGCATGGTTTAAATATTTCTTCCTCAGAGAGGCCTTTCCTAACTCTCCCTACACGTGCATAGGTCAAGTGATTAGCACCCCCTTGCCAGGGTTAGCTAATTATGGGGGAGAAGGAATATATTCTTGTATTGTTATTTATTAATTATTATATTATTTTCCGTGCAAATAACTGTAAACCTACTTTTGGCCAACCCTGTATGTAGGAGATCTGTCCGAAAAGTATCCAGTCATGTACGAGACATTTATTGAAAAAGATACAAGATACAAGAAACACTGTACATTATACAGTGATGCCTCCATTCCCTTCAAAGTAGGCACCTTTGGACCTCACACAGTTGTCCCAATTACCATCAGCTGTCACATCATATTTTCCTGAATCTCATCAATGTTATAAAATCTTTTCCCTTTCAAAGGTGATTTTAGTTTTGGGAAAAGCCAGAAGTTACAAGGCACCAAATCTGGCCTGTATATGGGCTGAGTCACCTGGGTGATTTGATGTTTCACCAAAAACCCTGCATGAGAGGTAATGCATAAGTGGAAACATTGTTGTGATGAAGCTGCCAATCACCAGTGTCCATAGCTACAGCCTTTTGAACTATCTGAGTAGTTTCCTGGAAAAATGTTCAAGCTTAATGCAAAATTTGATGCAGTTTCATTACTCTACTTGTTCGGTCATTTAGAATGAGACAGCCACACAGTATACATGCTTGTTCAATAGTGTCTACCACTCCCACTGACTAGCACTGTAAAGTTGTCATTGTTCACACATGTGTATTCCAGTCCTCTCTCCTTGGCTGCCAGGTAACAATGATGTCACACAAACCATTCTCATTATATTAATAATAACTGGACTTTTTCTGGACAGACCTCATATATATATGGGTATGTATATGTAAGTATAAATACATATTTATATATAACATAATATATGAAATGTTAATGTGTGTTTCTATCATGCAATGTTCAAGGCATACCAACAATTACTATTTTTTTGAAATTAAAATTTAACTAGATGTCTTTTATTTTTATCTTGCAAGCTTCCCCAGACCCCTAAATTTATGTGTCCAATAGCTTTCCTAATTATAGTGGCCTATACTTAAACTTCAAATCATTTTGCACACTTCAGTTATAAAATTATTTGTGTGACTCTTCTGTTGAATGTGTATCTCCCCCGCTACACAGTGCCTCTGTGCTCATCTAGCGCTTTGCTAGCTGGAAAAGTACCTGACTTACATGAAGTGCAAAAATTTGACCTGAAAAAATGATGGCATAAAGCCATGATCAAATCCCAGTATGTATGATCCCAAAGTCCATGGTTCTTGCCCCCTCTCTTGATGGTTGTATAATAAAGATAGGTACTTCTCAGAGAATATCATATACATTGACAAACATTTAAAAAACAAACTCTAATGATCAAACTTACAATAGAAGAAAATACTATCAGATCAGCATCCCTTCTCTGAATTTTGATAATGCCAATTGTTCATACCTCATCCTAAGTATTTTATCAGTGAAGTTGTTGAAGCTCTCAACATTTCATTTTATAGGATAAAAACTTAAATGTAGCTCCCTGCAGGATATGGACATGGTTATTTCCTTTAATGGAACACAGTTTCTCTGTTGAAAATATGGCACACGGTATTGTTATTGGTTCAGTTCATGAACAAGAATTTCTAAACCATGCAAGGATGATTTAGTGATCCTATACCTTGCCAAAGGCTTAACATTTCCAAATAGGCTTTTGCACAATGAAGTGTGAAATTCAGGGGCTGCTGTTGCCATGAGATTTTTACATAAGCAACCTCTAGGAACTGATTCCATAGCCAATTCTAAAATTCTGGATGACCAAGACCCAGTGCACTGCTGTCAACTTTAGTTAAACTGGTTATATAATAATATTTTGGTACAAAAAAGTACAGAGTACTCAGAATAAATGTGTTTGTTGTGTCCTTTAAAAAAATTCTATGATAAAAGTATTCACGTAGCTATGTAAAAGAGAGAACTTCTTTTATAGACAATTAATTGAGACAGATTTTTCAGGAAGAATATTCTCAGGCTTTTCTCATCTATGTGCACAGATCAGGGACTCCAAATATTAATGAACACAGCACAAAGCCCTTTTTGGTGACTCTTTGATGACTGTTAAATTTCTCTCATTTCTAGGAATTCTTAAAAGAGCCTGATGTTCTTCAACACGTACTTATATTCTCTCTGACTGCGCCATCTACAGCAGTTCTGCAAGCAACTGGACACTCACAGCCGGAGAACTTTCAGTTAGAATTAATGCTTGAGGACCTAGACTGGAACATTTGAGGATCAAGAGATGTTCTGTTCCCTGCTTTGTTCAGAGCAATTATTCATATGCACTGTGTTTCCTCTCCCCATTTCATAAAGAATAAAATTAATACTTGCTCTATTTACTTCTCATGTATTTTTGAGAAAATTAAATGAGTTAATAAGTGTGAAAGCTTATGAGAAAGTTGAAAGTACCAGACAGCTATATGATATTTGTAATTCTCTCTGAACATGATGCTAACTTGTATTATTAGACCTCTATTTAGAAAGATAAGACCAAATACAAATCTCCACATTCCAACACATGTAAAAGATAGAACTTTAAAAGTAATTCATTATTTTTGAAAAGATAAACCCATTGGAAGTTACATATTATTTGATTTATTTTCAGATCTGAAACAATCACCCATAACATTGCCTCTGGCCATAATTAGCGTTAGAAACGTAAGTCATTTATCAAATACAAGCTGGCTAAATTATCAAGAGTGTTTCACAAGAGATTGTGTCCAAAACTTTTCTACTCAATGAGTAAAAATAAAATAAATACTGGGCCTATGAAACACAGGGTGTAGTTAAATTCAGTTTTTATTAAGCTTTATGTACAAAATTTCTATTGAGAATTCACTTTATCATTATTACTATTCCTTAAAACAATACGATAATAGAGTTGAGAAGAACACATACAATCTCCTCATGTTGTGCAGGTGGGGAAGCTGAGAACCAAGGATGTGAAACATTCCTCCTAGAAGATCAGAGACTACAGTTTGTCTGATCCTCGACTATCCTGTGTCATTGCCTCTCTACTCTTGGCTACTGGCTTATCTTCAGAGTTTCATGAAAATCGTAGTCAGTGTTCATAAATTTACCCAGATATGGTGAATTTAAATACTTAAATATCATCTTAGTATTTAAAAAAATAATGATTGAGAATTAAACTAGGGTAATATATTGTGTTGTAGGGTGGGAATAGGTAGTTGATTAGAGAAGTAAGAAAAGAAAGTGGTTTGTGTGATACTTTGAAAATGAACTCTTTAAATTCAATAGACATTTAAAATGGATCCAAAAACTGTGGTACATTTACACAATGGAATTCTACACAACAGAAAGAAAGAAGGAGCTCCTACTCTTTGCCACAGCATGGATGGAACTAGAGAGCATTATACTAAGTGAAATAAGCCAGATAGTGAAAGACAAGTACCATGTTATCTCACCTATAAGTGGAACCTAATCAATAAAACAAACAAGCAAGCAAATAAACCAGAGATATTGAAATTAAGAACAAACTGACAGTAACTAGAGGGGAGGTGGGAGAGGATAATGGCGGGGAGGGGAAAGGGTTGTCAGGAACATGTACAAAGGACATGTGGACAAAGCCAAAGTGGGGATGCTGGGTGGGGGCAGTGGTGGGGGGAAATGGAAACAACTCTACTTGAACAACAAAAAAGAAATGTGAAAAAAATTATAGTAATCCTAGACTTACTTTCTCCCTATATATTAGAATTTTAATTGTTTGCAATGTCCATTATCAATAGAATAGTTAGACAACAATTACATGAAGTAGAAAGATAAATGATTTCTACAAATATGCATCAGCCATAAAAGGACTGTAGCCAAAACTTGAGACTTTTAGTTGGAAAAATATGTCTAAAAGAATTTCAAGACTCACATCCATATACTAGTTGGTATAGAAGAATGTTCATTAAACATTATTGAAATCAGAAAGATTTAAAATAAAATATTACACTAACAAAAAATAAAAAATAAATTCAATAGATGTTTATTAAAATCCTACTGTAGTGTTGGGATTATATGTACAAATATATAAATGTAAGTATTATATACATAAATATATCTTTTCTATTAATTTACTCAGACAATTTTGAGTGGCTATTTTACATCAGTAACTGGGGAGTGGGCATGCCTTTAAGCTTATGTAAATGAAAGATACAGTATTTCTTAAAGGGCTGATGGTCAAGTGGAATGCATTAAGGTATGAATCAATTAACTTGGAAACACAATTTCTGAATAGTTCTTGAAAATTACCAAGGCTTTGGCATTACATTGCACTGGAAGAACAACCTGAGAGTGTCAAACAAATATAATATTAGAATGAAACATACATACTAATCTATATTATAATGCACTGGTTTAAATAATGAGAACTTATATCTTCTTTGGAAAAGAAGCACAGCATAGAGAAAATAGTGTGGAAAAATATTGTATCATTTATTCTTAAAAACCACAATTAAATGTTAAGATTTCTTATTTCTTTCTAAAATTATAGTAAAATATGGTAGTAATGAGTACTTTTTCATGAATTAAAAATAATGAACAATGATATAAAACCCAATATGACATAAAAAGAAGCTGATGGAAATGGAGAGTGTTAGAAAAAATATGTATCATCTATAAAATATTATCAATTGGTTTCATTTTGAGAAATTTAGACATAGTATCTGAAGCCATACCTTCTTGAAAGTTTTTTAAATATAAATTCAACAACCTATTCACTACTTTTTCAAGTAAGATCTTAAATTAATTTACTCCTTGGAGAGACTGAGCAAATTGAATTCATAAAATTATGTATATGTACTAGTGATACCGATTTTAGCACTCGTTTTCACTTTTTAAAAAGAGAAGTACTTAAAAGTTTTGGCTCAGTTTCAAATAACATTTGAACCAGGTTGTTATGATTGTCTGCTAAAGTAAGCAACTCAATAAATATGACATTTCATGTGAAAAAAGTTTACCAATAAATGTCAAAAAGTGTACTCCTTTTAACAAGAGAAGGCAAAAATCATAAAAAGTGGAATTCCTTTCTGTATCTGTCCTGCAGAAGACATCTGCTCTTAGGAAATCAATGACTTCTACTTAGCAGTTTGTGTTTGAAAGAAGAAAAAGTTCTTTAAGATTATAAACACCTTTGATTACTTTCTTTGTCTCTTCATTTCACTATGTCACCTCCGGACTCTGATAATGGCCCTCCTTTCCTTAAAACTTTTCTTATGAATGATTTTCAGAGCAACTACTAGTTTTTCTGTCTGTAACATTTCTTATTTTTCTCTTTATATGATATAATTGAGCACATTCTATATTACTTTTTTAAAAAATAAATCCCATCCCTACCCAACTGAGGAAGTTCTTTTTTCTCAGGGCTCTGACTTTCAAGTTTATACTAATAAATAGCAACTCTGATTGCCACTTCTATTTTCTATATACTCATTTCTGGCTTCATATTTCAAGTGCCTTTAAGATATTTAAACTTGAAAATACCATGCAAATCAAATCCAACATGCCCTCATAAGAGCTGATCCCCCATCCAAACCAATTCTATTTCCCAATGGTTCTCCCTTCTCCAGAGAAACCATATCCAAATTATGAGAGTTCCACACCTTGAGCCTTTATCATTTATATTTCCTTATGTCAAAGAATGTTCCAAATCCAGTTCTTCATTCAATTTTGATTTCAATAAATATCACATAATTCCATAAAATTTGTCAAATTAAAAAAAAAATAACCAGTGATCAATTAGCTAAGACAAAGACAATTTTCACTTTAAGTGCTTATGAGGGCTCTGCTGTGTATTCTCAATGATAGAACTAAAGGGCATCTTCATTGCTTGGAGGTTTCATTTGAAAATAGAAATTATGCACACCAGAGGAACTAGAATATTTTAAACATTTTTTGAATCACTATCCCTTCACTAAATTTAAGAAAAATCAACATGTGAATTTAAAACCTTAGATTTTATTTTATCCTTTTGATATTTAATTATTTCTAGTCCCTTCAGACCCTCAGTGAATATACTCTGCCTGAGAGCACTGGGCACTTTAGGGGAGAACAAGCAAGTCTTTCCTACCATTTCTATAGAATAATAAGTGTTATCAAGAAACCCAACACAAATACAGACAAAGGGATGCTATGTATAAAAATTTGTGTAGTGAACTAACATCAACTCCAAATTAAACCAGCTAGATTCCAGAAAAGTAGAATGTTACAGATGGAAGTAACATAAGGTTTATAAAAAACACAAAATGCAGTATTTCTAACAAACATACTTGTTTCCAATTTTTTAAATAAATAAGTTTTGTATAATTTCATGTTTTCCCATCAAAGTTTCTTTCAGCACACAAACAGCTTTTTCTCTTTGAGCATCTCCCAAACCTACAATTAAGTATTTGAAATGTCTATTTTAGAATCACCAAGATTTCTGTTATTGTTATAACTTCTAGAATAACTCTTATGTGTAACCTTTTCTAAAGACTTTTTCCCCAAAGTTCTTGTTAGTCCTTCGTCAGTTCTGTTTGTTCTCTTAACAGCTCATTGGGTGGGAGGGAGGGATGTTGTTCAATAGTATCACAGCTGGCTTTCTCTAGTTGGTAACTACCTGCATATTACACTGGTTTACACTTTTATTGCAAACACAACAAATAGCCTTTAGCCACTCTGCTGTTTCAAGGATTTTAAAAGTTCTCCCTCATCAAGTATTGACTTTTTGAAACTTTTGCCACCAGGTGCAAATTGTATTTCAATGGCATGCTGATCTCCAGGAAAGGTTTGCTTTTATAGTCATTCTCCAGGGACACCGGGTGTACAATGCTTTTTGTGCAAGAGCAGCTGATGCTTGTAGAGCTTTACACAGACTTACACAACAATGGTTGGCTCCAGGGACTCACAAAAACCACGCAGTGCTCTCTGAGCAGTAGCACTGATATCATATCAAACTCAATGCGGGACTGAAGGTATGCAATTGCAGAGTAGTTGCCAGAATAGACTGGATGGTAGTCTATGACAAATGATTAAGGAAATCCTCTTTTTCAAGACCTTGTCCATCTTGCTCAGGCCTTAATCACAGAAGTAGCATAGTATAGCTAAACACTATAGCATATCTTTTAAGACTGTTTTTTGCCTTCAGAATTTATACAATGGAATTCCTAGAGTAAAAGACCTTCTAGTGTATATTCTTTTACTGTTATAAGCTTTATAATAAAACAGTCCCTATTCTCTGAGAATTATTAGGAATAAAAGAGAACAAACCTCTACTAAAGCCACTTTGGTAATGCGGTAGAAAAAATAGTTAGTTTTGAGACATTTAAAGTTTTGAACTCAAAATGTTTCAATAATATTAAAAATATACTTTAATAAAGTTTGTAGAACTAGACTACATTACACCAAAAGGCTAGAATATGAAAAATATTCTAGAAGCGTACATCAATCTTGAGAACAATTTTATTCCTAACTGTTTCTATTTTTGGAAAATTGTTGAAAAACAAAGCAAAAATAATAAATTTACAAAATCAAAACTTTTATCATATCAATTCAGTTTAACTTATATTTCAGAGTATCTACTCTATGTCAGACACTCTGCTGGATGTTGAGAATAGGTGATAGGACAGTCCCTGCCTTTGAGAAACTTAGGGTAGAGCAATACATGAATGGTTGATGCCAGTAGAACATGGCGAGTATAGAAGAAAGCACAGGACATACTTGGTCAATACCTGGGTGTTAGGAAAGCTTTCTTTGCTACTGTGGTGTCTGAACAGCAATTTCATATGATTCAACAAAGAGACAATTTTGGCTTTGCTAGGGAGAATTATATTTAGACATTTACATGATTGCAGCATAAATTCATCTCAGGCTGACACGGTTTCTCATCTTTACAGCTTTCCTTATCTCCTTGCTCAGTCGTACAAACTTTGTTCAATATTTGTAGAAATTCAAATAAAATCTATGAAAGTTCACTTTGACTCTGTTTCTTAGTGGCTTTTTTCCCCTGAGTTTACTAAAAGCAGTCTGAGCCTCTCATTTCTGGTGACTCTTGGCTCCGGAGTTGTTTTCCAAGGTAAATATTCTCACATCTCAATGTGGCTTTGCTTTTGGGGGAGCAAAACAGAAAGAAATAAACCCAAATTGTCTATTTTACTATAGTTATCTGAAGAATAGCTTATTATTTTAAATTCTTTCCTACATAACAATTAGCACACAAAAGAACTTGAAATAACATATTTACATTTAGAAATTCACCACAAATCTCTACAATGTCTGTAATATAGGCACCCTAGGAAAATTGTGATCTTACGAGAGCTTTAGAATGGTAACTGTTTTATCTCTGTTATTAAAGACCACCAGGAGAACTAATAATTAAAATGTTATTTTTAAAAACCTCTGTCTTGGATCTAAATCTCATGAACTTTGTGCTATTAGCATTGACCGTTAATTTGCACTGCATCAATTGAATTTCCAGCAACTTGGCAATAGAATTAAACTACCCTTAGGCAGGACTTATAAACAGACAATTATGCACCACTCATGTATTTAATTAATGTTTTGTATGTGATAACAAAATATTGTATTATTGACATAAAACTAACATTCATTCTGAATGATTGCCTCTGATGAATATAAGTTTGCTTTATCTTTATTTTTCCAATGTTTTATAATCTCTGACACAACTGGGCACTATCAATATAAAATAATTCCCAAGGTCAGTGTGAGAAAATACAGGGCTTGAAAATTTTAAATGAGTAGTATAGCACAGGAGCCCCAAACCAGGGAGCTGCTTAAGTGTTTGTGATATTCCAAAAAAAGAAAAAAAAATAACCGGGAGGACTAGCAATGTGGACATGTCATTTATGACTCACATTGCAGGGAAATGCACCAATGGCATGGGTCAGTGCAAGAGAGGCCACACATCCTCCAGTCTGGGGTTCACTATAAGGGGTCCCAGACAAAGGCAGAACAGGTCCAGGTTGCAGAAACCTACCTGTGGCCCAGAGCTACATTACAATAGTGTGCACGTGCAGAAGGAAAAGGCCAAGAAGCAGTCAGAGGACAAGAAGCCACTCCCAAAAGGAGATAAAGAGGGAGTTACAATCCATTCCCAAAATAATACATATTCTTCTGGATCCCCTGGCCAGACCTCATCACTGGTGGTAGGAGATCCATGTACTGACCGCACAAGTAGGTGCCATTATCCACCCTAATATGCCCTAGAACCCTAGACTCCTCCAGAGAAAAATGGGATGTAAAAAGGTAAGAAACTTTAATTCTTTTCAGAACTTTGTGCAATATAAGTCCACTTCATTAGCCTTAAATTTATTTCCAAAAGGTGAGAAGAATTTTCAGTTCTGGACAATAGTAAATAATATGAAGGATATTGGAAGTTCTAAGTAAATATCTGTGTGCTCTGGGGTAATCCAAATAAAGAAACACAAAGGTTTTTCCAAGAGCTAGTAAACCTTGGGCATTGTTTTAAGTCAAGATAATGTTGTTGATAGCATGGATCTTACGTTTTAGTAAGACTGACAATAAAGTAATAAACAGTTACCTGTAAGTGGGTGTGATAAATTATGCATAGAGAATAAATCAGGAGAAGGTTAATTAGTGTCTAGGGAGGATATTTTATATTATATGGTCAGGGATGGCTTCTTGGTACAGGTGACATTTGAGCTTTGTGACTGAGAAAATAAGTAAGCCATGCAAAAATCTGAGAGAACAGTGTTTCATGATAGAGAACAGCAGGTGTCAAGGCTCTGGACTAAGAATAGACTTGGGCTCTTAAAGGGTAAGGAAGGGCAATATAGTTGGAGTTTTGTGAACACTGAGGAGAATGGATAGAGATGAAGTCCAAGAGGCCGAAAGGCTCAAATTGAGTAGGGTATTAGATTTGAATAAAAGGTTATATTTGAAAGCTCCCACATACATCCCAACAGCAAATTTTACTTCCTCCATCTTCAAAATGTATCCAGAATCTGACCACTTCTTAAGGCTTCTATCACCATAGTTCTTTTCAAAACACAATAACATTTCACCTGGAATTTTACAATAATCTCTTAAATTATATCCCTGCTTCCGCCCTTGCACTGTGTTCTTAACATATGTGTCAGTGATCCTCCTAAAATGGAACCATCTCTATGGCCCATGAACTGTGTATTTTAGTAACTTAAGAAAAGATACTCACTAAGGGCAGATGCACTTGAAAAACTGAGCACCATCCAGGCAGTAGAATTAGAAAAAATATTTCCCTGGGATTTCAATCATTCTGATCCTATCTGCCAAGATTCTATATGCAGAGCACACAGCACACAACTGCAGAAGATGACTTCCTAGGCAGTCCCCATGTCCCTGTTCTGCTCTGTGGGTGTCAGACAAGAGGGATGAACTGACTGTGTAGGTTGCTAGTTTCATGGAGGTAGTCAAATCAAGGGATTCCTATTAGGTGTAGATAGTCATGCTGACAAGAATTTGAGTAGCTAAGGAGGATAAGTTAAATTTGTTTAACTTTACAGGGTATATATTAGCAATATATATATGTATATATTAGCAATATATATATGTACTTTAGCTGGCTAATCATTAAACATTGGATATGGATATTCATATGTACAAACATTTATGTCAAGTATACTGGTATATGTTAAGACTATATACATTATATGTAGTACTTCTAATGTACTCCATGGTACTCCATGGTACTTATCTTCTAAAACACTTCTTGACTGATTTGTCATTGTCTTTCCCTGCCCTATGTCCCCACTAGAATGCCAGTTCCTTGAGGGTAGATACTGAGATTCTTTTCCTTACTGGTTTGGCCTAAAATCTCAGAATAGATATGGCACATAGTAAGTTCTCAATGAACATTTGATAAGTGAATGATGAATATCAGTGTAACATTTTAAACATTCTGATGGCTATTCAAGAATGGATCTTAAAGCTCAAAGTGTAATAGCAGGGGACTACTTAGGAAACAATTACAGGAATCTGAATCATGGTTTCTTGGATTAGGGTGATGGCAGGGGAAACAGAAAAGTGGATGGATTTGGAATCTGTTTTGATTGATAAAGCAGACAATACTTGCCAGCAGACTAAATGTGGAGAAGTAGGGAAAAGAAGAGTTAAGGGTGACTTTAAGGGTTGAATTTAGTAACTAGGTAGGTAGGGATGTGACTTAACATGAGAAACACCAGGAGGAAGGGTTTGCATGCTGGCTGATACAGTGGAGTGGAAACAAGGGCAGATGTCTACTGATTTTTTAAAAATTGCTCTCTTCCTCTTTTCTTTCTTCTTCTTTAATGAACCAAATATACCTTTTTATTTTCCTTTATGAATCTTTTCATCCTGCTAAACTTTTGCTTAGAAAAACCTTCCTCACTCTGAAGTAATTATGCATATTTTTAGTTGATTTAAACTTTCATAGTTTTGCATTTAAACTTGCATCATTTGGAATTTATTTTAGACATATGACATTGAATTCTAATTTAATGTTCCCAAACATTTAACTAATTATCTCAGAAACCTTTGTTCATTTGTTGAATAACTCTCTTTTCCACATTCATGAAATATACCAACTTTTTTCACATACCAACTTTTTAGAAATGCTTCTGGGATTCATTTTTCTTCTGTTAATGTTAAATATCATACTTTTTCAATTAATGTAGTTAAGTTCCCGTAACTAGCCTCCTCAGCAGACACAGAGATGCAGATCTTTGTGAAGACCCTGCCTGGATAGAGCCTCACAACCCTGGTCAGAACCATGACACCATCAGGAATGCCAAAGCTAAAATCCAAGACAAGAAGGGCATCCTGTCTGACCAGCAGCATCTGATTTTTGTGGGCAAACAGCTGGAGGATGACCACTCTCTCTGAAAAAACAAAATCCAGAAAGAGTCCACCCCACACTGGGTGTGTTTTCTGCAGGGAAACATCATTGAGCCCTCCCTCTGCCAGCTTGCCCAAAAGGTGATCTGCCTGCACCCCATGCTGTCAACGGCTGCAGGAAGTGCAGCCGCGCCAACAACCTGCTCTCCAAGAAGATCAAATAAGGCCTCTGACCACCTCCCCGGCTGTCAGGGACACTTCCTATCCAAAACTCTTGACCCTGGGCTTCAATAAAGTTTCCCTTTTGTTCATTTTTTTGTTAATTTCCAAGGTTGGATTGGTTATTTCTAACCATTTATTCTACCTAATAAATCCATTTAGGATTTTAATACATTCTTTATACCTCACCCAATCAATCATCTTACTTAAATATCAAGCCTCTAGTTTCCTTTCAAGCACCCTAACCCCAATGGAGTTTTCTCTATGGTCCAATCATAAAGGGTTTATTAAAGTTTTTATCTCTTAGCCTAATACTCACTAAGTGCTTTCTTAGGGTATTTTCCCTTCACCTAAGAACTCTTGTACTCTTCCATTTAGACTCAAATCAGAGGCCACTTCTCTATCAGATTTAATTTAAAGGCTACATTACCAGTGTCTTTCTAGTAGTGTACCCATCTGCTCTTTTTTTTCCTTTTTATTGAATATATTCGGGTGACAATGGTTAACCAAACCATACAGGTTTCAGGTGTACAATTCTACAACACATCATCTGTGCCCTGTGTTGTGTGTTTACCACCTAAATCATCTTCGTTCATCTGCTCTTAATACTAATTTCACCATAATGTGATTTCTTATTCTTGTGTCTTTTTCTTTCACTAAACTGTGAGTCTTCAGACCTTGTCCATTTTGTATCTACAGAATCTCTCACATTTCCACTCTCTTAATAAGGGTTGAATATGTATTTATTCAATGAATAAATATGCAAAGATTGTTATTTTTGCAAACTTCACTCTTCCAAACTAAAAAGTCCCAGTTTTTATAAATAATTTTGATATTTACAAACTAATTTTTAAATGAGAATTTATTTCACAAAGTTTGCAGTCAACTAAACACTTTGGGCATTTTCATTGACTTACTGTTTTTCCATGCCCTTTCATCCTTATTTAAACACTTTTTAAATGTAAAAGTTTACATATGTTTAACATTCTAGACCATAAAAAATGTAAAGATATGATTTAATCATCAGACATTATATCTATTCCACCTAAACATATAAATTTTCTATATATGCTTTTTATTTCTCCACTCCAGTGGGTTACATGAAGGTTAAACATCCCAGAGCCTTGTGACAAGGCACTGGAGACCTTGGCATTTACTTGATCATTCACCCAAGCTATATTTTGCCAAAGGATTTGAAAGTTTCATGAGAGACTTTTCCAAAGCTTTTGTGAAATCTATGACAGCCTCTTAATCATCTTTCAGTAATCCTGTTAAAACTCTTTCTTAGACTTGGCTTAATAGGGAATAGAAATAACAAATCCTAGATCTGAATAATATGTTTAACACATTCCATACTGCAGAAACTGTATATAGAAATGGCACTGGCACTATTTCCATATAATTCTTTTGTTTCTGCCCTCTCCACAGTGTCAGCTTCATCTCTAGGATGCATTCATTCATAATAGTAAGATGGCTACAATAGTGTTGGCTTCCGAGACCCACATCATCCAGAAACAGTGTTCCAGTGCCAAAATTTCTGGTGAAACTGTTGGACTTTGAACTGACTGAACCACACTCTTTTATGCCTTTATAACTCCCCAGTGTCACAGAAATTCACACAAAGGTTGTTTAGGTCTGAATTACCTGAATCAATCAGTGTTCACGGACCTGAGTTTGTACTGGTGGAAAGTCAGTCCATCTCAAAGCCCATTACTGCTATGCAGGGTGTAACAGATATAATGAGAGTTGAGCAGGAAGTTAACAATGTATCTAGCAAACACAGACACAAAGTTGGACACATAGGCAGTATATGAATGGTCAATGTTGAGATAGTTGTGAGCTTTCTGGCTAAGGTGATTCAACAAAGCATTGTGGACACCATCATACATGATCATAATTTACAAGGCTGGGTATATTTTCTTATATGGAACAATATAAAGAGTATTTCAAAAGAAAAAAATTTATTGGGTCATTTTCAAATTTTATTGGTCAGTATCTAACATCTTTGTTTCAGCCTTCATGATGCAGTCCTATTTTTACAGTTTGTGAGAGAAATGTATTGAGAAGTAGTGAATCTGTGACTATGTTTTCTTTTCTTTCACCATAAAAGCGCTCAGGGGCTATGTGTTTGTCTGAGCAAGCTGTCAGCCAATTAGAGTTTACTGCTGAAGAAGAAACTCAGAAAGTTAATCCTTCTCCTTCAAGGCAAAGTTAGAAAGGAAATATGAATCTTAAATAGTACACATTATTCCATCCACTGAGAACCAGGAGAGACTAGTTAGGCAGGAAGAAGGGAAGATAATTTTAATGGGCTCATTTAAACAGGAAAACCACAGCATACGCAGAAGAAGGCATTTCTTTCCCTTGGCCTACAATTGACATTTAAAGCCCCCTTCTTCAGTATTGTTCCATATATGAGAACTGCTACAATTTAAAGATCATTGTACTAGAAATCAGGAGCTATATACACTCTTCCAATACTAATACTCTTATGTGTGTCACACACTGTCTCTGGTCTTCTGAGTAACAGAAAGGTAACAATGACAGCTGTATGGATTTTTTAAAGTGTGACGACATAGCTATTGAGAAATAAAATCTTATGGAATATAATAATGCATCTAACTAGTATATATTCTGTTTCACCTCTTTCACTCCCAGGTCACAGTGTTTTGAGCCAGAAAGACAGCACAAATCATTTAGTCACGTAACATCGCGCACCAGCCTGAGGACTTACTGTCTCTGCATCACCCATGCAGGTTTTATGAAAACACAAGTGTTAAGTCATCGCTTATAGACTCTTCTGATTCAGTTGGTCTGAGGGCGAGCAGAGAATCCGTGTGCTTTTAAATATCTCTGGATCATCTTGATTCTCAGGTTTGGTAAGTATTGATCTCATCCAACCATGCCATTCAGAAGATAAGAAAACTGACCTTAATTGGAAGAACTGTTAACTTTTATGCCAACTAGTCAATTTTCTGGGAGCATTAATTCATAACAAATATTAAGAAATTATTTGGGAATCAAAATATCATTGAAAATATCTTGAAATGAAAGAAATTATTTGAAAATGTCTCTAGTGTGTGGTAGAAATATAGAAGAAATATTTTGGCAATAAATTGTCTGAAGGGTTTAGGAGTGGGGAGAGGAGAAAATTAAAACTACCAAGTGGTATTAGTAACCACTTTGGATTTCTAAACTTTCCACTCCAGAAACAAATCCCTTTGATGCAAAAAAGACTCTCAGTCCTGCCAACCAAGTCATCTTCCTTCCCCTCAGTTACCAGAGCAGAATTCAGTTGCTCCTCTAAGTAAATGGGGAACAGAGACTTCCAAAGAACTGATTTAAAAGGCTGTTTGGCATGCCCTCCTGTCTCCATCCATCCCTGCAGAGTGACTCCTCTAGAGCCGTACTACTCAGCTGGGACAGATTGGAGATCGTATCCCATGTTTTTATTTCCAGTCCAGTCATTTGAAAACCTCAAACCATTCCACATTCATCTATTTTTAAAAATACCTCAGCAAAGTTACTTTCAATTAATGAATGGCCAGGGCTTCACAGCAGCAAATCCTAGCTCTTTTCCACTAGTTCAGTAGAGCCGGCCACAAGAGTGCATCTGCAGGGCAACACACGCACCACTAACGCCCGGAGTTCGGGCTGGACGTCAGCCCCAGGGAGCTGCGGAGTGGAGTTAGAGGAGGGTGAGGAAATAAGAAAGAACAATAAAAACGTCATATTCTGGAGAAAAGTATTAACAGGCTATCTCCTAAATATTGTTCATGTGTGTGTGTGTGTGTGTGTGTGTGTGCATGCACTCTGGTCATATGTTATGACTACAAAACTACTACACTTAGTCCCTGCTAATCACTTAGGTTTATAAAGTAAGTTAAACACAAGAAAAGTGACATGACCCCTTAAATGCTTAAAATTATATGCAGACATATCACGCTTTAAGAAATTTGAAAAACAAAATTTGGATGACCATAAATAGAAAGAATAATTATGTATATTGAGAAAAGACTATTAGAAATTAAACCCTCCCTTTCAATAGCAGTTGTCTTACTGCATTAAGAATTTGTATTTTGTTTAAAAATGACCCGATAGAGGGCCTAAAAGACACTAACTTAAATATTAGATATTTAATTTATTAGATATCAAATCTACTATGATTCATAGATTTGCCTATAATGTGAAATGATAAGTAGTCATATAGTCATAGCTTTCTAAAATAATTTCTATAGGGGAACCTGGTCTTCACAGACTTTATACATGGGTAAAAAAGCATTTATGGGAAATAAGTCCAGAAAAATATGCCATACTTTTGAGGATTTGTAAAGTATAATAACATAATTAAGGCTCTGAAAAAGCCTGCAGCAAATGAATTTTGTAATTTCCTTCTACTGCTTTTCCCCAAGCTTACATGACCACAGAACAATTTAGCATACTTTAACACAAGACTTAAAAATACCCTCTGATACTACTATTCAGAACAATTGTAGATCCAAATCAAATAGAAAACAGATTTTATTTTACATTTTTCATAACAATAATACATGGAATTTTAACTAGTTATGTGAGCTTCTCGAGGCTGGTCTATGATTTGTAGTCTTTCGTGTTCCCTGCAAGACTTGATGCAGTGACAGTGTTAGTTTATAGTAGGTATAACTCTTAAATGAATCACTGAGCAGTCTTTGGCATATGCTTCATATGGAAAATGGAGGAATAATTATCTTTGTCCTTCTAGAAACAACGTTATTTTTGATGTCTTCAGAAATATTGAAATCATTGTGATTTCCACTTGTGGCTTGCAAATCAGCTGGTTATAACTTATTTAAGAAAGGAACAAAGTGTCACTAGGTTTGTCTGCCCACTTTAAAGGAAATACAAAATTATGACTAACAACTATTAAGATTATTAAGACATGTATCAAGATGACAACATGTGTAGAAAGAGCTGAATTCCAACTCAGCCCCAGTAGCTGCTCTTGCTCCAAAAACCTGGACTAGATGGGCTGCATCTTTAGGCTCATTCCCCCTCTGGTTTCACCAGCTCATAGGAGGCAGGAGGAGAGCCAGGCTTCACTCCTTACTTTCCTCCTGTTCAGGTAATGTGCTTGGCAGTGGCCTTTTACTGAAGGTCACCTGGTCTGTCTGGTGGCCCAAACTTAGGTTCCAGGAACTGCTCCTTCCTCTTTTCATTTTCTGGTTGAGGGACGGAAATAGTTCCTGGCTATTACCAGACCCAATTTATAGCAATATACACAACTCCTTATTACTTTTCCTAAACCTTGCCTACACCTTTGTAAATTTCCCCTTTATTAAACTCTCCCTAATTACCCAGTTTGTGTGTGTGTGTGCCATCTTTATCTTGCCTGGAGCCTAACAGATAAACTGGCTGAGAGGTGACTTGATATAATTACTTAATTTCTTTTAGTCTCAGTTTCTTCACCTGTGAATTGGGGATAATATTTATCATTTCTACCTCACAGTCTAATGGGAGAATTTATGAGTCAATGTTGGTTTCACTTCCCTTCCCAAACTTTTTTTTTATTTCTAGAAGGTGATCAGGAAACGGTGTGTGCAACCTTAAATCCTGCCCTTGTTTCACGTAAAAGATATTTGCCAGTGGAACAAAATTTTCACACTGAGCTCTGTGGTGGCCAAAAGCCCAGCAATCCTCTTAGAGCAGTACAGATTTTGTGCATGTGCAGAGAATTTGCTTGGTAATTCTGAAGAGAAGGTAAGTCTACATAAAAGAGATACCCAGACTAGAGAGAGATCTCTGATTTGAGTAACACTGATTTGGATAACCTGAAGACCTTCCTTTTTGTAAATAAAACACAATGTCCATCTTCTCATGCATTTGGGAGAAAAAGCAACAAAATAACATATTACAGCAGTGAGATCAACCACACTCTTCAAGTATACAGCGTGTGTGTTGAGCTGCTGTTTGGAAACCTGATGACTGAAAGTTGGTTATAAGTAATAATAGATACACATTCGCATTCAATCAATATTTGTTTAATCTTTCCATATATCACCCTTGTGCTAGACATCTTGAAATATGATATTCATTTATTTGAGGTAATGTGACTTGAAATCAAGATAAAACTATTAGGCATAAATTTTTCTTTATAAGTTGTGTATGTTGCTTACTTTTTAACCAATGAAAATAATCAAGTGAAAAGGGCTTTCATATTCTTTCCTTAGAATATAAAAAACATTTATACTTAATATCCAAGACACTTCTTTTTGATGTGCAGCTCTCTCACAATGTAAAGGTAAATAGGAGGGTGGGGGAAGGCTGACTGCTCTCATCTGCTTCTCCCCTGAATGCAGTGCTTCGTGTCCTTCTGTGAGTCCTGTGCTTAGCCACAGAGGATGCTACTGACACAGAGGAAAGCATCCTTGGTTGAAGGTAAATCAGTAATGGTAGCCTTTGATAGGACTGCTAAATAAGGGTCTCCTTCAAATATTTATTTAATTAATTTCAAAAAAATCACAAGTTAATCAGCTCAATAAGAGAAAACTCAGAAGGTAAATGACCAGCTATACATGAGATCTATCCATGTAAAATAAGACTGAACAGCTTTGTATCAAATAAAAGAAATACCATTCACCATACATCACACACATGCACACACACACACACACACCAGTAAGCCAGTATAAAATAGTGCTCCTCTGTACAGCTATTTTAGTTAGAATAGTAAGAATTTACTCAGTTTGTACTACTATTCTTCCAAGTTTATTCCATCATTTGTTTTTATGTCTTATTAAGTGGAGTGGGGGAAGCCATAAATAAAACTTTACTATTTATGGCAAATCAGTTTTGTGCAGCTCAATAAACTGAAGCAAAGTTTCATAGAGAGGGCCCCAAACTCAGTGAAATTAGGTGATTTATAGAGACCTTCAAACACAAACTTGAAATAGTCTATAAAAAGGCTGTGGTCAATAGACGTATTAATCATAAAAGTGTTGACTTGCTGCAAGTATTAAATAAATTGCACTTTTATTGGGTGTCTCATAGTAATATCCTTTGGGGATAAAGCATGTTCCCTGCTGCCTTAGCTTCAGCACGAGCCAAGAAATGCGGCAGAGACTAGCATGAACTCAAACCTCAGCTAAAATTAAGCAATTTAATGCACATCTAACTAAAAGGCACTTAATATTCATGCTAAGGACATAGGACTTTGTGTTTTAAGGACCTCTTTGTGCAGAGTTGTAAGCACTGAATTTCCCTCTCAGGGAATAGAAAGAATTACTCTAAGGAGGTTGAAATTTTTCCAAGTAGATGAGATTTCTGAATGATTTTTCATATTTTCTACATGAACATGTGAAAATGTAAAACCACGACTCCATAGACTATAAACCTCTATACATTTTCTTCCATTCTCTAGCAGAGGAGTGTTCCATTGACCTTTGAACAACATGGGTTTGAACTGCATGGATCCACTTAGACACAGATTTTTCTTCAATAAATACACAGTTGACCCTTGGTATCCCACGTTTCATATTCGTGGACTCATCAACCATGGATGAAAAGCAGTAGTATTTTTTATCTACTGTTGAGAATGCATGTATATAGAGGGCAGACTTAAGTTACAGAATTTTTGACCGTGAGGGGGTGCCTCTAACTTTTGCATTGTTCAAGTAGAATGGTAAGAAAGGTAGCTTAAATATTGATTCTCTCTTGTTAGTTTCCCAAGATTCCATAATGAGAACTTTAATATAAAAACATTACAAAAGTTAGATTAAGATTTAATAAAGTTTCCTATGAGTGTGAAGGTAGAACTTTACACTGGGGTTTGGGCTTTTTAGAAGACCTATCTATATTAACCAAAACAGCCAAGTCTCAAGTAATTAATAAGATCAACTGTAGAAACTAATACATGAGATATGAGGCCTTTTTTTTTGTAGAGATCCTAATAGCCCAACTACTTGCTTTATGCAAGATGTAATTAGAAAAAGAAAAAAAAAGAGGGGACAGAACTTTATCCCATGTGTCTAATGCTATGCAAAACTTTCTGAGCAAAGGACCAAGAGCTTCTTAATTCTTAAAATGGGTGTGATAGGATTTTCCTTGTCTACCTCACAAAGGTGTAGTTAACTAAAGAAATCACTCATGGTAAAAACGTTTTGATGCTATAGAGTACTTTAAAAAAATGTCTGTGCCTTTTCTTCTCAACAGTTCAAAGTGAACACCGGAGAGCAAGCAATAACAGAACTGGGTAAAATATGGAGATTAAATGAAAGCTTGTGAGAAGGAGGACCCTTTGGTCACCTACTCTACCCTCCCATTCTTGTATCACTTCAAGAACGATAAAAATCTGATTGATGTCATTTCAGGATATGTATGACCACAGTTATTTATGAGACAGTTCATAGTTCATTGAAAGTCCATACAGGATGTGGCTTGCATGTCTCTCTCCTTGCCCTACAAAACCAAAAGCATAAAAGGTACTCCTGGCCATTACCCCTTTCTCCTCTGCATCATGAATATTGATCCTCTTTCCTTCTTAGTTTCCTGAGATTCCACAATGAGAACCAGAATATAAAAGCATTACAGTATTTAGGTTAGCTCTCTTGGAGGTCACATCAAGCTATGGAGTGGGTGTAGAAAAAGGGAAGGGCACAGGAGGCTAGTGGATGGTGCCAGCAAAGACAGCTGAGAAGGATCAATCAGTGAGGTAGGAGGTAATCCATGAGAGCGGGCATCCCTGTGTTTCAGAGCCCTCCTGCTTAGGCAAATGAAGATTGATTCTTGCCATCAAATAATGCCAACAGTTGACAAGTATTAAAGGGAAAGAGTTTCAGAAGTTATATAAGATGTCTTACCAAAACCATTTGTGAAGGAATCATATTTCATATTTTTTGTTCCTTTGCTATGCTAGTGAAGCAACACTGTCTGATCTTCTTAAGAGGTTGTGACTGTTCGTGCTATAAGAATCAGTACAAGATTTCATAAAGAAATGGAGGACTTTTAAAATTAACTTGAAGTTTTACCCACATTCCTCAGAATGAAATACATCTCACTTGGGGCTGTAGGTATGACTCAAAATGCTGTGAATTCAAATGTTTAATGGTCAAGTAAGCAATGGCTTTAAAAGTCGTATTTGTGGTATTTCAATCCATATGAATTATAATAAAGGTAACTTAAACACTTCTAAAGTAAGCACAGGCTTATTTCTGATGCAGCAGAATGCCTGCAGGTCATAATGTGGTTCTACAAAAGATGACAGGTGGAGAAAAACAAATTTGCACAGGAAATTTTGGAACAATGAGAGATGAGGCTAAGGAGTATTGAGCTGAGATTTTTGTGTGGTTTGGAGGTCAAATGGAAACCAGATGGACAACAGAAGTATAAAATATTTGCTTTACAATTTGATAGCAGTGAGGGGAATGATGTGTGTGTGTACAGCCAACATCTCAGCTATCCTTGTTCTGGGTATATTTCCCACAGGATTTCTCACACTGATCCCTAAGGGCACAGATGTGAGATCGTTCCAAATGATAGTTTTTACAGAAGAGGATACTTTGAGGTAGTCAAGGAATATGAAAATGGATGCAGGATTGGCTAACCAAAATGTGGTGGATAAATACTGTAGATTATGATGTAACAGTTAAAAATAAATGCATAAATTTATATACATATATATTATAGTGCACAGAACTTACACATATAGTATAGGATGAAAAGAAAAGCTGAAAGAAATTTGTAACACAGTATGATTTATACTTAAATATACTCTAATACCTCTATCTCTTTTATAAGGATACATTCATATCAAAAGACTAAAATGAAATATATTACTTAGGGTGCCTAAGGGAAGGGAGAAGGATGAAAGTGGGGGCAGGGGATAAAGGAGAAAAAAAATAACTAAAATCAAATTTTAAAAAGAGGAGTCAAGTTCATAATGTGCTATGAAACAAAGTTATATCTCATTTCCCAACTTCTGGATAAAAAAAAAGATTAAAGAAAACAACAAAACATTTATTCACTTGTCCACATTCCTTTGAGAAGTAAGCAAACACAAATCCAATTGAGTGAAATAATAGAAAATAGCAACTGATGTCATCTTAAGGTAGCATAGCAAATCGCAGGAGAGCGGGAGCTGCCTACTGGATGTGCCAGTGCATGAGGCCCAAACACTCGCTGAACTTTTGTTGGGGTCTAGATGTCTGGGAAAAGGAACAAGGATATAGCACTGAAGGAGTAGGTGAGTGTTAACATTGGTTTAGTGGCCTCAATTTACAGAGAGTAACTCCTATCTACACATTAGTAGTCTTAAGAAAAATGAGAGGATATCAAAACCATGCCAGGGAAGGGAAAATGTGGTCTTCCCTCTTCCCCTCGCTGTTAGCTATTGCAATGCCTACAGATGTTTTCCTTCTGACTCTCTTTTTTGCTTCCCTCTGTGACCCTTCCCCTCATACTGATTTTGTTTTTAACTCTCCCTGACTCCCAGTCCTGGCCTCCTGACTTCCTTGTAACTAACACCATATCCCTGTCGGCCTGGCATCCACTTGAAGATTATTGCTTTGCACTGGCATCTGAGAACTTCCTCCTCTCCTGACCCTGACAGTCACCATTCAGTGCTGTATATTTGGAAAAGGGAGGAAGGGCAGGGTATCCCACACAGAAACATCTGTGTCAGTGCCCACTCTCTCAGTTCTACTTGGAATATTTTCTTCATACTATGTGGCTATTAGTGTGGATCTAATGTTGCCTTTTAATGAAAACCACATTTATATTTAGGGAAAATTACATTCACATTATTATAAAGCCTTCTTATGTGAGATCTGAATGTTTATGCCCAAGTTCCCAAGAAGTCATAGGCCAAGGAAAAGACAAAAACCTACCTAGATTGGTACTTAGGGCAGTAAGCTAATAGGGATTTTTCTATAATTTAGCACTGAACTGACTTTCTTATATAACCAAGAGGGGAATTTTCTTTGGATTGAATATCTGTTTCCTGTTTTGATAATTGGCACCTGCTCCAAATTTGGATGAGAATGCCACGTGCAGGACCAGCATCTGGTGTCCCAAGCCAAAGTGAGCTTAGAAGACTCCATATGTGATCAGAAATGGGAAAACTTTCTGGCTGAGGTTTTCATTAGGCAAATGAAAGCTTAAGGGTTTCATTTCACTTCAAAGACAAGATCCTCTGCGCAGTACATCCTGTTGTGCTGGCAGTGATGATATTATATTAATAACCATGAGGTACTGGGGCCAAAAAGTAGGATAGAAGTCGCCTACTTCCTAGCCGTAAAACATGAGGGGGTGGGCAGTGCCAGCGATTTTCTGTAAAATTTAAGAGATTATTAAAATATTCCTAAAGTTCTTGGAAAGTTTCCCCTCAAATACATTTGCCACTGTGTGATGGAATGAGTCTTAAAAATATTTCCATAACCAGAAGCTGTCTCAACTATGCTGTAAAAATGGGAGAAGTCAACACAGTTGTTTTGAGCAGTTACTCTACAATGATTTTTGACTGTTGGTTTCATCTTGACTTTTAACTAATGAGTGCCATTTCTGTGTATTAAAGCATTGCTTTAATGAAAGAATGTCACAGGTATTAAGTGCTTACTCTGTGCCAGATATGTTGTTAGATAAGTGAGCATGCCTATAATTTTCCCCTTTTCTGTTTTCCTCTCCAAAGCATTCTCTTTGTGCTGCTAGGCTGTTTCATTGAAAACTTTATTTCCAAGGAGTCCTTTTCCTCTAGCTTGTGTGTAGGTTTGGCCAATAGGAGGCATTGCTAAAAGGTTAGCATCCTCTCTTGGCATTTCTAGCAGCATCTGAGCCTTCTCTGCTGTCCCAGTTTTCAGGAGCTGGCCCCTCTAGCAAAGTCTCAGATACTGCTGAGCA
Source organism: Tonatia bakeri (assembly GCA_004024845.1). NCBI lineage: Eukaryota > Metazoa > Chordata > Mammalia > Chiroptera > Phyllostomidae > Tonatia > Tonatia bakeri. The sequence continues at coordinate 60,944 of PVIA01000918.1, forward strand.
GGCCCTGCCTGGTTCCACCTTTTATCAGGTTGTCCTCCACCAGAAACTCCAGCCAAGGTAATTTGTTCCTTTGTTTTTCCAGGAACAAAGATGGTCATGGATACGTCCTATGTCTAATCTCTTAAATTGCCTAACCACCCTTGTATTAGCTTTTCAGTTTTCCTAGGACCCATGTAACCAATTTCTTGTTTTAATTTCATTCTGTTGGAAATATCCTGAATGATTTTTATTTTCCTGGTTGAATATAGGCTGATAGAACAAACATGTATACTATCATGTTTAACACAAACTACAAAATTGTGAGGAAGGTAACATTATCCCCCAGGAAAATAGCACAGGATGCAAAGGCACTGTGAAGTTAAAAATGTGTGTACATACAAGACCTGTCCAGAAAAAGTCCAATGTACTAAGTCCGTCTGGAAAAGGTCCAGCCATTGTTAATATAATGAGAAAGGTTTGAGTGACATTGACATAACCTGGCAGCCATGAAGAGCAGACTGGAATGTGCATGTGTGAAAAATGATGACTTCACTGTACTAGTCAGTGAAGGTGGTAGACACCGTTGAGTGAGCACATATACTGTGTGGCCATCACATTCAAAATGACTGAGCAAGTAGAGCAATGAATCTGCATCATATTTTGTGTGAAGTTTGAACATTCCTCTGCAGAAACTATTTGGATGATTCAGAAATCTTTTGGGGACAATGTAATGAGTACAATGCAAATAAAATTATGGCACAAATGCTTTAAAGTTGCAGTAAGATCAAGACCATGTTAACTGTGTTTTTTGACTGGAAAGGTGTTGTCCATCACAAGTACATCCCTCTAGGCCAAACAATAAGGAGTACTACCTCAATGTTCTTTGTCAGCTGACAGAGGCAATACTATGAAAATGGCCACAGCTGTGGGCAACTAGTGACTGGCAGCTTCATCACAACAATGCACCTGCTCATGCATCACCTCTCATGCAGAGTTTTTTTGCAAAACATCAAATCACTAGGTGACTCAGCTCCACTACCACCCAGAATTGGTGCCCTGTGACCTCTGGCTTTTCCCCAAACTAAAATCACCTTTGAAAGGGAAGAAATTTCAGACCATCAGTGAGATTCAGGAAAATATGATGCGGCAGCTGATGGCGATTTCAACAAAGGATACTGCAAAGAGTTTTGAACAGTGGGAGAGATGCTAGGAAAGCTGTGTAAAGTCCAAAGGTACCTACTTCATAGGGGACTAAGGCATAATTGTCCTTTGTACAATGTTTATTGCATCTTGTATCTTTTTCAATAACTCTCTATTTTTCATATTGCATGGCTAGATACTTGCATGTAATGTGTATGTATGTTTTCATGGTCACAAAAAATGTGAACAATGTTCATACTGTAAGACTGTGTTTTTTTCAATGACAACACATTGCCTTGCCTTCCTTCCTATAATCTATTGTATTATAGATTATGAAAACTATATGTCCTTTTTAGCAGAAAATCTTGCCTCATAGAAGGAAGCCTAGTGAAAAGGGATAAGCAAAGCATCAATAATTCACATCCAACTTCTTTTCTCTGCTCCCAAAGAACACATACGCTCACTCCTATTCAAGGTCAATCCACCTTTTGAACCTGACCTGATACCCTCATTTGTCCTTTAGATTCTTGCTCTTCAATTATCTCTATTCTCTGCTATAACTTTGACCTTGGGATTTCCATTGGCTCCTTTCTAACTCACACATCTAAAACTCCATCATTAACAATACCACTCTCCTTTGATCCTGCATCCAACACACTTGCTTAACTTTCATGTCTCTCGTTTTCTCTGCCTTCACATCTCCCCTACACTTCCCCATCCTCCAGTGTAACCTGACTTCTGTCTTTATGACTTTTCTTTCATTCTGGACACTAATGATTTACTGATTGCCAAATCCCCTAATTCCCTGACCTTAAAGGAGACCTCTGCTACATTTGACATTGTATTTGCCTCACCATCATGACCTGAATCACCACTCTCCTTTACTATTTCCCCTCTCAAAAATCAGACTGTTTGTTTACATCTCCTTATAAGCTTCTGTGTTTCTATCTGCTCCTTAAAAGTTAGTTTTTATCAGGATTCTGTCCTTGGTACATTACCATTATTACTGGACACACTTTCACTAGAAAATATCATCTGTTTTTCAAGCTTTCAAATAGCACTTGTATGTTAATATTCCCAATGCATATTTGTAGCACAGTCTCTCCAGATGTTTAGATTCATTATCACAAAGCCTGCTAACCATCTTTAACACCATTTCCGGAACTGAACACATCATTGTAACCTTCAGAACTGGCTTTCTCACATGTAATCTATATTTATTATATTCTGAGCATCTGAGTCACTCATCCTTGGAAACTGAGAGTTTTTCAAATTTTTCCTCCCCTGCCCCCACCGACCAAGTTCCTCTTCCCAATCTCTGCTACAACCAGTCTAGTTCCACTCTAGCCTTGTTCTCTGTCTACCTTCCCACTCCCTACACACATACCACTAATGATGTCACTGATAGCAAGGTGCTTGTTTACCTCTCAAATTTCCCCAACCTCACCTCGCCCTCTGTTATTATCTCCTGTAATGCCCCCCCTGCTTTCAGTTGCATGCATGTGCCATGCTGCTTTTCACCAAAGAGCTGTTGTCCACATTTTTTCTTTTTTCTGGACATCTAATGACTCTCTCATTACCTAGTTATCTCTACCCATTCTTTAGATTACAATTCTACTAGAATTTCTTCAAGGACCCCCTTGTCATTCTATCACCTTATTTTGTTCATTCTAGATTAGGCACACAAAAACAATATTTCCACCAGAGCAGTTTGTCAAATTGTAATTTGACATATAGCTTTTTGATTAATATATATCTCTTCTACCACCTGCAAGCTCCTTAAAGCAGAAACTCTATGTCAAATCTCCAGCATATAACATAGTCCTAATACAAAATCTGCAGTAAATAATTAGTTATAACATACAAAAATGAACCACTTAAAGCTGCTGAAGAATCCTGGCTGGTGTGGTTCACTGGACTGAGTGCTGGCCTATGAACCAAAAGGTAGAGGGTTCAATTCCTAGTCAGGGCACATGTCTAGGTTGCAGGCCAGTTCCTTGGTTGGGGGCATACCAGAGGCCACCAACTGGTATATTTCTTGCATATTGATGTTTCTCTTCGTCTCTTTGTCCCTCCCATTTGCTCTCTCTAAAAATAAAGAAAATATTTTTAAAAAATAAAAATCAGGCTCTCAAAAAGTTGCTGAAGATAGAACTGTTAGAAAGAAATTTGATGAAGTTTGATGGATGCAATGTTAGAACATCAAATACTCTGCAATCCCCTGTTTTCTTAAGGTTGTTTTGAGAATCACCCCACATGATATATAAAAAGGATCTGGGAATTAATAGTGCTTCAGAAGTATTAAGTGTGTGCCTCTAATACAAAGATTTGAGCATGTGTGTACAGTAGTTTTTAGCCACACAGTTCTTATTCTCTTGCACCATGCATGTGAGAGTACTTCCTTACTTTCGCTCTCAGGTCCTTTAGTCTTTTCCAGAATGTATCTGCCTTTCTTTTTTCACTATTGGTGCCATAAACGCTTATGATATGCTGACAGATAAGCAAGAAACTATTAACACAAACATTTTCAGACTTAGGGCACAGGTTGATACTTTGAAGCAAGTAAAAGTTAGGGCTGTGCTTCTAATTTCTACTTTGGAAATTTCATGTACAGAGAAACAGGAAAAATGTACAAATCAAAGGAGTAAGTAGCCAATGCAAGAAGGAAGTAATATTTTTATTGTGATGACTGTTTCTAACTGTTTCTTATCACTTACCTATTTTTGTGGAAAATGAAAAAGCAGCATAACCTTCCAAACATAACCCAATGCCTGGCACTGTTGGAGAAACTACAAATCACAACTTAAAGAAGACTACAGCCTGTCAAATTCATTGATTTATATAAAACCTCAGACATTTAGCAAAACTGAATATATTTGAGTATGGAACGGAAAACAGAAACAAATAGTTATTAAAGAAAAAAAATAAGTATTTGATTGGAAAAAAGTTCCTGTATTTTTTCTGCCCATGATTTTAAGGCCTATAATCAAAATCATAATTAAAGACTAAAATGGGACCAGGTTTGGTCCTAGTCCTTCCACCTACATTTTTCATATTTGAATTACTTTCATCATGTGTTAGTAGACTGTTATTTCTTTTTCTATAGAACTATATCTTTTTACCTCTCATACTAAAAGTTGAAAAGAGGCTTTGAGTATGACATGACCCAAAATATTTAATCATATAATTGCCTGCATGTCCTTGAAGAAAAACTCTTAAAAAGGATCAATTGAATGCTGTTGCATTTCAAAAAAAATTTGCTTGCATTTATTGTTTAAAAAATACCTAAAGAAGGGTTTCCATAATCTTATATGATGCATATTATGTAGGTATGTGCATTTATACCCACACCTCTGTGCATCTGTGCACACATGTATCTGAGACAAGTGTTTTAATAATGAGGTGATTTTTTAAGAGAAAGACCTTCTCTTAAGAAGGCCTTCCCAGGCCTGTTGTTATGTAAGAATAAACTGCAAAAAAAAAGACACACACAGGAGTGAATAAAAACCCAACAGTAGTCTTGGAGAGAAGGGCGTTATATTGTCAGGGCAGGATCCAACACAGGAAAAAAAGGTTTCTAGCCCCTCCTTCTCTTAAGGGACACAGATGAGGAAGGAGTAGCTGTGATTCAGACAGAAGGACACTGAGTCAGATTCCTTAGGTGATTAAAAGGTACAAAGTACAGAAAAAAAGTAAGGTTTGGACTGAGAATCAAGACAGATTATAAAAGACGAGAATAGAAAAGGAGTCTGCTAGTAAAAATGTGGGACTTTTTCATCCTCTCTTCTCTTGAAAAAGAGCCATAGAAAAACTAGAATAGAAATGCTTTTATCTAAAGAGAAATGAATACATGTAATTTCTAGGTCATCAGAATAGTTCCGCAGCCAATCCCCGCTCCACCCTCACGGACAAAAATTGGGCTACTGACCTCGAATGTCTCTTTTTGTCTGGTGAATAGTGCAACACCCTCAGCTGGGATGAGAAGAGACAGGGGATCTCCCCACCAAGTGCAATTTCAACTTGGGAGCTTGCGGGGGGTTGCTCTCTCCTTCAGTAGTTTCATGCCTTAGGGACTGCAAAATGTTATCATAAGTTCTCAAGGTGCCGGGAAAGTCAGCCAACCTTCCCAGGCCTGCTTTTCCTCACCTGTAATACAAATTAAGGAAACCCTCGCTTACACTACAGATCTCTCAGGCTCTTCCAGCTGTTTTAGCATATCGGAAACATCTTTAATAAATCCCAAAGGCCTAAGTTTAAAATAGTAATTCTGACCCCAAATTCCTTTCTGTTGGTGTCAAACTCAGCACTTTCATGAACAACTGCAGAAAATCTTGGTAGGCTGAACAACATGTGTCCAAGAGGTTAAATGGGAAACAGAGTGTGAATTACTTAGAGAGCTATTTTATAAACAAACACCAGCTAGCACTGAACTCTGTACTGATTTGGAGGTGACTTAAGTCCAATTTCCTGCTCCTTCCCACTCCTGCCTTTCAGGACCAAAATCCTTAAGTGCTGCAAAGAGAGCTCCTGTGGAGAGCCTCTCTCCTTTCCTCCTCAAGATCCTGACAGGAAGGGACTGTCCTTTGTCACAATTTGACTGACTGGTGAGTGACACTGAAATGCTCCATCTTGCTCAGCCTGAAAGACAGTGGCACTAATCCTAAAGGACAAAACAGAGGGGTTTTTTTTTTAATGGCTTAGAAAGAAACAGGCCAAAATCTCATCCAATGAGAGAACTGAAAGCATCTTTCGAATTGGCAGCAATAGGCCTGTCAATCAATCCAGAGGTCACCATACACCTGTGTGCTATTTCTATCAGTGAGGGTTTCCCAAATCTATTATGATGCAAAGTTGTGACTCAAAACCAGGCACCTCAATAAACGTCTTTCGTGGTCTATTAAAGCCCAGATCAACTGAGGGCCAGTGTCCAAACCAGCAGGCTTCCAGGGCATCTTAGGGCGCAGGGCAGACTTCCTCCTTTTTCTGCCTTTATGCAGCAGACTGCCTTCTGCAGCCTTGGCTGTGATCTGGGCTCCTCTGCTCTCTGTCTTGGCTCTCTGCCTGGTCTCCTGCTGTCCTCATCTGTAGGAGCAGCACAGCTCAGTGAGGAACTGTTCTTGGTGTGCCCATCACAGCACTGGAATAAAAAGAATACAGTGATACTTGCCTGAAAAGCAGACGAAGGCCTGTTGCAGTGCCAGATTCACTCTTTTAAGGACTTCTGATTTAACAAAAGGAAACTTCTCCAAACTAAAGATAAGGTTAAAAAAACCTCCATGTGTTAAAACTGACAGCTCTGTTGTTTTTTTTTAATTTTTTCCCCTCTCTAAAGTAAAACACATGTAAGAATCACAGGAGAAATGCCCTCTCACTGGATGTTGATTGAGTTTTCAGACATTAGTTTGATATCAGTTCACTGTTTAGAGATTCAGAGTAATTCTTTATTGGATATTAATGCTAATGCCTTCCAAACAAGATGAAAATATTTAACCATGCAGTACTCTGGGTGATTGCTATTACTTATTCTGGAATTTGTGTTTTATTTAATAATTATGTAACAAGATAAGATGTATGAAGACAGCAATCCTGATGTGTAAATAGGCAGATCCTTCTGGTAATTATATCTGTTTATCAGAGACCTGCTGTTTATTCTCTGTAATAGGGTCAGTGTATCCTGAGCTGTATTCAGAAATGAGCATCAAAATGCCACTCACCTGTGACACTGTTTTGATGTGAATCATATTTACTGTAAATTGAATTATAAAGCTTAAACATATTTGGAAAATACTTGCTCTATAATATGTAACATGAGTCTTAAGTATGAGAGAGTCTATAAATGCTTGGTCACACTCAGTAAGTATTATATCAATTATATCTTTAATTACTGTTATATATCAAGTTAAGCTACTTGAGTGAGTGTAATGAAGGAAAAGTGGTTTTGATGAAATGTAGGCTCTTTAAGTTTATACAAAGCAAATGCTGTGATGATTACTTTTACACTCATACTTCAAATGTCTTGTGTAAATGCATGATAGTGAGAGTTCAAATTTTAATGGAGCAGCTTTATTTTACTCCTCTGGGAAATAAAGACGAACAAATATTGCTGAGTGTATAGTAGATGCTCAATAAAAATCTGTCAACTGGGTAAATATTGACTAAAGAAAGCAAGAAAAAAAGTAAACTTTATTATGTCATAACTGTGACTCAGATAATCCTTGGATTAAGTATTTTTTATGCAATTTAAAATCCAGATAAAGTAAGATAATTTATATCTTTTTTGGGTAATTTTCTCCTTAGACTGATTTTTCTTGGCATTAATTTTTTCAGGAAAAAGAACTAAAACACAATTTACCTCTGCAAAGCAGAAAGACTTTCAACATCTTATGGCCACAGGATGATGGATACAGCCAAAAATTCTTAGTAACTCTAAATCGTACCCTGAAGATGCTTCAGAAATACAGAAAAAAAATTAGACAGAGGTCTCCAGACCTTTCATTTCTATTTAATTGGGATCAGTCTCAGAGACAACTGAAAAATGTATATTCTCCAAAAGTGCCTTTGAATTACACATTTTGATTAAATTCTAGTCTCTTACAATTATAACCTAAGGATGATTATAGTCACTTCTGAAATCTGACTTTGTAAGCATACATGTGTGAAGTACAAATACTGTGATATAGTACTATGTTTATACTTTCAATAGGTTTATTTAAAAGATAAAGTCAGTATAGTGCAGCAGAATGAAGAGATCTGCATTTTAGTTTCCACTTTGCATTAGTTTATTATGAATCTTAAGAAAATTATTTAATTCTTTGTAAAATTAAATCAGATAAGACCACCTCCATTGACTCTGGTCTTTCTATGTGTCATTCACTGTGCTAAAGCGAAGTATTTTACCTGCATTTTCTTGGGCTTTTAAAAAAAATACTTTATTTATTTATTTTTAGAGGGAGGGGAAGAGAAGGAGAAAAAGAGGGAGAGAAACGTCAATGTGTGGTTGCCTCTCATGTGCCCTGTACTGGGGACCTGGCCTGCAACCCAGGCATGTGCCCTGACTGGGAATCAAACCAGCAACCCTTTAGTTTGCAGTTTGGCACTCAATCCACTGAGCCACACCAGTCAGAGCTGCATTTTCTCATTTAATCTAGGATTACTAACGACATTTCTGTGTGAATTTGAGACGTATAGATGTTAGGTGACCTGCTAGTGTCTCATAGCTAATAAATGGTAGACACAGAGTTTCAGCCCTTGTACTCTGACTCCACTCTTCCACCAAAACTGTCTGAGATTTTGGACACTGTAACATAATAAAAGCATGTGAACTCAGGGGAGTGTCACAGGTTGAGTTTCCAGGGAAGTAGGCTCTGAGAGATTAACAAACAGGAAGCTCATTAGGAATTGTGTTGTGGAAGGGGAGGAAAGAGAAAGGAACGGGGGAAGAAGAATTGGACAGAGGGAGAAAACAAGGCACAAAGCAGTTTCAGCACAGTTCTCAATCCTGGAATTTCTGGGAAGGGGGCGTGACCTTGGACGAGTCATATCTCTCAATTGCGTATCTAGCCAGTCCTTGCAAGAGACTGTCACTTGAGGACTTTTGACTGACAGCCCTGGAAGAAGCTGAGTGCATGAATCTTTATTCCTGAGGGCATCCTGGAGGCTCACTGCAGCATCCAACACAGAGGGAAATACAAATATAAGAAATCTGAGCTATTTCTCTATGAAAGTAAAGCAGGATTGGGAAATAAGACAGAATAGTAAAAAATACTTAAGTTGCAGCCTGGCCTGACAAGGGAGAAAAAGTTGAGGCTTGGTAAGTTTCACTTTTTAAAAAAATATATCAATTAAAAAGCATTTAGCATCAACATATATGAAGGTCAGAATTTTAATGAGGAGGAGGTTAAGACTGCTGCTTCGGCAAATGATGATAATGACCAAGGTGACAGCTCCATGTCTATCAAGGGGCTCAGCTGGCGTGCAGCATCCTGAGGATAAACAGCCATTCTAGTAGTGGCAGCAGGAAGGGAAAGTCCTGCATATTCATTCCTTTGTTAATTCATTTATTTATTCAGTGTAATTTAGTGGAAATAGCATGAACCTTGAGGTCAGGCAGGTTTCGAATCCCAGTTCTGCCCTCAGTGTATGTGTTACTTTGCATTCGTGTATGTGTGTGTGCTTAATGTTGTGAGCCAGAACTTCCTGATATATAAAATGTGGTTAAAATTAGGTGATTAGATGAATAATACCAATCACATGGAATAACTTCTGTCAAAATATCAACTTCTATGCAAGATGACTAACATATATTAGTTGCAGAGTAAATGTTATTTCTATTTAATCTGTCCCTCATATATGAACACATATGAACATATATTCATTCATCTGGTAACCTTTTATGTGCCAGACTCTGAAAAGGCGAAGATAAGATATAGTCTGCCAAAGGAGAAAAATATTTTAAATGTTCAATTTAATTCATTGTGGCAAATGTTACAGTGAATGTAGGGAGAAAATATGTGGAGAAAATAGAGAGTGGTGGAACTATTCTGTCAATAAGAATAGGAAAGTTATAGATATATCCTCTCTGAATTGATATCTCCAGATGCATAGAAGTTGTGAACAGAGAGGGTCGTAGGGGCTTAATAGGAAGAAGTAGTGATACCATTTGTTACATTTTGTCTCATTCTATTTTTGGAAATTTAAGTTCATTTTTTAATACTAAGCAACTGATTAACTTTTAGGCAATTCTTATTACTCATCTTACTTGATTTATTGGTGCCACTTTGAACAAAGTCGACCACTCTCTCCTTCAAGGGAGCTTGTCACCCAGAACATTATTTTCTCTTGGTTCTCTTACTTCACAGAAGTGCCACCTCAGTGCCTCAGGGTTGCCTTCCCACCTCCTCCCCTCTCTACTATAATCATTCCCTAAGTGATCAAATCCTGTCCCTTGATTTTGATTGCCATCTACACGCCGAGCATCCCCCAAATTAAGTGCTACCTCCAGCTTTACCTGCACCCCCAGCTTGCTTCATTGTAAGAGTCAGAGTGAGCCTTTATAAAGATGAGCAGGATCACATGAACATTCCCACAGAGATCCACCAATCCCTGTAGCACCCATAGCTTCTCATTTCATTTGCAATAAAAGCCAAAGACTGTTCAAAGTCCTATAAAATGGTCTTTAAAAAAAAAAAAAAACTTCCTGACCTACTCTGTATTGCTTGTCCTCTCCCCTTGCTCATACAACACAGCCACGCTTTCTACTCCAGTCCTTGTTGCTCTTAAAAGTCCCAAGCAGTCAAGAAGAACAGCTAGACAGAGACTAGAGAAAATGAAGGCAACCTAGCAGCCAGCACCTCTGTACCCATCTCACTGAGTCTAACTGCACCAGCTACCCTTTGGCTTCTGCCCTCCAATTCTCATTACAGGTCTCTTTTGACTAACCCTATAGAAAAGGAGTTCTAGGAAATGAATTCCAATTTACCTAAGTAACCAAATTACAAAACCACCACACTTTCTAATATGCAAAACAACTTTTTGTCTATTTCTCCACAATCACATTCCTACTTCCTATTACCGAAACTGAGAAAGCAACATAGCATAGTATTAATATAAAGTCTTTGATACCAGACAAACCCATATATTAAATCCTAGTACTGGCATTTTACTTATGGTAGGTAGAGCATTTGACCTTTCTTAGGTCCAAGTTACAGAGCAGGGTAATAACATAACTAATAATCTCAAGGATTACTCTAAGGATTAAAATATATAGAGTATGTAAATCACCTACACCCTGATAAATATCCAAAAATGTTAATTATCATATAGAATTCTTATTGTTATTTTCAAAAGTGAGTGGCATACAAATAATAACGAATGCCAAGAAATTGAACATAGAATTATTGAGGAGGGGAAAGCAAATAATTCATAAACTAAATAATTAGTCCCCAGCTACTAGTTTCACTATAAATACAAAGTTCCTGGTGTCAGTTTTGAAACATTAATCCTCACAAATCTCTAGGTAACACAAAGGAGATAGTGGGAAAGACACACGATCGACTAAACAGAATTAAACTTTCCCAAAAGTTTCTTTGGCTTTCTCCATTATTTTACATTTTCCTTTCAGTTGTAACAATTAAATGAAGATAAAAAGACTCTGAGACTGTAAGAAAATCACTGTCAAGTAGAGTTTGAATTCTTTTGGAAAAAGGTCACACTGACATTCAAATCCACTTGTGACTTCTGAAAGAGAGTACAGGTTTTATTGAAAGGAGGGGGAGGTCTCTGGCTAATCGTTATCTAGGTGCAGTACAAGTGTAAACCATGTTTGTTTAGCCCACACCAAACTGAGGAGTAAAATAATATCACAATATTAGTGACGCATGGCATTTTTTCAGGCTTAAGGCACATTCACTGCATGGGTGGAAAGCCAGCTCACACTCAAAACTTCTGACTAATTCAGGAATTCCCCCCGGTAATGTCTCATGTTTCCTATTGAATCCCTAATAGCCTTCTTCTTTCTCACTCCTGGCATGGTAACCCAGAATCACCGGGTCTTATAACAGTTCTGGCCCTGTGCTAGGGCAGATACAATGAGTGCCCTGTTTTTGATACCAGCATTGGGCCCAATACCCAAAAAAAAAAGCTGTTGCCCTCTTCCCTCATGCTGATTTCATAAGCCCTGGTTTTCTGGTTGTTGCACACCACAATAAACTGGTCTAGATTAGACCACTGTGGCTGTCTCTTACTGATGCGGCTGCTGCTGGAAACTGTTCAGTTCTGTGCAGCTAACATCACCTCTTTGGAGGAGCAGAAATTGCCTACATCCAAGTTTGTGTTCAATTTTGTCCTGTTTCACGTGGTACAAAACATTTGTGCTCCTTCATGCTCTCAATGTTTTAAATGAGATTTTAGTGATATGACTAAGTGATAAAACAGAGGGAAAAATTCTGTCTGAATTTCTCTACGGTAATTTGAAAGAAATATTTTGATAAGTTTCTCTTGAGCCATCAGGGTGGAGACTAAGACCTCAAGGAAATATTCAAAGAATGGAAGATGCTTAAGACCAGAAAGGGGTGAGAAAAAGGAAAAAGTTGGAGGAAGGAAGAAAGAAAGAGAAAAAAGGAGATGAGAGAAGACTGCAGTACTATCTGACCTCTCTCAGTAACCCACAAACCCTCAATTCAATCTGCTAATTCTAATGATATTTCCTAAAAGCCTTGACTAACTAGATTTATTGAGAAAGTGATAAAATTCTATATTAAGGTTAACACAAGATGAAAATTTTTATAGACTCAAATAGCTAGAGCAATTATTGGTCAAGAAATCTTAAAACATTTTAGGTGGACTCCAAAGGATGGAATTGGATTTCTAAAGTAAAACTATCCAGATCTCCGAGGAAAAATGTTATCACAAATCATAAGAATCAAAAGATATTTTGTTACTTCTTTTTCTTCCCTAGGCTGGCAAAGTAACCTGAAATGGAACATGGTGGAGAAGGCTTTCTGCAGAGACCACAGCCTGCAACGCAAGCAACCCCCCTCCCTAACCCATCATGCATTATCCTTGGACCAAGCTAATGGTTCCTGACTCTCCCTCCCTTTAAGTCAAGTCCTCACCATGAGAAACAAGATCTAAATTTGAGGTGCTTTACTGCAGGTAGAACACAAGCATGAAATGTAATACATCTCTGTCAATTTTAAAAATTGTATGTGATCCATTTAGATGTAAATGGACCTATGCAGAGAAAGAAAGATCCCGCAGAAATTAAATAATCTATAAACTGTTTTGTGAAATATTAATTCATATGGTTTGGAATTTAATTCACATTTAAGTAATTTGTGAAGTGGGTAGTAGATTAATATTCATTTCACAGATGAGAAAATTGATGTTCAAGGTTATTAACTATGTGACATGCTCTTATTTATTTTGAATTTTAATAATATCATTTAGTGGTGAATATATTGACCTTAAAATCAGAAGACTTGTGTTCCAGTCTGCGGCCTTTATTTATTAACTGTTGGATTTGAGTTACATTACTTCTTTTTCTAAATTATAAATAATTATTATTATCAGAAATAATGGTATTTACTTTTCTAGTAATATGAAGTTACTGTGAAGATTGAAAAAGATAATGTATACCCAAAAAAGCTTTTTTGGTTGTACAAGTCTCCAATGCATAATATTTAAAGTTTTTAATTGAATACCATTTTATAGAAACAATTCTTAGAACCACAAGAATAGAGAATATTAATACATTCACATGTACAATTGGCAAAGTACACATATTCTTGATCTCATTTAGATCCTTGTTATATTTGAACAATAGTAGGGTTACACCAGTTTCTTAGATGAACTTGAGTATTTATCTACAAAATGTAGTCAACCGAATTGGTTCTTCCAAGGGATATTAATGCGGGAGTACTCTATTAAAGAATTCCTTTTTGATCCACTTCCTTTGAAGCCATTACAAAAGTATCAGATCTTAGCAGCTGTTCGACATTATCAAATCAACCCAGGGCTTTTCATGTCAAGTACATAAACATTGTTAAACATTAACTGGATCTTTGAGACTAACATAGAAACATATGACAACTTCATTGTCTCAATCTATTTTTCATAATAAATTAATTCTAAAACTTAACAAAAACATGTGAGGCATTTGTAATATCTCTGTTTTCCTATAGTTCTAGGAGATAAAGAAAAAAAACTATTAAATGCTTGGTCACCTTTAATAAATGCCAGTATTTAGCAGAGTCTGCTACCTTATGAGCCTTGAAAATATTAAGTTCTTATGCTCTTAATATATGTATACATATTAAATGGGTAAAAAAAAGTTTACTGTATAAGAAGGTTATCAGATTTTAAAAGTTTATGGTTCAGATATTTTAAAGCATACACTTTGAAAATACTGGAATCTTCATTGTTCTCTGAGTGAGGTTTTATTCTTTCTAAAAAGGATGACTGAATATGTCCATTCAAGTTGACTTAAAAACCTTCTTGTTATCACAGACTCTACTTTTTAAAAATATTTCTCATCAACCAACCCTCAAATAAATTATAACTGAAATCCATTGGTTTTGTGAAAGTCACTATCCAGGAAGTTTGAAGTCATCTTTCATCAACCTCTTCCTTTGCTTCCTAATACCAGTGTTGTTGATTCTCTGTTCATTTGCCTCTCATACACATCCCTCTTGTCTGTGGTCACTGCTACCACCCAAGCCTAGTTTTTCACACTTTGACCTACATCACTGACATGATTGTTTTCAATGATAACAACGGTGCCAATAAATAGGCAATACATGGTGTAAATGTAAATGCATCAAGTCCTTACACAGAGTGTATCCACTGTGCCTAATACTAAGCTTGCTTCAAGTTGGTATTCAAATATTCGGAGACTAGATAGCTTGCACAAGCATAAGAGAGTCCATTTAGACAGTTGACACTTGAGTATTATTAATAAATGAGATCAATAACTGTATTTTATTATAGCAGCCTCAACTTCAAGTCATTATTATGATTAAAAATCTCAAGAGTCATTCTGCTTCTGAAGTCTACTGACAACATAACATCCAGAGTGACCTTATTAAAACATAAGTGGTATACATATGTATTTGTTTGCTCTGTTAGCTGAGAAGGCCTACTGCAGTGGCAGCCCAACAGCTACAAGCACACCTAGGGACCAGATTTTGGTTTCTCCAATAAAAGGAACCAGGGCTCTTTAGAAGTGGCTAATTCAAGACTAAAGCAGGGAACAGGCAAGATAAGCCTGGAGCATATTATAGTACAAAGAGTAAGGAAGTATTCAAACGCAGCACACAAACACACACAATGATGGGGCATGTCACAAGAACATGGGAATCAGCTGAAAGAGTTCTCAATGACAAAGCTGGGATGTTTGAGGAACAATATAAACAACGTCATATTGGATTATAACCCAAAGAATCCAATCAATCAATAAAAAATAAGTAAGTGGAGAAGAGATAAATCTCTTGTGCACAAGATTCCCAAACACAATATGCACATGATCTCCCCTAAAAGAGCACAATTCTGTACCCCTTAACTGTGAGCTAAAAATAGTGTCTTTTCTCCAAAGGAAAGAGAGAAAGAAAAAAAAGTAACATAACTATGATGAAACCTGAAAAACACTACTTTGGTTGGGTGATCAAGGTCAACATCAACAGTGATAAGTCAGGTTGACCATAGGTTTATTTGATCTGATCTGATGAAAATGGCACTTAGTTCTCTGGTCGTCTCTGAAAATTCAATAAACCTAGTCTAACCAAATGTCAGAAAAATCTAAATGGAAAGAAATTCCATACAATAACTGACCAGTACTTCTCCAACTCTCAAGGTCAGTAAAAATTAGAAAAGTCTGAGAAACATTCACAGTCTAGAGGAGACTAAAGAGATACTGATTAAACACAATGCAGTATCTTAGATTGCATTAGCATCCTCCAAAAAAATTAGGTAAAAACTAAAATACATATATATTTATACATACACACACACACATATATATTTATATGAATACAGTATGGACTTTATTTGATAATATGAACCAATACCAGTTCATTATTTGTAAAAAAAAAAAAAATGCAAGACATTACAAGAGAGAAAGCTAGGAGTGGAGTGCATGTGGACTTTCTGTACTATCTTCACAATATTTCTGTAAATCTAAAACTACTCTAATATTAACAATGCATTTTAAGAAAATAAGGGAGATCATGTCATGACTCTGTTACTTTTGTTTTAAATCCTCTAATAGATTCCATAACACTGTGAGTAAATACCAAAGTCTTTATATTGGCCTACAGAATTTATACAGTCAAATGGTGTACTCCCTATTCCTTCCATTACCTCTCTGACCTCATCTCCCACTATTTCCCCCTCCTTGGCTGCTCTCAGTCATAGTGACCTCCTCGGTGCTCCAAAACATCAAAGGTATCTCCTGCCTCAGGGCCCTGCCCTAGCTTTTTGCCTTCTCTAAAGTACTTTTTCCCAGACAACCCCATGGCTTGCTCCCTTACCTTTTATAAACTTCTACTCAAAACTCAACTTCAAGATAAGGTATCGTGCAGACAATCTCAGGTCTCAATGAAGCCTGAATGAGCTTTCCATTACTAAAGGTATTCCATTTATTCAGAACACAGAATTTCATCTATTTATCTGCTCCTCTAGCATATTGTACCTAAGAGATATTATGATTGCAGTTGTTTCGACACCATCTAAGGAATGTGAAAAATGTGATAGTACAAATACAAGGATCTATAGCTTTCAGTAGATAATAAATAGGATATATATAATTTAAAAATTTTAAATTTCTTTATTGACATAAATGTTCTTCAAACTGGAAAATGGGCAAACCTCACTGAATCACATTGATTAATGACTGTGTTGTCATCATTAGTCTGTGTATATGTGTTTATTCAGCATCCCTTGTGATCAGGCCCCCATTTTAAGTACTTTGACTCACAATTAGACACAGAAGTCATTGAGAAGCTTGCTGGTCTGGCCCTGGCCCGGTAAATCACTTGGTTAGAGCATCATCCTGATACACCAAGGTTTGTTCCCTGGTCATGGAACATACAAGAAACAACCAACAAGTAATCTTCCTTTTAATAAGATTAAAATAAGTGGAATAACAAATCAATGCTTCTCTCATTCTTGCTCTCATTCTTGCTATCTCTCAAATCAACATTTTTTTAAGGAAGTTTGCTCCTTTAAGATCTAAGGAAGCAAGTCTAAGTCTAGTAAGGTCCAAAATGCTCTCTGTAACATCCTTGCCTTGACCCATGGGACCATGAAAGTCTAGAAAATCATGAATGACATAACAAAAATTTTACTGTGTTTGGAAGTTTAGTTACTTTCATAAATAAGCAGAAATGTCTTCCTTCATCATTTGTTTCAGACTCACTCTTAGTTTCTAATGTAGAGCAAAAGGTGATGCTAATGTCCTTTTCTTACTGATATTTTCTTTCCAAACATGGTTGTGTCAGCAATAGAGGCTAAAAACAAATGCTAGTCACTTCATATTTTCATAGCATGGTCAAAATTCTGACTAAGCTTCTTAGAGTGCTTTCCTAGTCCCCCCAAAATTATGAATTCTGTAGAGCATAGAATAGCAATAAGCAAGGTAATGAAGAATCACTTCATGTTGCCTATTTCAAGGTAGATTCTAGAAAACTCCATGCCAGAGATTCTTTGGAGGAAGACAGTGGTAGAACTTTTTCTCCAGGCTAGAAGCCTGTCAGATATTTTTTTTTGGCCACAAAGAGAAGTTTTCTGACACTCTGTTTCTCAGTCTGCTATGTTACCAACATCGTTTTGATCATCACTAACATCATGAGTAGTCAGTGAGCACTTCCTATATTCTAGGCACAGAGCAACAGAACTATACATAGAGAGCAGGTACAAGGGCAAAAAGGAACAATCTGTCCCTCCAGTGTCTTCCCACATAACTGAAACTATAAGACTTCTAATTTAAAAAAAATAATAAGATAATAAGTGTTATAATAGTTCAAAGAGTAGGACTCAACAGAAGGGTATTAAATTCCTTCTCTCAGATCTTTTCAGTCTCATTAAAAATGGAAGAAATAACTTCTTGCTGAAGTTAGAAGTGATGTGTGCAAATTGTCCCACAAAAGGCCTGGCTTATAAATAGTTGCTATAAGATAACAATAGTTACAATTTACTGAGAATTTTCTATATACTAGGTATCATCCTAAGCACTTTACATACATGTACTTATTTAATTGAAAAATAACTATGTACATACGTGCTTTAAGTACGAGGAAACTGAAGCACAAAAAGGTGAAGTAAATCGCCCAGAGTTAGATTAGAAGTGGTGGATGTGCATGTGAACCTAGCATTCTGGCTCTGGAGAACATACTCAAACACATTGCTATATTATGAGAGACACTTGCAACAGTTTGACAAAAAGAAGGAAGGATGGGTCTTCTCTGGTATCTTCTCTCTAGAGTACATTAAGCACATCACCATTGGATTATTCTTCACACAAAGTGAATTTTTGACTATACTTCTCTTTGACATGAAAGAGTATAGTGGCATAAACATGGGCTTTAGAACCAGAAAAGATCAGGATTAAATCCTGACTTCTCCACCTAGTAGTTCAATGACCTAGGTATAGAACACAAACGTTCTGAGGTTCATTTGAAAAGTAAAGATGACATTTATTTCGCAGAGTCTTTGTAAGCATAAATAGTGAGTGGTAAAACACTTTGAAAACTGTGAAATGGAGCACAAATGTTAGTTACTTTTCTATCATATTGAAGACTCTTTACATCTTCTTTCACCTTTAGCTTATATCTTAGTATCCCCTTGACAACCTGAACTGGTGGCCAAAAATTCCTTGTGTTTTCTAACCTGGATGACTTTGTTTATGCCCTTGATTTCTTCAAAAGCAGAAAGGAAACTCTGACAGTAGAATTGCACATGTCCATGAGACGTCTTCACATTTTTCATGTATCCATGATCTGATCATGTAAACTTACCCAGCCACTGTACAAATTGAATTCTGAGAGAACCCTTACATATCACCTGGGAATTCATAGGAATCTCCAAAACAATTGACTTAGACTGGACAAATATCAGGCTAAAAATCAAGGATTGATAATGAGGAAAATAAAACTAATCAATTAACCAAGCAAAAAATAAATAAAATCAAAACCTTTAGGGACGAAAAAAATCCAAAATTTTTAAAAGAGGATAACCTTGTATAATTATAAATTGTTGATACATAATTGAAACTCAAACCATGGTCTCAATAAAATAATAAAAACAAATATTTTCTAAAATAAAAAAGAAAGATTATTATAAGACAACATACTTAAATGAAGAAGAAATTAGCTGAAATAAAGAACTGATATAAGAAAACTAACAATTTCATGGTGACATTTAATACAGCATGCTACAAGCAACAAAAGCAGCTCTGATATTGTTCAAAAAGTAAACAGTCTGATATTTCTGTAGGGCAATTTTTCCACATGGACCAAACACACTTGAAATTATGAAGATCCTTTTACCCATCAATTCTATTTCTGATCTTATATTCTAATAGAATGCTCTTCAGAAATGTGTTACTCTATAAAGAGTATTAACAAGGATGCTCATTTAAAATGCTATGCTTTTTTTTGTTTTGCAAAAAATAGATCCATACTTTATTTAATACTCTGTAGTCTGTTTTTTTTTCTCCAGCCTATTTTTAATTTGTTTTCATGTTTTTAAATTTTGAAGAAATAGATAAATAAGTATAGTAAATATTGTTTATGACTATATAGATGACTATATAGATGGGTGTGGAAAACTACACACCAAATATTGATCATAGAACACCAGGAGAGTATAGAGAAGAGGATTTGGTAGGAGAAAAGGGAGGAACAAGAGGAAGGGAAAATTGCTGGCTGTTTCTTTCTTTTTTTTAAGATTTTATTTATTTATTTTTAGAGAGGGAAGGGAGGGAGAGAGAGAGAGAT
This sequence comes from Tonatia bakeri, assembly GCA_004024845.1. Taxonomy (NCBI): domain Eukaryota; kingdom Metazoa; phylum Chordata; class Mammalia; order Chiroptera; family Phyllostomidae; genus Tonatia; species Tonatia bakeri. The sequence continues at coordinate 80,551 of PVIA01000918.1, forward strand.
AGAGAGAGAGAGAGAGACAGACATTAATGTGTGGTTGCTGGGGGACATGGCCTACAACCCAGGCATGTGCCCTGACTGGGAATCAAACCTGCGATGCCTGGTTCACAGCCCGTGCTCAATCCACTGAGCTACACCCACCAGGGCATGTTTCTTAATGTATTTCTATCTTATCAGGTATTTGGCAAAAACAATGTATTGCTTTCATAGTTTAAAAGAAAAAAATCAATAAAGTATTTTTAACCATATTTAAGAAAACAAACATTTGGAAATTATCTGTAGCAGTTAAGTCCTGATTAGTTGCTTAGCATATGACCCCACATCTTAGTGACTTATGATAAAAGTTATTACTTGCTCAGGCTCACAGAGGATGTTTGGTGGGCCCCACCACATGGTGAGACAGATCCCATCATGTGTCACCTTATGTCTTGGTGTCCCTTGCTCCCTATAGACCAAGAATGAGGAAGACAGAAAGTAGAGAGGAGGGAAGGGGGAGAAGTCTATTAAAAGCAAGTCTGTAAGGGGTATATGTCTTTACTGCCCAATTCTATTCTAACAGAAAACAGTTACATGACCCCACCAAGATGCAGAGGAATGGGGAGAAATAAGATCCCCAGAATGAGCAGCCTCCTCCAACAACTCCGTATCATGGGAAGGGAATGCAGCGTTGGTAGAATCTCTGCGACTCTGTTTACATGCTTCAAACATGTTTTCAACTAAAAAAAATTATAATAAGTCCATTTATATTTGGAGAAAATAAGTCTATTAATATGAAGAGAAAAATATGTGATAACATAGAAGATATTTATTATAACAATAAATTTGTAACTGGCTATAAAATGATATTATAACCCCATTTTAGTAAAAAATAAAGGATAAAGAGACTATATATTTGTAAAAGATAGACTATATGCATATAAATTTCATTCTTGATTTCTCAATATAGAATTCTTCCTAAAAGTGGAACTAATGGATTAAAAGATATTTTTAAAGTATGTATTGTGCTATTTTGTCTCTTTTATTGTAAACATATTTTTTTGCATTGGAAATGTTTGGAAATATCTCATAGCACTAACAAGAGAGGAATTATCCACACTTCCACATAGAGGGTATATACCACAATGGTAATGGTTATTGACTGGAAGTGTACATATTCTGAGTGATTTTTATTTTCTTCATTTGCTTCTTTAGTATATTCTAAAATTTCTGCATTGTGCTTATATCACCTTTATTATTAGGACAATTGAATACTACCAAAAAATATTCCACCTGCTCTTTCAGTAATTTCTCAGAAGTTGCCTTCTCTAGGAAATGTTACCTGAATGACTGTAATTAAGTGTCTTTTTCTCTTATAACAGCTAAATAAAAACCCCAATATACCTATATTGAGTCAATTCCACTTTGCAATTGTGCTTCTTGGGTGGTGGCCCTATACAGGGTTCCCTTGTGTGGGTGACAAAAGGCCCAAGGACCTGACTGGAACCAAGGCATTGAGCACTTTTTCCTAAGGGACTGCTCTGCCCTTGTGTTGCTGGTCTACCTTGAGAAAATTACTTAACCTCTCTGCACCTCAGTTTTTCATCTGTAAAATGAAGATTATAATAGTACTAATTTCATCAATTTACAGATATAATTAAATAAGTTAATATATGTAAAACATTTAGAAAATTTTCAGCAGGCAGTGAACCAGCACTAGACATTAACTATCATTATCATTATACTAAATACTTATGTAAGTTTTATCAAATCATGCTTTGCCATCATTTTTTCACATACTTTTTTACTATATTTACTCATTATACATTCCTTCACTGTATTACTTACTATATATTCTTTGGAATAGAAACCATGGCTGTTTCCTATTTACCATTTCCCTGGAACTTAGTACACAATTTTGCATAGACTAAGCCTTCTATAAAATATTGATGGAATTCATCAGTGAATGCACTGAATGGATAGAAAAGCTTCAAGTTCAGTGTTTTATAGAAAGAACTTAAATATAGATATTTATTTCAGAAATCTGCTCCAGGAAGTACTGTAGATAGTGCGCTTTGCCAAAGAAAAATGAAAGAAGAAGGAGGAGGAGGGGAGGTAGGGGGAGGAGAAGAAGAAGGAGGAGGAGGAGAATGAGAAGAAGGAGGAGGAGAAGAAGAAGGAGGAGAAAGGGAAAGAGATCAAAGATAAGATTATGGGGAAGAGGGAAAAAGAGTGGGCACACTGCTTTAAGTACGTCTGAAAAGAGGGCGATGATGCACAGAATAACCAAAATATAATAATTATAGCAAACTTCCCAGATTGGCTGACTATAAGGAAAGGTGTTAGCATCAATTTGGATAACTATTAGCAGTATCATTTTGTCATAACCATAATAGCACCTGCATACTCTGAAAGTCACAGCAGTTCAGCAAATTTCCCAGGCCCACACGACTAGAAAGCTGCCAAATAGGATCCAGCCCAAGTCCGCCTGACTCCATGGACTGTGTCTTGTTTGACAAATATCTGGTCATAGCAAGTTTACCCCATGTAGGTTACAAACACACTACCCTGCTAGTCCTGAATGGGTTTTTTTTCTTGTTTATTTCTTATTCTGTTTTCCAATTTGGTGTTTATTTTACTTAATTATGTTTTGCAAAATGGATTAAGTGCTTTAAATCTGTTATAAATAAGTCTCTTTCTCGTATATAAACAATGCTGTTTTGTTATTTCCCAGGGCTTTCCCTGGGTCCAGTCCAAAAGCCCAAAGTTTCCAAGACTATGTGGCTTTTCTTACTGAGTTACTCTGCTACTCACTACTGATGGCTGCTGAGGGAAAGGGCGCTGTTCAGAATGCTTGAAAAGTCACAAGCCACAACCAGAAGGAGGCAGGCTGCCAAACCCTTCTTATTTGTTTAGCTTTAACAAATAGCACCCTGAACCAATCTACACTTGAATCCCTCAGCTTGTCACTGAATAATTCATGGTTATTTAATTTTGGCCCCTATCAAAAGATTTACAATACATAATCTTTTAAATACAGAGATTATAAGTATGTCATAGGGCTTATTTAAAGCTTCATTGTTCTGTTTATACACTTAACATTGTCAAGGAAAAGATCCACAAAAATTGTTGTATTCTTATCTAATTTAAGATTAGACGATACATGCAAATAAAGAATGACATCTGATATCACCAAATGTCTCCCTTACTATGCTTGGTATTTGGAACTCAAAAAATGTCCAAACAAATTAAGTGAAATCACTTTCAGGGAGACAAAAGAAATGAAAAACATAAAACAAAAAACCAGCCTTGCTTTCCACCTCAGACTCTTAAAAAACTAAACTTTGAGTTAGTGGAATGTTTATTCTAGACATCACTGTAACAATATTACTGTCCAAAAAAGATGTATGTTTACATGAATTGACAGCTTTTGCGGGCTGTACAGGACAAGCAGACCCATCGGGATTAGACAACCCTGAAACCAACTGTAACTGAGCAAAACGGAATGAGCACGTCCTAAGCCCCCCTGCATCCTTTCCACATGCTCCAGCCCATCAAAGGCAGATCCAGCTGCAGCGAAACTCTCATTTGGTCTTATCGAGGAGATGCCTCCATCCTGGATGCACTGCTGTGATATACAAGTCACACCCTGACAGAGATGTCAGTATAAATGTTAAAATTTTCATTGTAAAATTCAAAATTTTTCACAAAGAAGAGAAAGCAAGAACTACGACTTCTTGTTGAATAACTGCAATATATACATATACCTATAACTTAAATGGATACAATTAATATGGAAAGAAGTACCTGTTCTGCTTAATGGTTCTCAGTGAGATGAATACTGAAACATTCCTTATTCTGTAGCAGTAATAAGCAGACCTGTACCAAATTTCTTGAATCTCAAAACAGTATTTTTTCATGACCTCTTGACCTATAAAAGAGAATATCGGTTTGGAGAATACCACTTCTTAAGGAAAAGGAAAATCCAGATCACATCAGCATCAGGCACATGTTGCACAAAATAATAGGCTCTTTTGGCTAAAGACTGCAGGATTCGACCTCCTCCAGCCACCACACTTATAACATACATTTCTAAGCACGTAGGTTCTACTTCTTTTTTTAAAACATAAAGATTGGTCAAACAAACCAACAAAAATACACTTTCTTCCTGAAGAATATGAACAAATGTCAAAAAAGCAAGCACTTAAGTTACAGCAGTCCCCAGGCAAATGTAACTTCATGCTGGGTTTATGCTACTATCATAAACACCTCACCACAGGAAATCACTAACACTAACCATGACCAAGCCAGTCATGTCTTTCCAGAATTTAAGGCATAATTGCCTTAATGAACTCACCCAGTATCTGAGGAGTTTCAATGTACAGCCACTCACTAAAGTAAATTGTGTTCCATATAATGGTTTTCTATGTTTGGTCATAGATTATTGTGAATTATTTTGTAATTTTAAGGGGTGGTGAGCATCAGATAAATGATGTAGTTTAACTGGGCAGCTATCAAGAGAGCAGCATTAAAACTGTTTTTCTGTTTTTCTTGTGTGGGCAAATGTCAGTGAGTCGGGCAGCATCAGATCAATAGTACAATCTGAAATGTTAAGGATGTTGCTTTATGTAGTCAGATTTAGGCATGCAAATGGGCAATAGGGATGAAGAAAGATCAAGTAACCAATTCAGTCCACATACACACCCCAGCGGGAGAAAATTGCTTCCTAAAATAAAACCTCTAATATTTTAGTACTGTTGACTTTTGTATGTCCCTGGTGATTAAGCTTCTATCACTCACTTTTCCTGCAAGACTATTCTTGTAACCCAATATTTTCCTATGTCAGGAAGTGCCTTAAATTTTTCTTTCTCAGTTTCAACTACAAGCCCAGTACTCCACAGGATATTAGGAGAATAATTAAGCAGTTGTAAATCTTTCTAAATATTCCAGATGTGTTATCCACAGTCTTAGAATCAAAAATTGGACTCTCCTTTATAATTTAAAAAAAATTTGTGCTGTATTTTCTCTTGTTATACATTATGCAATAGCAATTTAGTAAAGAGATGCACTACTTTAAAAAAGAAAGTAAGGATATAATGTAATTTCAATTAATATGCTATACACTTATAATTTAGGTTACTATATTAATCCTCTCTTTTCCTTGACTATTTTGTTACTCTATCCTACACAATTTTACTTATATCTATTCATCAGAAACAAAGGACATTTTATACTTAAATGATTCATTTTAATTAATTTTGGGAAACAATTTTCATATACCTTACTGATTTTATAATCAGAGACAAAGAAGCCCCATGAGTATAATTTCTGGGCTTCACTCTTTGATTTAAATTTTTTAATCTTAATATTTAATCTCAACATATTAAGTTAAAAGACACACTAAGTGAAGGAGATATCTAACTTAAGATCAACACTTTATAGAATATTTAGAAATTTATGTCTCTCTTAATTACTCAATCTCCCTCATTAATACTCCCTCCTTATCACCCATGCAGAATTCTCTTCATTTTTCCCTGTGGATAGAGAATATTTTTCTCTATGGAACTTAGGGAACTTCTCCACACTGTATGTCAGTACTCATGCCCCAAATTGTAAGTGAGTGCCTTACAGAAGGATTTTGTGTTTTTCAAGAACTTATACTCCAACATTGACAAAAATACATTTGATATTTTGCTGGTTTCTCTCCCAAAAGGTGTTTTGATGTTAAGTTTGTGTTTGTTTTTTTTTTTCCTTAGGTCAATGTTAACTCACTTGGCCCCTTATGGATGCATTATTGAGAATCCGAACAAATCCGTATAACTTTAGTTACTTGTCTTCTCTGATCCTCTGTCCTTAGTTAGCTTGCAGGAAAGCTATCTCATTTCACCTTTGACTTCAACATAACGTGAACAATGTTAAAAATATTTGGTAGATATAATCTGAGCTAAAAAGAAATTTCAGCTTGCATAAAATGCTTGAGTTATAAAACAAATATGTTGCGTGAAAGATGACAATTTATAGGGCAGAAAATAATACCGGAATATGATATTGGGTTTTAGAAAACTGTTATATATTTTACACTATACCAATTTCATGTGTAGAATTTAAAAAGACTTGAAAATTCACACAATTTTAGTAGTAATTTATCAAGAGTATATGAATTTCACAAGTGGTTTGAAAGGCTGTTGAAAACTCTAACACTATGAATGTTATGGTGATTTGATTATGTTGAAATGAAATGGTGATTTCATTTTTTTTTTAATCTCAAAGGTGATCAAGTTAATATAATGCGAAAGTCCCAGGTTTCTGACAAAATGATCATTGAGGATTTCACCATTTTGTAAATGATCAGCATTGATTTAGGTAACGGATAGCACAGTCTTTATTGGGATGAGCAGTAAATCATGATCTTACATGTAGTTAACTGAACTTAAGGTCTGGTTACTTTTCTTTCTCTCACTTTTCTTTGAAAAGAACTGCAGAAGAGAAATAGTCAACACAAATCCAGTAGTCACTCTGTTTCAAACTATTAAAGACTAATAAAGAAACTAAAGTATGCACGTATTAGCTACCCATATAGATTTTTTTCTGATAAATTTAATTACATACATAGGAAAACATTAAAAATAAGAGTAATAATTTCTTATATTTATTATTATTTTTACCTTGTAGATTAAATTAATACACATTTTGTTTTGAATTAATGAACACTAAGTTTCCAGAATTTAAGATTACTGATTTTAAAATTACAGTTTTTTTTATTATTGAAAGTATATTAACAGTAGAATTGCTTAACATAATTATTTTTCAATAAAAGACATAATATCATGAAAATGTTGAGAAGTAAATTAAATCACTTATCTTAGATTTTCTGTACTATATTAATTAAATTAGGGAGCTCTTATAGATTGAGTGAAAATTTCTACATAATTTCCCTTTACTTGGATAAATTATGAAAATTATAAATGCACATTGAGCTGCTAAGTTTTAATTTTCAAAACAGGGGAATCTCAACTTATAAAAACATAAAATGAATACATTTCAAATATTTTATTTTATTAATTAATGAGGAAGTCAAGAAGGTATTGTAACTAGTCAAAAGAGAATTTGAAGACAACACATACACATTCACATATATGTAGATATATATAGATGTATACATGAGCAATTAGAAATGCTGAAACAAATTTGCTAAGAAATGTACAGTACAGGTCTGTGAACTTTTTCTGTAAAAGACTAAAGAGTAAATATTTTTTGTCTTTGCATTCCACATTTGTCTTGACATAATCTTATTCTCTGTGTGTGCCTTTGTGTATGTGTATTTACAACTCACTAAGAATTTAGAGACCATTCTTAGCTCATAGGCCATTTTAAAAACAGGCTGCAGTTTCTAATAGTCCAATGGCCTACTTAGAGCACTAAATGTAATATTTGGATATATCTTTCCAAAGGGCGGAAATAAATTGTATGTATATTACACACTATTTATTTTATTTCCATGGACAAGAATAATTTGCTTTACTGTCTTTTTTCTATAATCAATTTCTACCCCTACACACTTATAAGAGAGCTTCATCAAGAGAAAAACAGTCAGTGGAACACACCACTCTAAAACCAGAAAAACTCCAGAGGTCTGACAATGCCCAGCACCCCACTAAAAGTTCACCCTGGATTCCAAGTTTTTATTATATTTTTGTAAATCATCTATATGAGACAGTAGCTAAGTATATGAGCTTACATAAATCTAGGTTCAAATCTCCAGAATTCCACTTACGTAGTGTTTGACTTTGGAGGAGTAATTTAATTTCTATGAAATTTGGAAGATTTACATAGCTGTAAAATAATGTTACTAACACTCTATTGGTAGTTTTAAAGCTAAATGAAATAATACCTATATCAGCCTGTTCCTTCTTCCCTGTCCTGAGCCTTTAGGGCTCCTTTCTGAAGTGCCAATAGCTCAGAGTTAACAATAGGCAGAGTTTTTGCATTGTGATTCAAAGCTGGAATCTTTTAAGCCACTTCCATCATTATTCTTCACGTCATAAAAGAGATGGGTACATAAATGTGTACTTTATAAATTGGAGCAAGTTATCAATTTCTTTGTGTCTTGATTACTTCATTTGGTAAATAATAATACAAAGTTGGACAAAAGTAGGTTTAGAGTTGTAATACAAATAAAGAATGCAATAATTAATAAATAACAATACAAGATAAACTGTGCTTTGTGTATTCACAACCACAAACGTACTTTTGCCCATCCCTGTAATTTATTAACACTCTCATAATTAATTAACAGAACCTGACAACAAATAAACACTTGATAAATGCCAAAAAGTGTTACTTAACAAGGTAAATGGATGCTTATCTTTTTCTAATCTTAGGTTATATGTCTCTGCTTTGTGAATTTAGGTTCAGATAGTTTGGGTCCAGGATGGTGTAGGGGGCTGGGATGAGGCAAGGTTGGAGTGGGGGTTGGGAGGAATAGTTGAAAAGGGGAAAGGGGAAGAAAAAACAATCTCACCACAATCATAAAATGCCTTTTACCACACAGTAACTATTCAACAAATGATTAATTTTTTAATATTATTGCTTTTAATTCCCATTGAGAGGCCTAAGTATTTTATTTTATAAATGTTTATTAATGCCATCTATCTTTATTAAAGTAAAATGAACTGTAATACCTAATTTTAACCAAGGCAAATTGTTTTTATCATCATGTGTAGCCAGTAAATGGTTCCATCAAAGGAGAAATATTCTGGTTTAAACCATACTGGTGTCTGGGTGCTAGTTTTTATTCTAGGTGCATTTGTATTGCTAATTTTCATTGACCAGGACTTACAGTATAAGCTTTTATCTTTAAATTATAAAAGTTCCTTGCCTTGGCTGGGTTGCTCAGTTGGTTGGAGCATCAGTCTATACACCAAAAAAGGTTGTGAGTTCCATTCCCCATCAGAGCACATACCTAGGTTATGGGTTTCACCGCCAGTTGGCACATTTTCAGGAGGCAACCAATTGATGTCTCTCTCTCACAGAAATTTTTCTCTCTCTCTCTCTTTCTCTCTCCCCCTCTCCTTCTCCTTTTCCCTTCCTCTCTCTGTCTCTAAAATCAATACACATACCCCAGGGTGAGAAATAAAAATAATAATAACAAAATAAAATAAATAAATTGGAAAAGCTCCATAGAAAATGTACGTGGTCAACATCCTAAGAAGAAAATCGACAGAAAGATAACAGAAGTTTGACAGAAAGGCTTGTAGAAGTTTCTTCTGAGTTCTTAAGAGAGAGTTAAAAGATCTAAAATGTTCATATTGTAGAAATTATGTGGTAGGCAGAGAGCTCCATAAATGTTTTTCTCTGCCTACTGGAATAACTTTTACATCATTTTAAATACATAGTTATCAATTTATCCTTTTAAAAATAAGACATTTCTTATTGATTAATTTTATTATTTTTTTCAAATGTCACACCAGTAGTTAAACTTGTCTCTCAGGGAAATTTAATTGAGTATAAAGTAATTCTTGTATTGATTTAAAATTTTTAAAAATAACAGTTTTATTTGGGTAATTTAACCAAACAATTCACAGAAAACTTCTTTTCAATAAATAAATATTTTCATTTAATCAAAAATTTTGTTTGATGTTTGGTTTTAAATATATAGGTAACTAATTCATTGGTCATTGGGAGTGAGTATAGAGGAATATTTTCCTACTTAATGCCAAAGTATATTTTGCTATTTATTTACATGACTTTTTGTTATTTTGTGACAACTACCAGCTCATCACTGATCTTTCTATATTATTTTCATGGATTTTAAAGAAATTATAATATTACTCAGCTTTTCCTTATCCAGGCATATAAAAGCCAATTCTTTCACTTATCTTGAGAAATTCATTAGCTCTAATGCTTGAATCAAGTTTGTACTTTTATTTGCAAATTCTTGACATTTCTGTTAAGTTTTTGACTCCAAACTAGCAGAAGATCATTGCTAATTCATTCTTCCCAAGATACAAATAGAGATAGATAGAGAGAGAGAGAGAGAGAGAGAGAGAGACTCTCTGTCTCCCATCTCCTAGGTTCTTAACAGGCATTCTCCTTCATTCCACCCTTGCCTCTCTACTCCCACCCATCATTCAACTTAAACACCACTTCATAAGGAAACCTTTCTTATCCCTAAAGCAGGGTTAGGTTTTCCAATATGTTTTATATGTTTCTGAGGCATGTTTAATTTCTCCTTTGAAATAATTTTAAAATCACTACATAAGTGTGGTTCTTCAGAGAGAAAAAAATAGGATGTATGTATAGAGAAAAAAGAAATTCATTATAAGGAACTGACTCACACAGTTATGGAGGCTATGAAATCTAAGACTTGTACTAGACATGTTGAGACCCAGGGAGCCAAAGGTGCAGTTCCAGTCTAGAGACAAAGATGTGAGAACTAAGACAGCTGATGATATAAGTTTTAGTCTGCAGAACGATGGACTTGAGACCCAGTTGAAATCCAAAGGCAGAGGGGAAGAAATGCTGATGTCCTCATTCAAAGCAGGCAGGCAGGAGGAGTTTGCTCTTACTCATGGGTAGTTCAGCTTTTTGTTCAGTTCAGGCCTTCACTTCAGTCCCACCCACATGAGGGAGAGCAACCTGGTTTACTTATTCTACTGAAATAAATATTAATGCCTTCCAAAATGTTATCACAGACTCAGAATAGCGTTTAGCCAAATATCAGGGCACTCCATGACCCAGCCAACTTGACACATAAAAATTAACCTCATTCTTATTATTACTTTTAATAAGAAGAAGAACTGTTTCTGACTTTCTCATCTAATATCACCAGTGCTCCAAAATAACAGGCTCAGTAAATATTTTCATTGCAAAATAACTACATACCAACTCAAGACCACTAACTCAGTATTAATTCTATTAACAAAAAATTATTATGGCTATGATAAATACAAGAATACACTTATCTTTTACCAGAATCTCCATTTACAATGTACCAAGACATCCTCCCTTGAAAATTTTGTCCATTTAGCAAAGAATTTCTGGACTCGTTTGCAATTTTCCAACATTTTAATAATTCCCATTATAAATTCAATTCAGATGAAATGTCATTAGTTTTATGACATAATTCATATATTATATATTTAGTTTTATTATACATAAAACCCCTTTAATTGATTCTGCATTCCCCTACAGATATGTTTTTATTGGCTCTTCTCCAATACATGGGCAAATTTCTTAAAAAGTTGCCGATATGTGCTGCCTTCATTTCATCATCTACCTCAATGCATTTCAGTTTGACCTTATCTTAGCTTTTGTTAAGTTGCCAATGGCTCTCCTATGCCACTAAATGTAATGATTGTTATAAAGTCTTTATCAACCTTGATTTCTCCATGGCATTAATACTACTGACCCCTCAATTCCCTTGGAAATACTCTGCTCCCCAGCTTCTTTGACACCATATTTTCTTTTCATCTCTCTATTCTTTCCTTTCTGAGTCTCCCATGGGATAATCTTCCCCTTCTGAATAATTTTCCTGGCTCCCACCTATTGGAGGTTCTCCCAGCTTTGTGACAGCTCTTCTTCTAAATTGCATTTCCTTGGCTAGCTTAACTACCACCCATGTGAAGATGATTTACAGGAATTCTACTTCCACCTAGATTTCTCCTCTGTGTTCCATACCATATGCCTGATTATAACATTTCATTTGTATGTTTCAAAGCCTACCTCATCCTTTGCTTCCTTTAAATCCTGGTTTTTATTCAGTGTTCCCAATCTCAATGAATGTTAACAATGTATTTTCTTTTGTGTAAATGTGAATTCTAAGAATTTTTGTTGATACTTCCCACTCCATCGCATTTTTGTATGTAGAATAATCCTGTTTATTCTCATATATATCTTAATTTCCTCCACTTCTTGCTCTTTTATCCTCCACTCCCCGATTTCAAGATAACATTACCTCTGGCCTGCATGACTGCAATAATCTATTAACTTTTCTTTCCCCCTGAGTTCATTTCTAGACACTCCAATCTATTTTCCAGGCTGCAACTGGAGTGACCTTTTCAAAATGGAAGATAAATCTTACAGTATTCCCAATATGTAAAACATTTCAATGAGTTTCCCTTGTATTTAGCTTGAAAAGTAAAAATCTTAACATGATGATGAGTCACTACATGCTCATACCTTCCTTCACTTTTCCACGTGCATCTTTATCCCAGTCTATCTTCTCCTCTCATCTTTTCCGTGCTCTCCAGACACACTGGCATCTTATTTTCTTGAATGCTTCATGCTTTTTTCATCTGGCATGGCCTTGGGAAAAATTTCTATCCCAGTCTGACATAGTCTACCTAAGTGAACAGATTGGGACAAGCCTCAGGAAGACTTTCCCTGACTCCCTGACTCTAAATACTCTTAAAGCATCATGGCCTCTCATAGGTTACATGTAATTGTACATGTTTCATCATTTTACCCATGTCTGCTTTCTACAGTAGATTGCAATGTCCTTTGGAGTAACTATAATGTTTCTTTTATTCACAGCTGTCCCCAGGCATTCTCTGGTACATTAATTAATAAATTTTGAAGTTCAATGAACAAAAAATTGAGTGTTGATTATATGCAGGCATCACATAGGTTATATAAAAATGTATTAAAAGGGCCTCTACCTTCAAGGAGCTTATCTTTTGGTTTAGAAGATAAACATAAATACAAGTGAAAACCAAATACTATACTAAGCAGTTAACATCTAATGCTTTGGCATGAGAAGTCACAACACAATTTAAATATGATTTAGAAAACAATACAAGAAGTAAGATGTTTATAGTAAGAATGGTCTAATGATGATTTATGTATGAAAAGAGTCTTGGGCTTGACCTTAAAAAATAGGAAGGAGTTGAAGTTTCTGGGGAGAAGAATGGAATAAACAGCCCTCCAGAGGCAGGGTAGACTCAGGGATCAAGATCAATGGTGATGCCTTCCCAGGAGCCATTATAGGGCTCCAACATTCTGTGTAAAGGAAGACAGACTCTAGTCCTAGAATGTGATAAAAGCCAGACTGTGGTATGATAGGAATTTTAGTGACTGGAAATTCTAAAACAAATCCTTAGTATTATATTTCTACAAGGTACTAGAAGTACTATTGCTGCATAACTGGAATGCGGGTGGGGTGAGCATGAAAATCCAATTTTTTTTTTTAAGTTTTCAAGCAGCTTGCAAAGTTGTAGTCTTACTAGACAGTTTTCCAAAACTCAATGAGTTCTTTAGAATTATAAGCATACAAAACAGGATATCTTCTTTCTCTTACTAATAAGAGCTATTCCAGGCCTTCCACATTCTACTGTTCATGCTTTGAGTTCACCCACGGAATCTTTTTTTTAAAGAAAATAGATCCAAAGATGGTTTGGCAACAATTCTTGGAAACCGATCCCTCATTTTGAAAGTTGTTTTTTTTGAAACATCACCTCTAAAATAATAGAGTATCATACTTGGCCATAACAATACAAACATATTACTTTATCTGTAAAGTCATCATTTTGCAATAAAAGACTTTAAGAAATTTATGGTCTCTTTCAGACACCATATTTCCTACATAGACATGTCAATGCAAATATTAATGCTGTAGCAATATATAGCACTTCTGTTGGTATGCATCAATAACAAATATCAGAGCATATCACAAGATCTCCAAATCACAATGACATCTAGACTGAAAATGACTCAATATTCAAAAATAGACTTTGTTTAATATAACTCCTTATCAAGTTGACATATCATATAGTTTTAAGAGACTAATATTTCCACAAGACTTATATTAAAAAAGATCAGTTACCCCTCTTCCTCCACTATCTTTCCTGCTTCCTGCTCCCAGAGACATCTGTTTAATTGCTTAATTTCAGATTTAGGCCTTAGCTACTGACTTCCAGCTATGGAAGAAGAGAATTTCACTCTTGTTCAATCTTCTTCGTCCATCTTGGTCCAGTCATATTTACAGTTTCTATTCTTCATTCTCTTAATGTAGACACATCACAATTTTGTGTAGATACATTCAATGTTTATTTTAACATGCAAACCTGTTCACTTCTGAGTCATATGATAGATGGTGTCTTTTTCTTTCTGGCACAATCTGTTTTTTTTTTCACATTTAATAACTGTTTTGTTTATAGATTGCTTAATTTTCTTTCTGTTGCTAGTTGAAATCCAAATTCTCTGCCAATCATTTAATCCTCTCAATAAATTAAAACATATTTGGTACTCTACTTCATCTTTGTGCAGCAATCACTTACATAGCCTTCTTATTCATTCTAATCTAAATGCAGAGATCAGCTGTCATGGGATCTTCTTGGTAAATTCTCTTTACCTGTTTCTTCAGTTAAATCCATTGTTCACTCCACCCACTGTCTTCCTCTTTCTTTATTCATTCATTTTTATAGTTTATATACTTCAATGACTTTCAAAGAAAATACGCTGAGGTAAATATCTTTATTCATTTTATATTTAACATAGTTTATTGTCTTTATATATATCAGGTATAAAGTTCTTCTATTTTTCTTGTTTGAGAGAAAATAGGCTTCTTATTTTCCCTCAAAAATTGGAAGTCATTTATTCACTGACTTTTAGATTCTATTAATGTTGTTGAAAAGTCCAATTCTGTTTTTAACACTTGATCATTATTATAGAGCCTTGTTTCTTGAAAATCGTTGCATATTCTTTTTACTCCAGTTTTCTAAGATTTCGTGACAATTGTCACTGCACAGACCTCAATTTACACATTGTGCTTGTTACTCAGCAGAATGTCTCAGTCTGAACACATGTCCTTCGGTCTGACAAATATTATTTCTTCATTTATTTGATGATTATCTCTTGTGCTTTTTCTGTATTTTCTCTTTCTGAACTCATCTTTTTTATTTTTCTTATTTTCCTTCCTTATTTGTATCTTTCTTTTCTTTCTTTTCTTCTTTGAGGGGAGATTTCCTCACCTTTATCTTCTAAGCCATTTTTTTTATTTCCACATTATATTTTAAATTTTGAAATAGTACTTTGTTTTCAATAACAGCACTTTGTCCTTATTTTATAAAAGTAATACCCCCTCATATCTCTCTGTTTATGTTTTTTTTTTTTATCTTTCCTCTCTTACAGTGTTTCAACTTCCCCCAAGGAAGGTCTTCTGCATGTAAAATTTGTCTTAGGCTCTAATGGTAGAGAATTTCCTTCATTGCCTGATGATTCCTGGTTGCCTGCTCATAATAAAAAATGGCCCCTTACTGGTTGACTAGAAATTCAACGCCTATGAGAGGGCTTCTTTAGTGTTGGGTTCCTTGTAGGGTCTGGCTGCACAGGTGAGACAGATAATCTAAATGTTGTTATCTTTAGGGTTTTTTTCCTCTTAAGTTAGTTAAATTCCATGGAGATCTTTTTAATTTTTTGTCTTAAAGGTTGGAGTCTGACTGCCAGTATTCTGGGAGATGACTAAGATAAAAACATAAGAGGACCCCACTTGCATATGTAATCTCCAATATAATACCTAATTCAATACAATGTCCTTACTCTGGACTGTACTTCTTTGCCATAGTCTTTCCATTTTACCTTCTCCAGAGAAGAAATTTCCAGTCTTCTGCCAGAGCAAAGAGGGACAATTGCCCAGCTATGTGCAATGATAGAGCGGATAAAGGTGACAAAATACTTCATGTATGAGCTTTTAATCCACCATAAATAGGTAGGTTTGTTAGAATTTCTCACTGCTGATTTATGATGTAACTTTCTAGAGTCTGCTAAGTGGTTATCACTCACTCATTTGCTTTCTGTCTTCTAAACATAGAAGTTGCCTATGTTTTTCTCACTGCTTTTGTGGATATATGTCTTTTTTTACAACTCCATTTAATATCATATTAGTAGGGTTTCAGGGTGGTAGGAATAAATATGTGTCTCCAACCTGCCACCTCTATACCTCTTGATTAGCTCTCTACTCCTCTATATTAATGAGACTATTAATGAACATTTTTCAGTGTTCTTGTGAGGATTATATGAGGTGATATTTTAGAAGTAACAATAAATGGATCTGGCATTTTATAATAGGCACTCAATCGACATTACTGTCCCTTCCTTTTGAAAGAGCACCTACAATTGTCTCTTCTGTCTTACTCTTTCCTCCTGCTGTTCCACCCATTCTCACTTTACTGATAAAGATACTATGGGTCAGAGGGATTCATATGAGTTATCCAATGACATATGAGCCACTAATGTCAGAGACACTCAAATATGTCCTTTTTTTGTGCAAAAATAACATTCTCTGTTGGATTGAACCCTCATATGTAAGGATGTTCATAATTTTTTGAAAAATTGGGCTTGTCATTTCCTCTAATGAGGAAATAGTTCCCCCACCCACAGTTTCTTCTAACAGGTGAGTAAATTATAGTCACAAAATATGATTATACAAATGGCCAAAGGTACTTAATTTAAAAGGAACTATAACTCATTAACCATGACTACAACTAGCTAATTAGCAGTGTCATGGATAGCTGTAAGATTGACAGTAGTTGTCTTACACAACTCTCAGAATTTGCACACTTTTCCATTAGCCATGTAGAAGTATAACCATTTCTAAGAAGTTAACATCCTATAAAACAAGGTGTTCCATTTTTGCTTGCATATTCACCAGTCTGCATTTGGGAGCCAAAGAGAGTGGGCAAGTGTAGCTGAGGAACTTTACAAAATAAGATCCCAGGATGCACTTTCAGACACCATGATACAGTAGGATCTGCTGGAACCTAGATTTTCATTGTAAGTGTCCTCAGGTGATATGAGGTGCACCTAGGTTTAGAAGCCACCCTAGTAGAATGCACGTCATCTAGATAGAGCAGAAATATTGGGGTATATTCTTAAAGGATCAGTGAAATATCTCAATAAATGCTTTTGAGGTTTCTACTATAGCTTTCTATTTTGGTGGCTCCAAAAGATCATTTGAGTACATTTTCTTTTCGATCACACAACTCTGAGTACGTTCTCTAGCTCAGGATGACTAAACAGAAGACCTAACTGAAGTGTGCAGGGAGGCACCCAGGGCCTTTCTGCATTACCACGTTCTACAGCAGCTTTTCCTGCAAACAGGAACCCTGTGTGCTCTCCATCCGCGGATGAACTAGTTAGCAGCTTCACTTCTGACACCTGGAAATCAAACAGGGCGTTAACTGCTGGAGACACTCCTTCGATAGAATATGTTGATCTTCCATAGAAAGTACTATCTTCTAGAGATAGCATTTAGCCAAACTTTTACATAATTTTATAGCTGCAAAAATGACACTTAGTAAGGTGTTCATGAGGAATCAAAGAAATTGATGAACTCTTCATTTGCAAAAATAAGAAATTTTACCTGAATAAGAGAGTGTAGATAGGTCTGTATCATTATGCTGATGGGTATTTTTCTTATGAATTGAACTTTCTTATAAATTCTTGTGAATTTAGCATAAGGTCCATATGGTGTATTTACAGATGTTAAGCTCTAAATGAATGCTTCAAATAGAGTCACAGAATTTTATTGCCAAAAAGAACTAAAGATTATGCTATCTACTACAAAATCCTCATTTTATTGGCAAATAAACTGAGGCTTCGAAAACCTAAATGTTTTCTCTGCAGTCATACATTTAGTTGTTGACATCACAACCAGTTCTAGTGTCTGGAGGAATTTCATTTTCACCTTACCACTCTTCCTAAACTGTGTTAAAAAATGTGTGTCCCCCAAAATGTTACAAAATGTTTGGTGAGGGGAAATGCATACAGGTTTGAGTAAATCTATTTTGAATTTCCACAAGGGCAACTGTGGACAGTCTTTCTTAAGTTTTTCAACATGTACAATTTTAGCATAATCCCTATTGCAATTTCGCAGAGACTCATGGAACACTTAGGATAATCACCTCTATCCTTTGTGGCTGAATTTGTCAGCATTTTATATAATTGTCCTCATGGAGGTTGTGGTGCTAGATCATGTTAACCTGGAGCGTATCTTTTTCTTTTTACTGTTGGGACAGTAATATCCAACTTCACTAGTGAGTAGAGAAGCTATGCACCAGAGTTCAAATGATATTATAAAACAGTCCTAAAGAGCTTTAGCAAGACAGTTCTTTTGGAGAATGTTTTTGTAGTTTCCATTTCTTCACTGAGTTTTCTGTTGCAATCTGCAGGGGCTGCTACATTTGTGTATGAGATCAGGAACTATTCAGTTACATTATTGTAACCACTTTGGAAATTCTTGACCTTGATCTATACAGAATATTTCTACACTTGCTTTAACTGTGCTATTATTACTCCCATTCCCCTTATTTCTTTCTTTCCTTTAATGTGCCTTGAGTTCGTCAGATAAAAGTGTTATCAGAAGTACAAAGAGTTGTATTATTACTGCAAGCATAAAACCTTCTCTTCTGTTCATCAGTGAAAGTTTAGCCCATTGACTAAAATGGTCTAAATTTTTTGAAGTATGCTACCAAAATATTTCTGAGGACTTATAAAAATTTTGAAGAACCTCTAGAAAGTGTGTTCTGCCTTTTGAATTGCTCAAATGCCGGTTTCTAGGATTATATGTTTAGAATCTCTAAAGACACTTTGAATGTAGCTTTTACCCCATTTATTTCCTGAGTAAATAAATGGTGGATAGGAGTAATTACGACCATCAGTCTTCTTTCTAACAGCAGTGTAACAAATGGTAAAAGTTGCTTATTTCAAAGATATTGACAGTTTTAGTCAGTACTGCCATCAAATGAGAAGGCTATTAAGAACAAGAGTTGGAGAAAAAGATCCATAAGTGTTTGTTTACTTTACTCCTTTTCAAAGGAGTAAATATTGTCAAGAATAGACTGGCTAGCAATTTGGAACTGATGAAAATTTTCTAAGAGTGTCTTTCTATGGCTGCTCCACAATTCCAAAGAAAATCTGGACACTGGGATAGCTGGGAATATGCCGTGATCATTTCTCAGTCTACAAATCCCAAACACAGGGCTAGACTCCATGTCTTCTCATTCACGTTCCTGCCCCAGCTATCACTGAAATTCCAGTTTCCAGATGAGAAGCTTCACACAGAATATGCTTCCTTTTCACTCATCACCATCAGTCTCCAAGTTCTCATTACTGTGTATTTCTTTCTATTTATAAGCACCTGTCCAGTTTACTATATCACAATTGGGTTATAGTATGTTCCCCTATACAATTTTTCTTTTTAAAGTTAGTTAATTTTAACTTCCAACCAGGGTTGTAAATTTCTTAAGGACAAGCACAGTTTTATGCTTTTTTTTTTGTATCCCTAAACATAGCATTGAGAACTTCATTGTACCTCAAAAATAGCTGGAACTGAAAAATACCTTTTGATTTTTATCACCAATTTTCAGTCTTTTTCACCTCATGGCACACACAAACTAATTTATAAAATTATGTGGCATGCTGGGAACTATATTATATTTATTTTGTTGACCTGACAAAAATAGGTATAATTTTGATTCATTTACATCAGACAGCTATTGTTGTGTTGGCTGTTGGCATTGTTTAATTTGACAATCCAAGGGAAAAGAGGTCAGGGCCCGGAACTACACAGTCAGGTACTGCATGCTTTAAAAGTTCTTGCGTCACACCAGCATGCCACAGAACACCAGTTGAGAATCGCTGATTCTGATTACTGAAGGCCAGAGATAGTGGGAAGTTCAAAGAAAGCACTAAAAGGAGATAGCCATACTCTCTGAATCCAATTACAGACATTCTAAATATTACCTTCTGGGAGAAGCTTAATAAGACTGATCTCTGGAGTGAGATGGACAAAAATAGTTCAGTGACAAGAATGTTCGGACCCTTAGATGGATTAAAGGAGGTTAGGGGAGTGGAAGAGTGAATGGTTTAAAATAATCATGTTTTCTTTTTCTCTGCAGATCAAGGCTGTTTTACCACTTTGAGAATTTATCTTATATCCACATTTCATTAGAAGAGACCCTTCACGTAAAAGGAAGGAGAGCGGCAGGAAGTGCGGCCGCAGTGTTAATCGGATTCCTCTCCGTGGCGGTTGGAGAGCAGCTTCTCGTGAACTCTCAGGAGCTCTCCTGAGCAGTAGTTTTACAGTCCTCAGCGTGTCGGGACACAGAGAAGAAATTCTTTCCCCTGTGCTTCTGCCCAATGCAATAAGTGGTGCCAGGTGAGCCCACTTGTGAGCGGGGCTGGAGATGACAACCGGAGGGACGTGTATGAGCATAACGATAACATTTCAAACAAAATTTAACATTGTGCTATGACATCATGCAATGCCTAAAGCCAGAGGCAGGAAACACGGTCCTCTCTCTCACCAGTGTGATCTGTGAGCCAATGTCATTTGACCTCCCTGATTTTTAGCATCCTCGAGTATGCAAGAGGCAATGGGAATGACCGGTATGGACAGAATGCAGTGAGATAAAATGAAAGGCAGATTTTCATGGAGTAATAAACTTCTTACTGACAGACTGATAAACAGAACAATTATTTTCTCATATATGGCAAAAGGGCCTGTGAGAAAAACACCTGAAGGCATTGGATGCCCCAAAAAGGTGGGAAGGAGAATATTTCCAGTGTGCCATAACGAGGCAGTCAGTGGTCGTGCAGAACGTTCTGCTCAGCAGAGGCTTGCACAGTAGGAACAATCCTACGCCCTTGTGACCCAGAGCCCAGGCCTAGACCCTCAATGCCCGTGGCTCTGCCATGTTTCTGGCCTCTATGATCTTAGTATTTATTGAAAAAAATTGTAGGGCATGACAAAAGAAATGCCAATAGACAGAAGCATCAAAGGCTTAAGTCTAGAGATTAGTAAAAACACAAATCTATTCACCAAATATAGTGGTGTGCAAGTAGAGTCTGGAAACTGGAAATATTGTAGTATTTATAAACCACAAGTAGAATCAGTATACAGATATTAAGAATATGGGGAGAGTGGCAGGGGGAGAAGCCTCAACACCAGAATTTTTATTAGACAAAAAAAAAAAAAAAAAGAAAAAAAAGCCCTCTCTGACCAAAAGACATCAAATGAAAGAGGAAGTAATTGTAAAAGAGGAGCCTTTTTTAAAGAAGCTCACATTTCAAAGCTTTCTTCTTGCTTTTTTATGCTGCTAAAGGGAGAGACTTGAGATAGAAGCTTTTTGGTTTATTTTTAATTTCTTAATTTTTTAATGAAATACCTAGACAATCCTTTTTGCCTGTGAAAGTTGAAATTGGCATGGACGGAATGAAAACTTACAATGTTTCTGTATAAAGAGGAACAGACATTTTTGAGTTTTCTTCCGGTAGCCTCCAGAAAAAGTTGAAAGGACCCCAGAGAAACAGAGCAGTGGGAGGAATGTTGTCTTAAATGCAGAAGAACAAACACTAGAAAACAGAGTCTTATAAAATGCGAGAATGGTGTAGTGTAAATATTTCCTTGTTTTTCAGGCTGAACATCTCATCTCTCCTTTGTCTTTTAACTCCTCCTACTCGGCACAGGGACCTAATGGAGTCTCAGAAAGACTTTGCATCCTCTCCACCTCTCCTTGCTGTTCTTACTGCAGACACACACATCACATCACATCATCACATCACATCACATCACATCACATCACATCACATCACATCACATCCCACATTAATACCAACCGTAGTGACAGCAGTGACCTAAACTACAATTAAATACAGAGTCATCTTTATACTTAACTCCTGGTAAACTACCTCATATTCAAATTCCTCAAGATGCCTCCCTTCGATTTTTTTCATGACTGCCTGTTTTTTTAAACCAGATTCCAATCTAGATGGTACATGGTACCTTATCGTCCCCTTGTAGCTAGTAAGTAATCTGCAGGGTGATATCTTTTTATTGATAAATACTCTGTCCACCCCCCCCCAAATTTTCTCAAATAGTTTTAACATCCATTTATGGCACTTGGTATGTGTTTTTTAAAAGATATCTTTGCAGTTTTTCTTTTAATATAACATTTCTTTTTTTTCCAAGTTCTGTCCAAAAGTCTGGACTTAATAGAGCATGTCTAATAGAGCATGCTGATTTTTCCTTAGAAAAACAGCTCTATACAACTTTTTAAGACTCTTCAGAAAGCTCCTTCTCCCAAATCATTACTTTTTCAATTTTGATCTTACCTAATTTAAGAAAGTATCTTGACATTCTGTTAGAAAACATACTGTTTTCCTGCAATACTAAAAAGAAACTGAATTTTAGCTTTATTTGTCAAGTGAAGAAACTGGACAGGGCACCTAAGTTTTTCTGTACAGATCTCCAAGACACAAGGAGCCGATCTCTGCCTGCAGTTCCCAGGGAAATCCATGGTAGTTCTGAGCACACCCAATCCTATGTCTTTAGGCACATGTCAGTCAAAATCAAAACAAAAAAATTATTAGTAATTTTAACATTTGGTTTAAAATATCTCAGATGGATAATATTATATCTAACTTATCAAATAATTATTAGGCTGTGAACTATAAAAACTTTATTAATTATTGTTCTCAAAAATTCAGTAAATAAAATGGCTTGGATAGAAATAATATTCCTCCCCACATGTAACTTTTCTCTCTCAACATAATACTCGTATTTTGCTACTTTGAACACCAGTGAAAAAATGTATAATTTTCATAAAGAATATAATTGCTATTATGGCACAATGCACCAGGTCTGCTACAATGTTGATCACCTCATGAATTATACATATATCTTTGCAACAGGTCTCTTTGCCTCGATTCTCTAATAAATGTACTCTCTTCCTAAGTGAATCCTTTAAAGGTACTAGTTTTTATATTTCAGGATATTTGGGGAAAATATCTGAAAGCTTTTCACTGCTTATAGAATCAAACTTAAATTTAACATTCTGAGATCTTAGTGTTTTGCATCTTATTTGCTCTCTCCAGTCTCCCCTTTCCTTGTTCCCACAAAAACGTGTTGATTCTTACTCAGACAGTCCACCTTACCGCATGTACGGGCAGGTCCTAGGAACTAATGGAGTTGAAATATCAGGACATCTTGTGTGCTCAGGCCATGAAGGGGCCTATCCTAACTTTGTTTTCATAACTTTATTTTCCCTAAAGAGAACTCTTCACACACAAATAAATTTAACCTCTACCCCCAGACTTATGTTAAATACATTAATTCCATCCTCTTGTTTTAACATAGTACCTCAGCTTTTTGTGTTCTCCTCTTCTTTCTGTTCCCACCTCCACCCCTCTGAATATTTAAATCTCTTCTGAAAAGCTCAAACCTACTCCTGTTTCCTCCTGGAAACACTGCAAAGTTTGTAGGACCTACAGACAGTATTATTTTATATTTCTCCCTTTTTTTCTCATGTTTCAGAACCATGTGCTATCATCTTGTATTTCATGTGCCCTGTAAGCCATCTGAAGTGCATTTGGAACAGGGGAGTATACACATGCTTCGCACACAGCTCCCCAACGAGTACATTTTGCCTGTGCGTGCACATTGTTATTTGTTCTGTATTGCTTTTGTTGTTGTTGTTCGCTAGACAAACCTATCCGGATATTTTATTGTGGCCCAGGTAATGGGATGAGAATTCCCAACGTTAGTGCTAAATAATCCTCAAACCCTCATGGTATTTTATATACTGTGAATATTCATCTTTTTTCCACAAAATATTTAGCATGCATCTACTGTGGACTAGAGACTATACTAGGCATAGCATAGCCTAGGCCAGCAGTGCTGCAAATAATGAACAAACACAAGTTAACATATTAGTGCTATTATGAGGAAATCATACATCTTCATAGAGAGATCATTGGACTATATTTTCTGGCCAGCTATGGAGAAAAGGGGGCATGTTTTTTACATTTTTTGAAAAAATTGAACCTCATCCTAAAGGGGGACCTCTTGTGGTTTTTACTTTCTTTTATTCCAGTGCCTGAGTTTTATTCCAGTTGAACACAGATGACTTTCTATGTCACAACAGCAAAGAAAGCACTTGAATGTTGGGAAACCGCAGAACATTAAATACTCTTTCCTTTCAATTCTCAGGAACCACGGTAAAATGAATGCTTTAGAGTCACTAAAATAGTTAGCGTTCATTTTCAACAGAAATGGGAGCTGGTTCAACATGAAAATGAACTTTTGGAAAATAAAAAGGGGACACTCCTCAGCCTCTGTTCGCTTGCTCTCCTGTCCCGCTTGGTCACTGCACAGCTGTCCCCGCAGGGACCACAGGGTGCCGGCCAGTGGCTGGCATTGGGAGGTCAGCTTGGAGTCACTGGGCAGGGATAGCTTTCACTTGAAGTACTTGAGGACGTGGAGTGGGAAGCAGCTGACCACGGTGGGGGTGGGGGGACTCTTTTCACATGCAGGTCACTGTTGTGATAAGGGCCACATCAAAACTTTCATTTAGGAAAGCAAGTGAGGCTACATAGCAGCCCAGGCTGAGCAACTCCACCACGACCATCAGCCAGTGCCACGTCCAATGGTCAGCGCCACAGTCAGTAGCTCAGCGAAGACGAGGGCTGTGAATGAGATGGCCACGATGTGGACAAACTCAGACTCAAAGAGCACTAGGGCCTGGTACATGAGGATGCTGCTTTGGTAAGTGCTGATCAAAACCCAGATGAAGGTCTTAAAGGGTAAGGATCTGCCCTTGGTGAGGTCCTTGTAGAGTTCCGGGTACAGCATGGCCATGTCCAGCTTCATGCTCTCATCCAGCACCAGTGAGAACACTGGAAACATGGTGTAGATGGTCACAGCCCACCATGAGGAGCCCCTGGTACAGGGCGACAGACATGAAGTAGCAGACGGAGGAGAACACGGCCTGCATGGTGAAGATGATGAGGCCCGTGAGAGCATGATGAACTGGCGGAGCACTATGGGCCTCTTGCCAGTGTGAACCCAGAGCAGCCTGCAAAGTACTTGGTGCTTGAATTGCGTGATGGAGAAGTCTGCCTCCAGTAATGCTGTCTTCCCCTCTGTCCTTTTAATCTCAGTCCCACAATCTGCGACCTGGATCATGCTCACATCATTTCCTCCATCACCTAGGAAGCAGAAATATTTGCTAGGGGAAACAAAACTATCCACGGTCCTGTTTTTCTTTTATCAGCAGACACTGTGTTAGAATGTCCAGTGATAGAGATGAAATCAGCTTGGTGTTGTAAAGAATGTTGCCTATAAATTCCAAGACACCAGCTTCTCTTAAACTCTGCAGGGGCTGTGGGGACGTGGCCCCAGGTACTCAGTGTGTGTGTGTGTATGTGTTTGGGGGAGGGGGGATGAAATGGTTTTTAAACGTCTCCTTTCTCTATTGTTCCATCTTCAAGGAGCAAAGGACTCTAATCCTAAGGGAAAGATAGAATGTGGCCTATTTAGGGAAAACTGCTTCACAGAAAAGGCAGTTCCCTACCTTCAGATCAGAGAGCAGGAAAGCTGTTTTATCCTAAGGTTAACAAGTGCAGTGGGTAAAACAGAATTGTATTGATTGATTGATTGATTTTGAATCTGTGTTTGTTTGTTTGGTTTGATTTTCTTTGTGCAGGACACCGGCTGTTTAAAATTTGCTAGCAGTGTTTGGTTTCTGATGGCGAAGACATCAATTTACCTTTAAGTAAGATTTTTTTTTCTTTAGAGAAATCAGTTAGTGCACCTTTTAAGTTTCACACATAAAAGGCAAATATCCACCCATGGTCCTGGGACAAAACCCTGATGGCACTACAATCAGAACACAGATATTGTAGATTTAAGTGTTTAGTATATAATTAGTAAAATTTTTTGACAGATATGCACCATTATTAATAGGGATAATACACATCCTGTTCATAAGATACAACCAAACATCCACTTAAATTCAGGAACGTTGCACATCTAGACATTGTTAAGCTCTCTTCTTAAGGAAGAACTACCCCGTGAGTACCTCTTGGCATTGCTCCCATTCTGCAGTCCCATGTGAGGGAATATTTGGCGGAAAGACACACATCTCTGTTTAGCCTGAGACTATGCTTCAGTCCTGCAGACACCATTCTGGGTCTGGGATTACTAGGTATTAAAAGGGAAAAAAGGAAACTTCATTTGGAGCTAAGATAGTTAAAACCTAGACTCAGAAACATGGACACATGTGGACATTCTCATAATGAGAGTTCTGTTGGGCTGCAGTGTGTGAAAACCTGTTCGGATTAGGGCCGTGTCCAGAGGTTAGTTTAGGCCTGTTGAGTCCTAGAAAAACTGCTTCTAGCAGTATTTTAATTCCTCTCTGCTCTCGTACTTCTGTTTACTCTAAGCATTCAGTGCATTTTTGTTAAACACAGCATAATAACTTGAACTATATTTCAGATTTTAGAAACTTAAAAATGAGGACTAAATTTACACTTAGAGTACATTTTTACAGAGATTTAAGAGGAACTGGGTAAAGGCAACAATTAAATGATGATAATCTGAAGTTCTCTGAACAAATTTTAAAACAAAAATGACTGGTGGGGATGGCCAGTGATCCAAGCACAGATAACAAGGAACAGTGAACATTTCTAAGGGACCCAAGAAGAGGGGCTTGGTGGAATTATGGACTTCCCCAATTTGCAGGATGAAGTCCCCAGATCACAGTTGGACTGTTAAAAGCAAATTGACTTGTTTTGAGAGTCACAGGTTAAGATATTTAATAACATATTGATTGTTGAATAACTGACCTAGACCTCTCATTGGTTAATAAAAGAGATAATAAGGGGAGAAACGGCCTGTTCAGTACAAATCACAGGGGACACATATGTCATAGCCCTGGAAGACAATCAAAACAGTACAAGGTCTGTAAACCAAGCACAATTTTAAATAATTTTAATTTTTGATAGACAATGTATTTCCAGCTTGAAATCTAAAAGGACAATATTCAATGACAAGTTTTCTCTCACTCTGTCCCATGACCACTCACTCCTCTGAAGCTGAGTATCATCAGTTTTTTGCATCCTCCCAAATATTCTCTGTGCAGAAAAAAAATATATACATGTGTACACACACATACAGTTCCCCAATTTTTTAAACAAAAGTGTCTAGTATCTATCATCCATTCATTGCTGGTCATTAACTTGTTTGAATAATGTGTTACTTCACATGCTACAGTAATAAATAAACTTCAACATATATTACTTTTTACATGGGCAATACCCTATAAAGATATTTTTAGAAATAAAATTTTTGTCAAGGAATATATATAATTATAATTTTAGAAAAGCTTTCTAAACCAATTTTCCTTAGAAAAAAGACTATTTTATTAGAAGCTTCATTCTAAGCTCTATGGTTTGTTATAAATAAATAGTATATATAAATCGGTAAAAATAATTAAAATATAAGAATTCTCAGCCCTTCCACAGCCCCTGTTCTTAAAGAGAAAACTGATTTTACTTATTCAGTCTTTTTCCTTTCTATCTTCATACAGTATTTTTTTAAAAAATGCAGGAAAGACGATTAAAAAGGGTAGAAATATGTTCAGAAGATACCTGCTGGAGAAGCTGGGAAGTACAAGGGAAAAGAATACAAGAAGGTTTCTGTGTACTATGTTAATTTCATGTTGTTAAAGAAATTCAATAGAAAGCCCTGACTTTTGAGGCTCAGTAGATTGAACCCTAGCCTGCAAACCAAAAGGTCACCAGTCCAATTCTCAGTCAGGACACATGTCTGAGTTGTGGGCCAGGTCCCCAGATGGGGGTGTATGAGAGGCAACTATTTCTTACACAATGATGTTTCCTTCTCTATTTCCTTCCTTTCCCTTCTCTCTAAAAGTAAATGAATAAAATCTTTAGAAAAAAATTAATTCAATAAAACTTAGATCTATTTCTAACATTATATACATTTTGTACAACAAACAACTTCAATATAGGACCAAATGGATCTTGTCTCTAATAGAGTTACACGGACAATACAGTTTTGCCATTGGACTTCAGATACAGTTTTATGCTATATCTTTAATTTAAATTAACATTCTAAGATGAAGTCAAACACAAGTTTTACTATAAATACAAGACTCTTAACACTGCAGTTACCCCATATCTTGGTGGATCTTGAGCTAATATCATAAAGTCAGAAATATCATAGCGAAGTCAGAGTTAAACACTGTGAGAGAATGCCCTGTACAGGTCTGCAGGCAGCAGCAATGCAAACAATATATGAAATGCTATTATTATTGAATTGATAAAAAATATGAGATTCCCTTTTTGTAAGAATTAAACTGGAAATAAAGTTTTTCCCAGCATCTGTAGGCGCTCAGCTTATGAGCTTATGATTACCATATTTTGGGACCATAAGACACACCTAGGTTTTAGAGGAAGAAAATAGACAAAAAAAATTTTGAAGCAAAAAAATGTGGTAAATATTTAATAACATAAATAACAATATTTCACCAATGTAAATGTAAAGCTACATTCGGACTATAAGACACACCTCCTTTTCCTCCCCAATTGGGGGGTGCATCTTATAGTCCAAAAAATAGGGTATTTTGTTTTATTTATATTTATTTGTTTAGTTTTAGTTAAAATTCTTCTGAAATTAATAAAGGTAGATCATGTAAATACTGTTCACATTAGTTCAAAATCTGCCTAATACCCTGCAGATATGCTAAGGTTATAACATTCATGCAGAGTAAGAGTATAAGCTTTAGGATCAACCCCAATTTGAATACTATTCCAAAAATTTTTTTTTATTTTGTGTGCCTCATCAGTTATTCTCCCCATGCCTCATATTCCTAATGTGTAAACTAAGAATAAAAACAGAATTTACCCATGTGATTTTATTGTGAAGATTAAGCTAATTCATGTAGAGATTTTGACTATGATGGAATGGCTTATAGCAAATCTATGATTTTAATAAGAAGAGCTAAACCAAAAAAAGTGGAATTTAAAAAAATGGCAAGGTTTCTTAATGTGGGATACATGAGAGAATTTACAGTTTGTGAACATGAATGGGAAAAATGATTATGCTACTGCTTTCACTCACCTCAGACTAAAATTTAGCATTTTATTCAATTGTAAATATAAGTCAAAACCACACTGGTGTTAGTACTATTTGGAATATTATGAACAATAAAACTACACATATTTTTAGCTCTTATTATACTTGTAAATATCTTAAGATATGATTTATGCTTATTTTCTATGCTGGTTAATATTTTATGTCAACTTGATTGGGCCATAGTGTCTAGCTATTTGGTCAAACATTCTGAATGTTTCTGTGAGGCTGTGTGTTTGGATGAGGCTAACATTTAAACCACTGAACTTTGAGTAAAGTAGATTGTTCTCCATAGTGTGGGTAGCCCTCATTTAATCAACAGAAGGTCTTCATAGAACAAAGAGTGACCTCCCCTGAGCAAGCACATAGTATTTTGGCTTGAATTGGAAAATTGGCTCTTTTCTAGGTTTCCAGACTACTGGCCTATTTACAGAATATGGCCAGCCTCCATAGTCATGTGAGTTAATTCTTTAGAATAACTCATATATGCATCTATGTATATGTATCCTCCTGGTTCTTTTTTCTACAGAACACTGATTAATACATTCTATTTAAAAATTAATGAGAAATAAAAAATATATAACTATAAAGTTAAATATATGCTATAACTTCAATATTAGTTCAGATTGTTATATTATTTTATTTTATTTTTAAAGTATATTTTATTGATTATGCTATTACAGTTGTCCCATTCTTTTTTCTCCCCTTTCTTCCCTACTACTATGTACACTCCCTTAGTTCATGTCCATGGATCATACATATAAGTTCTTTGGCTTCTACATTTCCTATACTATTTTTTATATCCCCCTGTCTATTTTGTATCTACCATTTATACTTCTTATTCCCTGTACCTTTTCCCCCATTCTCCTGGCCACCCCTCCCTGCTGATAATCCTCCATCTCTATTTCTATGATTCTGTTCCTGTTCTAGTTGTTTGCTCAGTTTTTTTGTTTTTTTATTTTGTTTTTCAGGTTCAGTTTTTAATACTTGTGAGTTTGTTGTCATTTTACTGTTCATAGTCTTGATCATCTACTTTTTCTCAGGTAAGTCCCTTCAATATTTCCTATAATAAGGGCTCGGTGATGATGAACTCCTTTAACTTGACCTTATCTGGGAAGCACTTTATCTGTCCTTCCATTCTAAATGATAGTTGTGCTGGATAGAGTAATCTTGGATGCAGGTTCTTATGTTTTATGACTTTCAATATTTCTTTCCAGCCCCTTCTTGGTCTTAAGAGAACTCCTTTGTAGATAACTGTCCCCTTTTCTCTTGCTGCTTTTAAGATTCTCTCCTTATCTTTAATCTTGGGTAATGTAATCATGATGTGCCTTGGTGTGTGCATGCGTCCTTGGGTCCAACTTCTTTGGGACTCTCTGAGCTTCCTGGACTTTCTGGAAGTCTATTTCCTTTGCCTGATTGGGGAAGTTCTCCTTCATTATTTTTTCAAATAAGTTTTCAATTTGTTGCTCTTCCTCTTCTCCTTCTGACACCCCTATGATTTGGATGTTGGAATGTTTAAAGTTGTCCCCGAGGTTCCTGAGCCTCTCCTCATTTTTTTGAATTCTTATTTCTTCATTCTGTTCTGGTTGAATGTTTACTTCATCTGTCTGCTTCAAACCTTTTATTTGGGTCCTGGTTTCCTTCCCTTCACTGTTGGTTCCCCGTACATTTTTCTTTATTTCACTTTGCATAGCCTTCACTTCTTCCTCTATTTTGCAACCATACCCCACCATTTCTGTGAGCATCCTGGTTACCACTGTTTTGAACTCTGCATCTGATAGGTTGGCTATCTCTTAGCTCTATTTTTGGAGTTTTGATCTGTTCTTTTATTTGGGCCATATTTCTTTGTCTGGGCACAACTGTTATGTTGTAAGGGGTAGAGCCTTATGTATTTGCCAGAGCAAGGAAACCCATGTCCCTGTGTTGTGGTACTGTGTTGGGGGGAAGGGTCCAAGAAGGGACAGTGCCACTGCTCAGTTCTTGGCCAGCTTTCAGACACTTCCCCTGTTACCCACAAACAAATTGGGCCCTTCTGGTGCTGATTCCCATGTGGGTGGGTTTGTGTACATTTTAGGACCTTGCAGGTCTCTCCAGTGAACTCTCCTGTGAAGCAGGGAGTTTCTCCCACTGCAGCAACCCCCACAGATTTTTAGCCAGAGGTTTTAAGGCTTCTTTTTCCCATGCTGGAACCCTAGGTTGCATGGCCTATCTTGCTCCCCAGTTGTTCCTTCCAGTTTATGCACACGCAAATGTGATACTGCCCTGTACACCAGCCATGCCTTGCTGCAAGTCCTCTCCTCCCCAGCTGCCTGTCTCTGCCCCTTCTAGCACTGTAAATGAATGTTTCTTCTTTAACTCCTTGGTTGTCAAACTTCCATAGAGTTCAATTTTCTGGTAGTTCTCATTATTTTTTGTTTTTAAATTTGTTCTTGTCCTTCTTTTGGTTGTGCAAGGACACAGAGTATATCTACCTAAGTCTCCATCTTGGCCCAGAAGTCTCCTCTTATTTTATTTGATATATTAAAAATATTATTCCAAGAAACTGCCCATAAACTCTGTCAGATTAGCAAAGCATCTATGTCACATTAATAACAAATAACTCCTAGTTCTAAAGCATCAGAAGGAAGGAGCAGAAGAGCAATACTAACACTATAAACCAATTTTCTCTTTGATGCATTTGTTAATTTTTATATTGCATAGAAAAATATATAAGAAACCAAGAATAAATCAACTGGAAAACCAAGGAGATCTTTTGGATATATCATAGCATTAGAAAACAAAAAATTTATTTATATTTTTAAATGCTTGGATAAGACCCTTAGGCTCTCAGACACACTGAAAGGTTACCTACACCTTAGGAAAGAGCGTAGAGCAGAAGTAGACTGAATCTTACAAAGATTTTGACCCAATCTCCTGACACCTCAGACTTTGACTGGATTATGGTTATCTTCCCTTATTCTATCATCCTCCTAGAAAATAGAGTGGTCTCTGGGGAAGATGGATTAATACATGGATAGATAGGTAGATAGATGATAGATAGAGCATTTTATACAGAACATCTGACATTCAATTGAAAGCAGTCAAGCTACGACATATAGAACCAAGAAAAGGAAAAAATGGGTAATAGGAAGGAAGCCACAAGTGATGGGATTTGAGATAACAGATATTTAGAAAAACTATAATTAATATAGTCAAGAAGATAAGTAAGACAAGGTGAAGTATTTCACCATAGAAATTATAGAACTGAAAGAATATAATATCTTGAAATGACACCTCAGTAGATGGGTTTAACAGCGTGTTGGATATAGAAGGATGAACACTGAACTTAAAGATACATCAGTAGAAATATCAAGACCAATGCACAGAGAGCAAAAAATATTAGTACAAAAGGGAATTTTTCTGAGATCTATAAGAACCAGTGAAAGGTCTAATGTAAAATTAAAATCCCCAAAAGGAGAAAACAAAGTGTGACAAAGTAATATTTATAAAGACTATGGCTGAGTTTACCCAAAATCATAAATATCAAGCCACAGAATGCTTGTGAACTCCAAGCAGGGTAGATAAAAATAAAAATATACCTGGGAGCATAAAAGAAACTGTTAAAAACAAAAGACAAAGAAAAATATTTAAAGTATCAAGAAAACACATATTTCCTTCAAAAGAACAATGATAAGCTGACAGCTAATATCCCAACAAAAGTGGTGAAATGAAAAAAACTATAGAAAACTACCCTTAAAGTGTTAAAAGAAAATAACTGCTAGAATAAAATTTTATATCTAAAAAATATCCTTTAAATTTAACAGAAAATAAATATCTTCAGGCAAAAAAGAAAAATATTGAGTTCATTTTCTCCAGCAGACCCACAGTAAGTATTCAAAGAGAAGAAAATGGCCATAGATAGAAACAGAAAGGGAGAGAGTGATAAAGAACAATGGGAACAACAAATATAATTTGAAGTCAAGATAAAGGCTCCAGTTGGGGAAGAGGATAGTAACCATATGTTAGTTATAAAGAAAGAGCAAGACCAGGGTGGTGGTTCACATGGGTGTGTCCATTTTGTGAAGATTCATCAAGCTGTACATATTTCACCCACTTGTCTACAAGCCTGTTAGACATAAAAGTTCACACACATACATGCACATTTTGAATAGTCCACACATAGTAAATACTCAAGAAACATGAACCATTATTATTAGAGGTAAGTACACGGGGCACTAATTCCCTGCTCTCAGGCTTCTGAAAATCAATTGTGATGATGAGCCAGAGACGACTGCAAAAAGACTTGAGGGGAAACATGCACACTCCCAACGGAACAAGATGCAAATGAGCAGTGGGCGAGAAAAGGAGTGTGCCTGGGCCACGCATTTAAATATTGTTCATCCCTTTTCAAGGACTGCAAGTCCTCACCAGAAGGAAAGAGTGAGTGAACAAAATCATTAATTTATTACAGTTCCAAACCTTTCTCTTTACTTTATATGCTAAAGAGCATGCTGGCCTTTGCACTCTCAGTTTCTTGCCCTCTTTCCAAAGAGAATTCTGCTCTTGCCAGATGGTTTGTTGGGTTTTTGTACTGCAAAATCAGTATAAGGAGAAGGAAGCAATATTTGGGAAATAGCAGATTAAAGAGATAGTGGGAGTAGAAGGACAATAGCCAGATGGTTTACATCTCTTCTGAAATGAGGAGATGCAGCTTGGGAAGAAAGTGTTTTCTTCTTAGAGAAATTAATGTTAAGAAGAAACAAAGAGGAAAAATGGGAGAAACAGAGAGAGAGCGTGCAAGTGAGCCGAGTGAATCGGTCAATAACTGGGTCAAGAAAAATTCCCCACGTTCAGAGTTAAGTATCAAGTGATGCTTGTGAGGCATAACTGCTGAAAGAATGTCATACATTAAATACCCATCAAAAAGTAACCTCTAAATAGAGATTGTACTATAGACCACGAATTTACCAATGTAATTTTTTTCTATGATAGAGAGCAAAATGGTAGAGTTGATAAAGAAGCATCCTTCACATGATTGCATCAGTTGAGAAAACAACTTGAGCTTGAGGTTAAAGCATAATTAATACATTGTAGAAACAAAATTTCCTAGGAGCTTTCTCCTTAAGTGTTGGGGAAACAAAGGAGAGATAGGAGAAGGGGAGATTTCTGCCCAGCCACATGTGGTTGTGAAGTGGTGTCCCTGTATTCGCTCTGGTTCACTCTGGATTGGCATAAGGCTGTTGATGGGGTCATTTCACCTGGCTTCCTCTGTCATTATGTAACAGGCTTCTAAACCCTTGATTGAGGTGGGTGTTTAATCACTTGGCAAATAGCTCTCCAGACGAAGCCACAGCCCTTGTCTGCTCCTGCGTCCTCCTTTCTGTTGAGCCATGGAAGACTGTGGAGCAGTAGGATAAGGTGAGGATTGCCTCCATGTTTTTTTTAAGGCACATGATATTGTGCTTATTTTTAAGCACTGTTGACCTTTCAGTTATAGATATGCTTACACCAGAATTGTGCGCAGATTTGATATTCAAAAGTGGCCCCAAATTTTAGAGAATACATAAGAGATAAAGTCCTGTTTACTTCATGATTTGAAAAAAGGAAATGAGAAGGACCATTTGCCAAAACATCTAAGTTTTCAGAATGCTCTGCCAGAAAGAATACTGCAACATATTCCACCCCACTGGGGTGGAGTTAAGGGTTTTGCACCTAAACAAACATGGGATTGAGGAATAGAAAATTAGTCTGTATCATTTGCACCCACCCTCAACATTTAGGCATTATTTCTTTGAGAGCTTCCCTTTATCTTGAGGGAGGATAAAGCAATCTTTGCTTTCTGAGAAGAGGCAAGTGTCTAGCATTTGGCCGTAAATACTCAGCTAAAAAAAAAAAAATATTTCTCTCTCAGTTCTCTGTTTATATCAGTTTATTCATCAGGATCAGTTTCAGTTGGGCAGTGGTTTGCCCCTACTCAAAGTAACTCCTTGAACTTCCAGTTCAGAGTCTTGGAGTCATTTGTTTCATTTAGAGTGCTGGCTACAACTCTAGGATAGGAGATTTTTTATCCAACAACTTGTTAGAAAGAAATGAATGAATTCCTCTATAACAATGGTTCTCAACCCAGTGCAATTTTGCCTTCCGTGGATATTTGGCAATGAAGAAATATGTTTGGTTGAGAGAACCCCAAGGGTACTACTGGCATCTAGTGAGGAGAGGCCAGGGCTATTGCTTAACATCTTATAATGCCCCCACAAAGTACTTATTCAGCCCAAGAGTCAGTATTGCTGAGGTTAAGAAATGCTGGGCTGGAACACATCTCTTGGGCTATCTCTAAAGTAAAATCTAAAGTTAACAACAGAGATTTCATGGGAACCTGGTAGTCCTACAAATTCCATATCTATTGGTAAAGAAGATTATTCTGAAAACACAACTAGCATTTTTATATGTTTTTGTAAGTGTTGCATGTTTCTTATTCCAAAATGCATGTGGTTAATTCCACTTCCATCATTATCATTTATATTTCCAAATGTAACCTAGCTAGTATGTATTCTGTATTAGATCAATAAAAATTAATGAACTAAAATTACACTGATATCTCTTCAATGAGATTGGCTTCCCCAATTTTGACAAGCCACCGAATTTGATGATAATTTCAACAATCGGATGGAAAATATGAAAGGAGAATAAGCTAATAACTGTATCCCTTTCACACTCTTCAGAGGTGCCACCAAACCAACTCAGTTTATTGTTTCACCAGAGACAAGCAAGCAACTGCAAAACTGTGTAACTACTAGGCCAGGTGGTAAAGCAACCTAGAGGTCAAACAAGCAAATTGACATAACACTTTAAAATATGCTCTTTTGTCACGGTGAATGACAGGTTTGTTATGTGCATAAAATCACAGATTTATCTGAATGCTAAGTTACTTGTCAAGGAGTCTTTTTACCATTCTTTTTTATATTTTTTCCTTGTGTCATGTAAGATTCCTTGAAGCAACTAAAAAAAAAACAGCCATAATCCATTTGATTTTCTGCCTTCCCAAGAGAAAAACTTTGACAGATGATAAATAGCAACTGCTGACAATCATCAATGTGAAGCTATCATGCTTTTACATTAAATACAAAAACAGAGTTGTAAAGTCACAAGGGATAGGACTTTTGACACATAAGAGACAAATATATAATTCTCAGAACTAAATCACTGCTGGGATCTAAGCAAGTGCAACAAAGCACAGCTGCTTTTAGAATCTCCCAAAGTCAAACTATAGCTAACTTTGATATCTGGAACCTAGTGCATGTTCCAATCCATGCGCCACGCTCTTCTTCTCCAGAAGCTCGATTTAAACTTGCAAACATCAATGAATGTGTGTGCACACAGAAAATAGCCATTTTATCACACTGTCTCTTTTAATTAAGGCCAAAAAGGAGACTAGAAAACAAATAAAAATACCATAAAACCTAGTTAATTAAAATAGAAGGGCAGTTTCGAGGAAAAGAGTTTTGAGGACCAGATATCTGTATCTCATTAAATCTGCACTAGAGCATGCATGAACCTTCAAAGAAAAACAGTAAATAATCCAGATTACTTGTCAATATGAGAGAGTCTTCTGTAAAGGTTCCTTCTTTTATAATCTAAGCTGCTCCCTCTTCTGCCTTTAACAAGTAATCAGAGTGGTTCGCATAGCATTCTTTCACTTATGGCTAACTCGTGGCTATTAAGTGACATTCACTTGAAGTTACTGAACCAATTTAGTAACCCTAGGTACCCTTGGGATCCAATTTCCACCTCACATTATATACACTTTTGTACTTTGAATTAAATGACTAATCTTAATGGGGAAATCTTATCTAATAGGCCAGGAAATAGCAGTTATTTCAAATTTCATGCTATTCTGAATGATCTTGATAACAAATTTAAAAGCTTTCACAGAATACTGTTTATTTACCTAATTACTAATACAGCAGGCTTTTGGCTTTTATCTAAACTTGTTTTTCTCTATTTTGCCTAATTTCCCCATGGGAGAAAGAAAAGTGAGAAATACAGAGTTAGAGAGATTATTTCCTATTCTCCAGTCACTTTCTTTTCTCCCCCCCCCCCCCAGGCACGTGCACATGCACAGGACGTAGCTCTGCATGGACCACAGTGCTTAACAGAGTCTCTCCATCACTGAAAATCTGTAAATGGTGCCACAGTTTCTGAAAGGGCTTCCATGCTTTTCTGGAGTTTTATATAACTGTGAGATTTTTCTACATTCATTCTACATGTCTACAATTTTAATTGTGTCTTTTCAGTAAGTTGAACAGTTTCAAAAATAACCATATATGAAGAGAAAGTTTGTGTATATTTAGAGCACACTTATATGGAAGGGGCACCTGCATGAGAGACAGCAGGAATGATGAGGATGCCACAGAGATTCCTGAGCACTTTACATACATGATGTTATTTAATCCCTGCCACAACCCTATTGGGGAGATTATATTATCCAGATTTATAGAAGTTAAGTAACATTCAAAATTACAGCTTTAAGAGGTAAAAGAGCCAGGGCTCTTTTTTGCCTAAATGTTGGTCATTGATTCCCTTCCATGCCACTCATAAAAAAAACAAGTTCAATCACTTTCCCTTCTTTATTTTTCTTATTTAACAAACAGTTTTATAGTATCATTATTCAAAAGCATTAAAGAATGTCTATGTTCAAAGTTATACAGGCTCAAGTAACACAAATAAAGATGGTTTGAAAAGTAATTAAGTTTTTAATTCTTTTTGTTTATTTTACTCTTTGACTGAATAATGTTTTTAATTATATTTACAAGTTTAGTTATTGTTAAAATATATAAAGAAATTGATAAATTTTTAATCTTTTACAGTAATTATTAGTTTGATAAATTATTCTCTCAAACTTTGAAATCTGAGAGAATTTAAGTAGATCTTACTTAAAATTGAGCTAAAGACATCAAGGAGTATGAACCTCCATGGTTATTTCAGGTCACTGGAAATGGTTAGAATTAATCTTACCTTGAATTAGACTGTATGGTCCTAAGAAAGTTAAAGGCACTAAAGGCCTAAATAATACACATTTACAAAAAGAATTACTTATTTGTATTTACATGTTATTAGAAAAGCATACAATTACTTTAATATTAAACTGTTAACTTTTAAGCAAAATGAAATATGTAGTTTGTATAAATGTCAGCCAGAATCAGTATCTAATATTGGTTACACTTATTTTCCCATTAAGATTGAATAGATTCTATAACTAATAAAGTTGCATACTCTGTATTTGAAAATGCTCAAAAAATAGAGTAGGTGAAGGAATCCATCCTGAAATACATTTTAGGAATATTTATTTACTGAGTGCTTCACACAATGGATGAACATTTTTTCCCTTTTGTTTTAGATCAAAGCAGCAGACCCTCATGTGGAAGAAACCAGTACTGTTAAAAATTCTTAGTCTTTCATCCTCATCTGATCTTAATTGATTGTACTTGAGAAGATGAAGACTTTTTTCTTCAAAGCACTCTTTGTCATAACATCTCTTTGCCAGCCTAGTCTTTATAAACCAAATAATATAAGGGCAGAAATACTGTGATACCTGGATAATTGTTCTAGGGACAGAGACAA
The DNA here is from genome assembly GCA_004024845.1 of Tonatia bakeri. Classification (NCBI taxonomy): domain Eukaryota; kingdom Metazoa; phylum Chordata; class Mammalia; order Chiroptera; family Phyllostomidae; genus Tonatia; species Tonatia bakeri. The sequence continues at coordinate 119,054 of PVIA01000918.1, forward strand.
GGATAGCTGTGAACCATGCTGGCTGGCATGTATACATAGTGTCTTAGTCTGTTGGTGCCACTATAACAAAAATGCCTTCGACTGGGTGGCTTGAACAGCAACCATTTGCTTTGCACAGTTCTGGAGTCTGGGAAGTCCAAAGTCAAGGCACTAGCAGACTAAGTGTCTAGTGAGTGCTCCCTTCCTGGTCTTAGGCAGTTGGCTTTGTGCTTTGTTATTACATAGCAGAAGGGTGAAGGGGCTCTCTGGAGTTTCTTTTATAAGGGCATTAAATCCACTAACAGGGATTTCACTCTCCCAAAGGCCTTACCTGCAAATAGCATCACTATAAAAACTAGGTTTCAAAAAATTAATTTAAGGAGGAAACAAATATTTAGTTTACAGCATACAGTATGGTACTTAATTTCTTCTTTCGTACTGGTAATATCACACTTAACAGGGAACATTCGTAAGAAATCTAAAATCAGAAAATAACACTTTTGTAATTGAGACTTACCAAGTAAGCTTTCTTATCACCCATTACCAAGCTGAGAATGAAGACAAAGGCACTTGTCTCCTTTTGTATCTCAATGTGTGGGGGTTCGGGGTGGGGAGTAATGATTTTATTTTCCCATAGCTAAAGCATCTTATTATCCCATAGGTATATTAAGAGCTTTTGTCATTTTAATTGTATCTGCCTCACAAAATTGTATCTAAAAATATAGAAGACAAATCATATTATGGCAATTTATTACCCAGTTATAGCAAGGTTGAAAGACAATGATCCTATCTAACTGAACCATAATGTAAGATAACTGATATCCCAGTACTAAATATTCACTAGACTGTATGTTCTTGCAACTTAAGGAAAGTAAACTTGAGACAATCAATGGCTCCTAAGTAGAGAACACATAAAACCTGTTACATCCTATTCTTTCTCTAAGAATATTCTCTGGTGGTTATGAAAGCAGGAAAATGTGGCCAGTCAATTTGACTAGCTCTGAGTACTCATAAGGATAAGGTCAAAGGCTGAGTCCTAAACAGACCAGTAAACTTCAAACGAAGAAGACATCTGTTCTTCAGCCACATATTGATTCTCCAATAATCCTGGCCAGCTGTCCCAAACATTTCAATCACAATAGGGATCAGTTGGAACTGCGGAGGTAGTTCTTTGGCTCACTGTATGTATGTTACCACTACAGGTAACAGAGATCAAAACTCAATCTTCCAGTGATGATCTGTTAGCAATTTTAATGCACAAAAATCTCCACTTATTTTTAAAAGTTAAAAATAGTTTTTGTTCACACAATGTCACAAAAGCATCTATTCAGTGAATGCATATCAACTACAATATTTGACATTGTATGTAGAACGAGTAATATTTCAACATTTTGTATTTTCCAGCTGTCACCAAGGCAAAGCCTTCCTCTTTGTCTTATTCCATGTGTTTTCAGTTGCATTCAATGTTTGGATCAAACTGACATTTGAAAAACCTAGGAAATGTTTACTTATTCCTTTTGCCAAAGGATAAGGCAGGTCATTTACCCTGTGACAGATGGACAACAAAACAGTCAGAGAGTTTAGTGCTTCAGTCAAAAAGATAGTCAATCAGCAAAAGCATGAGCCTCAGACCTGAGCTCCTAAACACAAAATTTTTACTGTGTTTCAAACTGATTGTAAACCAGTCATTATGTAAGCACGTTTTGAATTTGGGTTATTAAATTATCCCTGAAGACTCTGTTTGAGTGTTTTTAAAGACCTAACAATTAATCATAGTTAATGAGAAAGACATACTTTAAAACCTAGAAATTATTTCCAATACATCCAGTCCTTCATTGTCTCCCGCAGCATTGTCTGATTGTCTTTTAAAAAATATTGAACAAATGGTACCAAACAAATCACAAAGTGTTTAAAAATTTGCATTATTTTCTTACCAGACAATCCAAAGCTAAGAAAACCAAAGTTGAGTTCAAATATTATTTGCTTTCTCTAAGAGGATCAAAAAGACAGGGAAAACTCTTACTTTTATTCCAAAGTGAATTAAAAAGTGAGAGGGGAGAGGAGGAGGGGGGGGGGGGAAGGGTGCCATAGTCTGTCCTGGGGAAAATTCTCAGAACACGTTTACTCTCCTAGAAAGGAGGAGAAAAGTTCATCTAGATTAAGAAGATACCCAGTACCCAGTAAATCAATTAGCAATTTAAAAATCAGATTATGAATGTTAGTACTTCTGTATCTGGTTTCTGGTTCTTTTCTAATATAGTGTCAACACCTTTAATAATTTTGTTGAGTGTGACTAGATTCTTCTTATTATGAATATATATTTAAGCAATTTATTAGACTAATTTATAATGTTGATCTCTACATCGTTTAATATAAATTTGGGTGGTTTGTTAAATGTAGCTATCTTCAAATAAATCTGGCTAAGTGTTTATATAGCCTTAATTGCAGTAGGTAATGCTAATGGCTGTTGGAGCTTTTGGCTTTTTATGAATTTTTGTGCAAAAAGACAAAGAAGGACATCCAATTTTTTCAAATGGCAAAGCATTTCTTTTTGGATTGAGCAAAAAGGGAAAAGGACTCATGGACAAGGACAATAGCATGGTGGTTGCAAGGTGCAGGGGGTATAAGGTGGATAAATGGTAATGGGAAAAATACAATAAAAATTCAATATATATATATAAAACAAACCAACACACAGACAGAATTTCCTCATATCCATGAAATACCATTTTTCAACATAAATGTTTCAATCTGCCTGCGGAAGAAGTTAACAGAATGTCTGGAGGAAGAAAAATTAAAATATAAGCTCAGTGTTTAGTTACTTTTTGCAATAATATGACTGAATTTCCTCATAAATACCTTTTTTTTTCCCCAAGGAAAGCAACAAAAATGTCAGCCTCCATGAAAAGAATAATTATTAAAACATTAATTCCTAGAAATGTACATTTCAGAATAAAAAATAAGCCTTTGAACTGGAAGATATTTGGGTATTTATTAATTTATTAAACAAACACTTATTTGGCACTGAGGTTTTAAAACACTAGTCTTGAACCAGGAGGGCAACAGATGAGAGAAAAGGCTGACTATGTCCACTAGCATTGAAAGAAACCTGAGGCATCTTCATTCCAAAGCTGAATATGCTCCCTTATGTTTAGAATTCCTTCTGCCCTGTCAGTAAGCCTAAACAGAAATCACTAATTCTCCAAATTTCCATGTATACACACCCCCTTCAGTCTGTATATTGCCTTTTATGACAGTTTTCACTCTTCTGATTTGCTCTCAAGGCTTCTTTTAATACAAACATTGTAAGACATCGAGGCCATGCCACAAAATTTACCTGATTCCATGCATGCCATATGGACACTTGTGATGAAGGGTGGCACAACTCTACAGTTCAACTCACACCAGATTGTAAAATCAGGGAAGGCAGGCACCGCTGTACCTGTTTCATCATTGTATTCCAGAGCGTGGAATATAGCAGGTATTAAATAAATGCACGTTAAAGACATAAATGAATAAACTCTTAAAATTAAGAAGTGAAAAGGACAGTCTAACACCAAGATATAATAGACTTTAGCCTATTTTACACAGATATGTATCCTGCTTCTTCCAATCTCACCTTTCTCTTTCACCAAAGCTCTTGCTCATGACTGTTTAAAACCTTCCCATAGTTTGACCTACATAAGTATTGTTCATGAGTCTATTTCCTTGATTAGACAATGATTTCCTTGAGGCCAAAGAATGCAGCCTCCTTCCTCTATTTATACAGCTGGTACCTAGGAGAATGCTTCTCACAGGGTAGTACTCAATGAATATTAGAAGAAATTGTTTTGACTAGTGTGTTCATGTATATTATACTTGACTGAATTGAGGCCCATGTTTATAAAGAGCAAAAGAATGCCCAGACACATATAATTGCATTAAACATAAACAACTCCTTTAAATAGGTCTCATTAAACTCATTTCAGCTTTGGAGACTTAAATTTAGGAAGGTGAAGCAATTTGTCTCAAGTTGTGAGTGTTAGAGGCAGAACGAGAATTTAAGTATGTCTTTCCAACTCCAATGTCAATGCCCCTTCTCTATATTGTTTCCTCTGTATTTGCCCTTCAAATGCTTAGGACAAAACTAAACTAGAACTTTACTCTTTTTACGTATGCAGCCTTTATCCTAGCTACTCATTTTGCAGTTATCAATATTATGGCACTAAAATCTTAAAGTTTTACCAATGGAAGGGTTGCATTTATAATTTAATCCATTTTAGTGTCTTTAGTAATGGTACTTCAGCAACCTCCCTGAGCGAGCTTTTCCGTTTGTCTGGTTGACTCTCACTATTAGGAAGTGTTGCTTAATTTACATTTGCCCTTTTTCATTTTCAAGTCATCATCAGTTGAGCCTTTCCTCAGAGTCTTTTTTTAATTGTCCTCACAGTCTCTAACAAACCTCTTACAGTTCTCTTTTAGACATATTTCTTAAGATCGTGTTTGCTAAGGCCAGATAATCATTCTTCTTGCATGATACTCTATCCTCTTAAATTTTAACTCTGTTTGGTCACCCTCCATCCTGCCTCTTTAATTTCAGTGATGTCCTTTCAACAGAATAGCACGGTGATGTTTTGTGTACATAGCATGCTATTCCAAACACGGCTTCATTTTCATTATGGCCTGTCAAAATAACTCGGGTTGTTCTAGAATCTGCTCTGACTGGCCATCTCCTCATCCTTTCTAAAACATTTCTAAATGTGGACTTTGTCACCCTCTTTTTGCCAACAGATTTTATAGTGAGAATTTTAATATATTAATACACTTGTACAACCATTTTCTCCTGACATTTGCTCAAGCCAGAGTCTATATTGGGCTTTGGTTTGATTCTGGCCTTTATGATTTTCTATCCCTGTACTCATTACTGTTTGTTATATGGAATCATAAGTCATTTGGAATCTTATAAACTGATTATACAAAACATGATTATGTTTGCTCTGTTCCTCAGTATTTTCTAATTCTTAGCTAAAAATCTGTGTTATAAGCAGGTTTAGATGTTCTGAAAGAATTCCTTACCTAAGATCATTTCTAAACTACTAAAAGATACTTCCATAAATACTTGAGAACTCAACTAATTTCAGTGTTTATTATTTAGTTTTTAATCCATTTTATTTATTTTTAAGTTTCATATACATTTTTAAAACATATATATTTTATATGTAATTGTTTAGTCCCTTATCATAATTGTTTTCTAAATTACTATAATCTCGGTTATTTTTTCATGTATCTGTCTTTCTAAACCTACACTGTCCAATGCAGTATCTGCCAGCCACATGTGGCTACTAAATTCAAGTTGATTAAAATTTAAACTAAGTTCTTTCACTGCACTAGCCGCCTGTCCAGTGCTCCATGGTCACATGTGCTCACTGTATGTTGTTTCAGACAGTGCAGATTGTAGAGCATTTTCATCATCACAGAAGTTTCTAATAGCACTTTCCTGAATAGTATATCACCCCCTAAGGGACTCTCTCTCTCTCTGAGTATTATGTCTCGGTATACTGCTATTATATAACAATCAATAAATATTAATCAGTTTGTTCTAGAATAATTGATATTGAGAGTTAGTAGGTTTGAATTACTTTAAATATTACCCTTTCTAATTCCATCACTTTATAGATGATGGTGGTCAGCTCACAGAGATTAATTTATTTCTTCAAGGTAAACCCAAGATGACATTGGTACCCTAAAGAAAATTCTGCAGTGCTCTTTTTACTAATTCACACTGAATTCCTTGTGAACTCCTAGACTACATGAACTCATGCTGATATTAAAAGTCACGGGATACAGAAAAACTATGGTCACATATTTGAGAAATAAAATTAAAATAAAATTGCAAACATAACTTTAATGTCACCATTAAGCATTCACTATATAGTGACTGCATAGCTAAAGTGATATTGCAATTGTGTAATGTATAAATATGTGCATTATTATTACTGTTCACAAAGAGGTATACATTAGCAGACATAGGTAAGAGGGGAACAAAGGAATTTATTCATTCAACAAACATTTACTGAGCATCTACCATGTGTTTGGCACTGAATATAGAATAATTAACAAAGCATGTGGCTAGCCCAAAATTAGCAGTACCATACTGTGGGAATAGCAGATTTATAAGCCAAGAGGGTTGTACTAACAATAGAGGCCAATATGTAATTACATAAAGAGGATCACAAACTCCTCCATGGAGGATGTCAGAAAAAAGCTTACTGGAATGGTCCTGTATTCACCCATTCCTCCCAGCAACAATGAAGTAACGTAGAATAAGTGCACCAATATTGTGAGATATCACACACCTAAACAAGCCAGGGCCCTATCCAACAGAATCCTTAATCCAGCCCAACAGCTCACTCTTACGACGCAGTCAGCATTAAAAAGAGTGAAAGATCGTAAGAGGTCTAAGGTCCACTAAGGTCTTATACTAAGATGCACTGTGGCCATCATTCATCTGTCATTGACCTAGACTATCCATACCCATGACCAGACAGTGAGAGTAGCTGATTGAAACAGGGGTGCTATTGTTGCCACTGAGTAACTGCTGATCTTTTAGAAACAAAGTGTTTGGGATTCTGGTGCAATAAACAGGACCATTGTTTTTAAAGTTCTTTATTACGAGCAGTTCTTTATGATTCACATGGTTACTAGCAAGACTTAGTAAGATCTGTAAAACATGTGGAATTTGGAAAGTGATATGTACTATGTGATTATTAAATTATTATTCAGTGTAGCAATATTTCATGCATTTTAAAAATGCCGCAGTAATCCATTTAAAGATTTTTATAGCAAGGTGATAAGGACAGTGTTTGAAGTTGACTCTGGCATTACTAAATTATGCATTACCAAACGTTTGGTAATTGTCAATTGTTTAAATCCTAGAATGGGTCTTTCCACCAGCTTTCAAGGTGACTTCTTTTTGTTTCTGCTTGAACACCTATAAGTCAAGGTAGGAGCTTCTGAAGTGATATATACTGCCTAATTTTGAAAGGTCTTTGGATAATTGGTGGGTTAATATCTATAAGCACACAGAAATAATTGCACATAAAAGAGAAAAGGGACTTCAGAAGATTCTGTCTTTCCTGGGGAGGTTTTTCCAGGATGGTGTGTGTGTGTGTTGTGTGTGTGTGTGTGCATGCTTTTCTTAAATATGAGAAAATGTTAACACCCTTCAGCCCTGTGGTGAGATGTAGTCTTCAATGACTTGTCAAAGTTATTCACTAACAGCGATTGGTGTGGTTCAGTGGGTTGGGCTTCCTCCAACAAAACGAAAGGTCATAGATTCAGTTCCTGGTCAGGGCACAAGCCTGGGTTGTTGGCCAGGCCCCTGGTTGGGGGAGCGTGGGAGGCAACCAATCTATGTTTCTCTCCCTCTCTTTCTCCCTTCCTTTCCCTCTCTCTAAAAATAAATAGATAAAATCTTTAAAAAATTCACTAAAAATCTGTACTGTTTGTTACTTCCTTCAGAATTCTAGTGAATTACACATTTAAACTAATGCTCTGTCAAATTTAATAGTTGTAATTGACTAATTATCTGCTCTAGTGTGATGGTAAAGCCTTTTAACATCTCACTTCCCCCCAAGGAGAATACACTGCAGTTTCTTGAATGCAAATAATTCATTTTGCTCTCAGCTAAATAAACCTTATCCCCATCCTCAATAGCTATTTTGTTGTTGTTGTTGTTGTCTTTTTGAAATTTTTTTCATTCTCTTTGCCACTCTTCTTAGGTCTCATTTATACAAAATGTTTTTAAATAGATAAGCATTCACATTCATAAAATATTATTGTCCCTTTGTTTTTTGGGCTTGTCAATTAATTTTATGGTATTCCTTTCCAAAGGGCCTCTTTCATCTTTGCCTTCTTGAATATTACATGTATAGAAATATGTCTTTCACTTTCATAATAATTAACATGCTCCTTATGCAACTTCTAAGAATGTATGTCACTTCACACAATACAATTAATTGGCATTCATGACCAGATGATCTTTGCACTAACATGATTCAATTTTTACTTGAGTTTATTTTTATTCACTTGTTTTGATTTTCATACAGTTTCAGCTCAGTGAATTCAGTACCTAACAGTAACATGCAAAGTACACATTATCAGGACATTATTCTTCACCCCTGATCTTAAAAAGGTGTCCCTGAACTTGATCTTTTAATATCTAGTCCATTTGGGGATCCAGTGTGGTGGATGCCAAGAGACAAAGATGTGATTCATAACCAAGATGCCAGCCTACACTGAGGACGCAGAGCATCTCTTTTAATGAAGGGTGCAAACAATTACAGAGACAAATCTATAAAGCTAAACATAACAAAGAGTGCGTTCAGCTAGGGGATAAAGCTTTCCAGGTACCCCAAAGTCCTCCACAGAGGCATATGGCACCTGAGCAGGCCTATCAATCACTAAGCACAATCAGTAAAGCAAAACAATTTCAAAACCTTCCTGAATGTTCACTGCTCAATTGGATGAAGCAAAAATCAGTAGCCAGAGGAATCCCACTTAGACCCAAACTTCAGATCTATTTGAAGTCCTCTCCTAAATTTTATATTTTTTGAGTATCAATTCAGCAAGTAAAATATCTTTTACATCCTAGGTGGGCATCAACACCAATTTGAGCCACCCATTTGGGAAGGTGCTTTATTATTGAAACAAAATTCTTCACTCTCTTTTACTTCCCAATGGTTTGATCACCCACCCCGATCTGGGTGTGCATGTGTCTGTGTGAGGATCGATCATATAGATAGACAGGCAGGATTTTTGTCTATCACACTTAAATGTTGATCTTGAAAATTCTTGCCCCACTCATGGAATGATCTCTTCTACAAGGAACCCTGTCTTCTTTCAGTGAAGGATGATGTTAGAGAACCCATTCTGGAGGCAAGGATGATCAGTGCTTCATGCACCAATCTTTTGGAGATAAATAGAATGATGCAAATGAACAGTATATTCAAATCACTATAGCAACTGAGCAAATAATTAACTTTCTCTTCAATACTCATGAATTCTGGCTGCTATTTTCAATAAACGTATTTCTTCTACCTTGCTCTAAAATGGAAGATTTTTAATTCACTTTGTCCTTCTTTCTACTAATCATTAAGCATTATGTCTATACTGTCTCACTTAACAATGTTTTTTTATAGCTTCTTTTTGATATTATGCTCAAACACTAAGAATTCATGGCAAATTCCCTCATGATTTTTTCTTTTTTACTGTCACTGTTACATCAATACTCTAAAAAGGAAAAGGTATTCCAACCTCAAACCAAGCAAACCTCTGAAAACACACATATGATACTTAAATTCCGAACAGTCACAAATGGCACAATAAAGAAAAATACATGCTTACAATCCTCCTTTGGCTTTTGATATCTAAGAGCCCTCATATTTTTATTAGTTTTTTTATTATGGAGACTTTAAAGTGTTTTGATTTCTGATATATTTTTATTTTTTTATTATAGTTCAAATAGAGTTGTCTCCATTCCCCCCCCCACCATGCCCCCTTTCCCCATCTACCCCCACTTCCCACCCTTGATCCTACCCCCTTTGGTTTTGTCCATGTGTCCTTTGTGTTTCTGACAACACTTCCCCTTTTTCCCCATTATCCCCTCCCACCTCCTCTCTGGTTACTGTCAGTTTGTGATATATTTTAAATAAATATAGAAATTCAATATCTTCTAATTTTATCAGTTATGGATAAAAAAGAGGCCACAAACTATACATTTCAAGCTCAGCAGTGGCCTATGTGGGGCCTTACAAACTCAGAGACCAAAAATAACCACATAGGATGGCCTGAAATTAAAACTTTTTAACTACAAGCAAGTCATGGTGGGCAGTCATATCCTAGGCTGGTATATCCCGTCTATTGTTTTCTTTTTTGCATCTATGGTAACAAACCTTCAGAAATCCAGGGTAATTTCCTTTTTCCAGACCCCTCAGGGCACAATCCCTTCCACAGTTGGAGACCACAGAAGCTCCTCACTGTTACTGTTAGCATGTTAATTGTTAACTGTTAACTCTTCTATCCCCACCAATGTAAAAGAAGTATGCATCCAGTTCATTTTACTTTTTACCCTATCCCAGAGATTTGCGCCTCCACCCCTGCTTTGCTTTTTCCCCCCTCCCTTATCTATCACCAGTGGATTTCCCCTAACCCCCTCACTGCCTTCCCCTCTGATTCTGACGTATAAAATGAGAAGACTGCCATTCCCCAAAGCATTTTCCACATCTGTGGAGATTTTGCTCCCTGGCAACTGCCATCAGTTTGGCTCAGATAAACTCATAAAAATTCTCTACAGGTTTGGACATTTCTTACATTGACAAGTCTCACTTTTAAAAAAGAAAAAATCTGAAATGACAGAAAACGCCGTGAAATGAACATCAAGAATCAACATCCAATTTGGAAAACATTAACCAAAAGATCAAGCAAACCCTTTTGAAAGGTAGCATTTTTTTTCAAAATACTGACTGGTTTCCACAAGAATCAATTTTTAAAAGACACTAAAACCCCTGAATAATAGAACATTTTAGTTGATATTCTATATTCATGTTTTTCAGGTAACTCCCAATAATATCCTTTTAAGTTTTTCCCAGAAGTTTTTGAACAGCCTCCTGAAATTTTATTTCCACTTAAAGTGATCAGGGTAAATCAGCTTTCGTGAATATCCAAAATGTAAATGAATTTACATGTATACTCTCACATTTTTTGCATCCTGTGGTAACAGCATGATCATCATGGAAAAGAATCAAATGAAAAATCCTCAGTGGAGCAAAATGTCTCCTTAGGTCAACATTTTTGAATTCTTACAGATTAAGATGTGATGAATTCAGCACCAAACACTACCAAGAATGTGAGGCAAAAAGACACCTTTTTTGTGTTGTTGTTGTTGTTCAAGGACAGTTGTCTCCATTTCCCCCCCACCACTCCCCCACCCCACCCATCCCCACCTCCCACCCTTGATCCTACCCCCACTTTGACTTTGTCCATGTGTCCTTTATACATGTTCCTTGATGACCCTTCCTCTTTCACTCCATTATCCCTGTCCCCCCTCCCCTCTAGTTTCTGTCAGTTTTTTCTTTATTTCAATGTCTCTGGTTATATTTTGCTTGTTTTTATTGTTGTTGTTGTTGTTGATTATGTTCCACTTATAGGTGAAATCATATAGTATTTGCCTTTCACCTCCTGGCTTATTTCACTTAGCATAATGCTCTCCAGTTCCATCCATGCTGTCATGAAGGGTAGGAGTCCCTTCTTTCTTTTGGCTGTGTAGTATTCCATTGTGTAAATGTAACACAGTTTTTTGATCCACTACAACACAACGATGTCTGCTTTCACCACTTCTATTCAACATAGTATTAGAAGTCCTAGCCATAATGATCAAACAAGAAAAATAAATAAAAGCCATCCAAATTGGAAAGGAGGAAGCAAAAGTGTCATTATTTGAGATGAAACAATAGTGTATATAGAAAATCCACCCTGGCTAGTGTGGATCAGTGGATTGAGCATCAGACTGTGAAGCAAAATGTCACTGGTTTGATTGCCAGTCAATGGCACATGTCTGGGTTGCAGGCTGGGTCCCTGGTGGGGGGCACATGAGAGGCAACCACACATTGATGTTTCTCTCCCTCTCTCTCTCTCTCCCTTCCCCTCTCTGTAAAAAATAAATAATACAATCTTTTTTTTTAAGAAAGAAAATCCTATAAGCTCCACCAAAAAACTATTCAACCTAATAAGTGAATTTGGCAAAACAGTGGGTTACAAAGTCAATATTCAGAAATCAAAGACATTTTTGTACACCAACAATGAAATATCAGAAACAGAAATCAGGAAAAAATCCCATTTGCTATAGTAACAAGAAAAATAAAGTACTTGGGAATAAACCTAACTAAGGAGGTAAAAGACCTGTACTCAGAAAACTACACAACTCTGAAGAAAGAAACTAAGACAGAAGTAAATGGAAGCATATACCCTGTTCACAGACTGAAAAAATTAACATCATCAAAATGTACATACTACCCAAAGCAATTTATAGATTTAGCGCAATCCCATTAAGTACCAATGACATGTTTCACAGATACAGAACAAACATTTCAAAAATTTATGTGAAGCCACTTTGAATGTGAAACAACAATGGGTTTAGATTCCACCAAGGATGTCAGGTATTATAGCTACTAAATACGGATAAAGAAACATGAATATTATTCTAAAGAGCAAAGAAAAAACTACAGAAAATAAGTAAAATTTTAGGTATGAAATATATAACCAAAATTATAAAGTAAAATACACCATAGATAGAGTTTTAAAAGGACTGGGACATGCAAGTAATAGAAATTTAAAAATATGTAACTGACCAAGAATTCATATACTGCATTGTATAAAATGGAAAACTTAGCAAAAGATGTGAATAGGCACTTGACTGTGGAAAAATAAGAAGCATTAATATGTATTTGAAAGCTACTCAGCTGCACAAAAAAAAATAAAAGAAATAAAATTAACATAATAATAAAAGTAGCAAGTGCTGGTGAGAATGGGGGAATACAAACTTCTTGCTACTATGTTTGCTGTTCTTTGGGTTGTAAACTGATGCAGTCATTTTGGTAAACAATCTGGTGGTAGTTAAATTAAGCAGGCGTATATATTAAAACCCATTAATTTAACATCTGTGTATGCACCCAAAAGACACTCACACACAGGTACACAAACGGGCAGGATCATGAATGAGCTTAATAAGTGCTTTTTTCAAAAGAAGCGGTAGGGGTGATACTTTGTTTTCTGTAGATCTTTTTGCTCCTTTCATCTTCCTTTCTACATTCTTCTCTCCTCTTTTCTGCTCTCCTTATCTCACTCCCTTCTTCTTTGTCTCGACCTCTCATCCGTTCTCCCTCCCTTTAGTCCACGGTTCTCTACGTTCCTTCCCTTGTGTCACGCAGAGTCATCGCTTGTGTAGCTTTCAGCATTAGAGTATTTGTTTCCTCTGCTTCCCTCAATAGATTGTGAGCTTCTCGAAAACAGGTTGAAGCACACCGTCTTTGTACAGGCATTGTCGAAGTGGAGTGTCTGACACCCAGCCTGGTACCAATGTACAAACTTACAATTGCACAAAATTTCTTTCTGTACTATTAGATTGTTTTTTGAATAACATGACATACCTGTACATTTATGTGTGATTCAACATATTAGAAATTTTATTTGTGAAGGGTTTTATTTTCAAATATATGTTGTTTGGATTCTAACAATACTCAAGGACAACGCAAAGCTCCTCTTAACCTCATAACCTCAGACTCTGATTAAATAGTATAAACACCCTTGATTTCATGAAGCATTAATGTTGAACTTTTTAAATATGAAACACATATCTGTAAGCTATTATAAGAACCTTGGCCTCTGTTACTAACATTTTCCTTTCTATTTAAGAAAGAGAAATTCACTGTAGAAGGTGATCAACCTACACATAAAGGGAGCTTTTTTCCCCACATACAGCTCAAAAAAAGTGGTAGTTAAACTTTAGAATAAAAGTTATTTAAATTGAAGTATCTTTTGTTTCAAATTTACCTCCCCCCCAATAGAAAGTAAAACGTTTTAAATTTTTACATATGTTTTGACAATATCTAATTTCAAGAGAAAATAAATATGGAATAGTTCTCAAATCTGTAACAATGAATTAAAATAGAATAAGACACAAAGCCTGAACCAATAAAGACATTTGATATGCACTATTTTTTTACAATGATGCCTCATCTGTACCACAAGAGAGTATAATGCCTACCTAGCTCACCATCATATAATAATATTTTTTTTTAAGATTTTATGTATTTTTAGAGAGAAGGGAAGGGAGAAAGAGAGGGAGAGAAACATCACACGCAAGAGAAACGTCAATCAGTTGTACCTTGCGTGCACCCCAGTTGGGGACCTGGCCCACAGCCCAAGTATGTGCCAACAGCTATTGAACCCACAACCATTCACTTTATAGGACAATGTATAACCCACTGAGCCACACCAGCCAGGGCTCATATAATAAGAATTAATTGAGAAAAACAATGTAAAATAATTAGCACAATTGTTGGCACATAGGAAGCCACTGATAAATATTATACCATATTTCCTTCCTCTTCTTACTAGATGAGGACTAAGTTGAGGGTGTGGAATATAAGTTGTTTATATTTGTATTTTCATAGCATTAGTAATATAGTCCTTAGCTTATAGTCAGTGGTCAGTTGAAGTTTGGTGGTTAAATATTTAAAAATATATATTCTTTTATTACCCAGTAGCAAAGTTATTTAAAAGGCAATTCAACCTTAAATGATACCCTTTTTTAAATTAAATTTATTGGTATTCTAAGGGGAGGAAAAGGTAATATCTAAAACATTGCATTTGGTTATTTATATGCTCTCATAGAATCGTTGCTGTTTTGAAACCTTTGAGAATTAATCACAATGAAAAAAGCAAATGTCTTCCAAATCACACTCTAATTGCTGAAGGATCTTGGTTAGTTTCCTCTATTTTTCTGAGCCCCTATAAAATTAGTTTCTTCTATTTCTTTTTTCTTCTGTGAAATGATGCCAATTCCCCAGGGTATGGGATTGGTTAAATGAAATAAGGTGTATAAAGTACTAGTCCCATACTTGGCACATAATATTTGCTCCATTCATGTCAGTAAACTCTCACCACCTCCATACTTGTCTTATAATTTAGAAACCAATCCATCACTACACAATATAAAAGCTGCCTATAATAAAATCCTAGACCTAAGGTAGACAGGAAAAAGTCTCCATTGAGTTGAATGAATCTTTATGAAAGTTTTCAGAAAATGAGTGGGTATATATTAATGACCATCATATTTACATTTTCACCCCTTAATGATCCAGTAAGTATATCCAACTATTTGCCAACTCTACTTGGAAAACTCACAGGCACAGCAATTACACAAAATCCATGCCCTAAATCTTTAAAATCTAGTCTTTCACCAACGTGTCCTGTCTTAGTGAACAGCTAGATGCTCATTCCAAGGGTGAAAACTAGTATTTTAAAATCATGATTAACCCCTACCTCTCTAGTTATCTCCTCTACCACCACCACCTTGTGCAACTACTGATTTATTCTTTCTAAATATCTCTTGAATCTGTCTACATCTCTTCATCTCCATCACCATTACCTTTGTTCAAGCCTTTGTCATATTGTTACAGATGGGGAGAGAAAGACCCATGCCGGGAGGCCTTTCTCCCCCACCTGGGTTCTTGTCTCGCCACAGCAGATGAACCCAAGCAAGAGACAACACACATCATGGAAATGAGACAGCAAGTTTATTTATGAAACACACACAACACAAAACTGTAAGCAAGCATAAGGAAGCTGTTAGTAAGTTTGTTCTATACACTTGAGTTGAGGCTACAAGTGGGTACTTAGCTAATCTAAGTACACTAACTATTAGGGTCCAGGGGTTATATACCTTAGCTAGCTTCTAGGTATCCCTCCTTCTCCTTAAAAATCTTGGGATTAATGTACAGCTACAAAGGCTTTCTTTCTCAGTTAGTAAAGGTTCTTTGTCTTAATGAAATTGTTACAGAGGCCCCCTTTCCTATAGTAGGAACCGCCCCTCTCTCTCCTGTATAATTCTGGCTTGTGATATTCAGGTCACCCAGAGATCTTAGTAAGATTGTTACAGAAGCCCTTTTTCTCAGCACAGTCTCAAGGATTCTTCCCTCTTCTTGTGTTACTTGCTTGCAATGCTGGGGACACGTAACAATTTTATCAAGCCAAGCTCAAAACTGCTAAGTTAATTGGTGAGACATGTTTTTCTTTTGATTCTAACCTCCTATGTTAGGTTGTTTGTTAGATTGCCCTGCCTTTATTTCCCCTCTGTCCTCTCATTCCCAGTTGCTACCTAACAATATCACACACTTGGATAAATGCAATAGTTTCTCCACTTCTCTATTAATATCCATGCTGGTCCATTTTCAATTTTTTATAAAACACTTTATTTATTTATTTTGAGAGAGAGGGGAAGGAAAGGAGAAAGAGAGAGAGAGAAGCATCAATGTGTCGTTGCCTCTCACACTCCCCCTACTGGGGACTTAGCCTGCAACCCAGGCATATGCCCTGACTGGGAATCGAACCAGCAATCCTTTGGTTCACAGGCCCATGCTCAACCCACTGAGTTACACCAGCCAGGGCCCATTTCCAATTTATTCTTCAAAACTGGAAGGATCATAAACAACCAAGAACAATAACAATAAAAAACCCTAAAAACAAAATGAAACAAAGAAAGCAAAACACTGTGTGCTATCTTTGTTGAAAACACTTAAGCTACATCCATTGGCATAGTCCGCCAGCCCCTACATTGTCCGCGTAGGCCCTGCTTAGCCTTCTAGCAACATCTCCCACCACTTACTGGCATATTCCCCTCATTCTGCTCTCCTGCCACATTCACATCTTCAAAGATATTATGCACTGTCTTGCCTGAAGGACTTGGCACATTACACCCTCTGCCTGGAAGATTCTTATTTTTCTTGCATCTACTGTTCACCTGATTAAATCCTACTCAGTCTTCAGAGTTTATCCTAAACATTACATCCCCAGAAATCTTCCAGACTACATCTGGATCTTCTGATCTTCCAGACTATATCAGTTCTCGGCTCTATCTTTTTGAGGCCCTCTGCTTTTCTTTAATAGGGTTCATTTTCTGTATTTATAAATTTGTGCATCATTTGATTAATTTTTTCCCTTCCATTCCAGATCACAAGCTCTTTAAGTCTATTTGGCTCAGAACTACATTCTTTTTAGGCTTACTACAGCTGGCACTTCACAGATGTTAAATAGCTACTGAATAAAATAATGGATGGATGAATACAAGCTAAGCTGAGGCTATCATTATTTTTCATCCATCCATTCCCCATCCCCTTCTTCCAAGTCTCACAAAATATGGGTGATTTTTGCTTATTTTTTTTTTCAGAGAAGAGGGACCAAAACTTTGGATAAATGAGCATATCATGCACAGTGGAAAGCTTCTGCAAAATTGAGATCTATAGGTATTTATAATAACTATAGGTACCCTGGTGAGCAGATTAAATCAATCTGTTTTGGCTTTTAACACTAAATTATTCTTTGCTTTTCTGTATTATATATGCTACTCTTTTTGGTACTGGTAGTCTGTCTGGAATGGGAAACAGGCTGGTACTCAAATCACAAATGGACAACCTGAACTTTAGCCTCTACTGGAGAAAGAGACAAGAATCTGCTCCCTACCGTCTGGAAATCAAAGAACGATCCTTGTGAGCTTTTTAAAAAAATATATGTGGGGGATCTGAGATCTGTCTATAAGAAGCTAGGAAGCCAGTATATCTGTTCAGAGTTGAAACGACAATGTTAAATAGGTTGCATCTCAGGAGCTGATTCTGAAACATTGAGTGGCTTTTTAAGAGATCTATTTTGACAAGGATTCTGACACCACATCCAAGCCAGAGCTGAGAGTGCTATGACCAATTAGCGATGTCAGTCCGGCTTTCAGTGGGTACTGGTGGGATGCAAGGCAGGCATTTGCATTCACTTCAGAGACCAGGAAGTGGATAGGAAGATGGAGAGGGGGAGGGAGGGGAGTGGATTAGATTAGCATTCCATTCATTCCCATTATAGGATTGAAAAATATATATATTTTTGGAATAAGAGCTCAATATCTCTTCCCTACCAGAGTCAGACATGCTGTTCACCACTGGTGATTAACAGTTTGTAAATTGGCCTGAGAACTGTAGATATAGAAATGCTAAGGGGTTTCAACCACACTATTTATGAGAGTTAGAAGAATTTTTATTCCAGTGTCTTCTTTTAATCAATAGAGGCTTATTTTAAATTCAAAACCTGTGATGTAAAAATACCTGAACATGTTTAATGAGATCAATTAAATATTTAGCTTGACATTGTCAACAGGAAGTGGAATATTTGCATGGAAATAAGCATCACTACCGTGACTATTCCAAGCGATATACTGCTCTGCAGTTCAATCTTCTGTTCACACTTAGGCCACAGCAAATGTCTCTGGAGATAATGTTAAGCCTGGCTACCCTTAGAGGAAGGTGAAGAGTGAGTATACCTAGTTTGCATTATTTATTTTTTCTTTTGTGAAATCCAAGCTCAGAGCTTCCTATCAGTTTTTGCTGAAATATACATTAAAGGGTTTACTGAAATCTATCTGCTTCCACCATCAGTTGTCAGTGTGACATGAAGTATGTGATGAATGTCTCTTGAATCTCTCTGTCAGCCCTGAAAGCACACATATATTGTTTATAAACACATTTTCTCTCATCTGCTGTTGTTGTTTTACCTCTGCTTTAAAATACGTAAGTTGATTAGAGTTGTGTGGGTGGAGTAATATCGGCAGTGCCAAACCACCTACACAATGTAATATATCACCCATGTCTCTGGGGGATCTAACTCACTAATTACTTCTCCAGAAATACACAAGAGGTCACTTGTCTGCTCCCTTTCATCATTACTTACCCACCAACAAGAGCTTTAAAATGGTTGTGAAGATACAAGGAGAAAATGACAGAGAGGCATTTATAAAACCTGGAAGCCAATCTCATTGGGAAGAGCCTGAATCACAGTTCAGATGCATGCAGTAAATGCTGCAGGAAGCAATTTGGAAAACAGGACAGTCAGAAAGAAGAAACCAATAAGGAGGAGGAGGAGGTTTCCACCACCCTTTAAAAGCACATAGCATTGCATTTATTATAATATATATACTTACACATTAGACTTTTCATTGTAAACTTTACAGCAAAATCTTAGCTCTCTATTGTGTTTTAAAATGATTATTTGTATACTTTACCTAAAGATTCTAAAATCCTTTCCAGTAAATTGTGTTTCCTGCTTTGAATTGAAATGGGGAACAAAATTGAAGATACCCATCCTTGGTTTCAGTGCCCATAGATCTGCCAGAAGATGAAACCACAGGGTCAAGCAGTCCTACCACCCACTCATGGTTTCGGTCCCTCTGTAGTGGTTTCAGCATCTCTGCAGACTACTAGGCACAGCCCACTACAGAGGCTGGAATTAGCCCCTAACCAATTGGTTCAAATGGGACTTTACTTTTCAGGTATGTGTGGAAGGCTATGAGGAATGGTAATGACATCATTGTTCTGTGGAGGGGGGAGATTGAAGGAATTCAGATTTATGTTGTGTTGAGGGATCAGGGAACTGAAAATAGAAAGGGCTTAAAAATGATTTTGCTCCTGAAAACACACACACACACACACACACACCCATTCCCCCCCCACCCCAAACACACACACACAATTAGGCTGTTTCTCAGTTTAGGTTAGAAAAAACTTAGAGATCAATTTTTAAATTTTTTTTTATTGTTGTCTAAATGCATAGTAAAATTTAATTTCCAGGACTCAGATTTAGTTTTATAGTCATAACAGTGCACTTTCTCTCTGGTCCTCATATGTGAGAATTGACATGTCACTAGTTCGCATGTGTAAGCATAATTTCATTTACTTCTGAACAGCATAATGCTACTCCCAGTCATTCTTTCTGAAGATAAAAGAACTAGCCGGTTTTGTTATTGTTGTAGTTGTTGTTGTCGTTGTTGTTTTTGCCATTAGTTCTGGGCCTTTATATGAGATCACAAGGTCCTTCAGGTCCTTACAGTAACTGCTTCAGATCTTTAAGATCAGATATATTATACATTCAACTTGGCTTCCTTTTTGGTATATTGAGAGTTTTGTTGAGAAAAGAACAGAACTCAGAACTTTCTTTGAAAACAAGTTAACATGACCTTTTAGGAGAAAGAAATCTTAATATTCTAAGCACTAGGAATTAAGACTACTTTGAAAAGTACATTGTTGGTGGGAATGCAGACTGGTACAGCCACTATGGAAAACAGCATGGCATGTCCTCAAAAAAAACCCTAAAAATGGAAAAGACTTTTGACCCTATAATTCCACTCTGGGATTATATCCTAAGAACCCTGAAACACCAATCCAAAAGAACCTATGCACCCCAATGTTCATAGCAGCACAATTTACAGCAGCCAAGTGTTGGAAGTAACCTAGGCACCCATTAGTAAATGAGTGAATCAAAAAGCTATAAAATATTTACACAATGGAATTCTATACAGCAGAAAGAAAGGAACCCTTCTTTGCAACAGCATGAATGGAACTGGAGAACATTATGCTAAGTCAGATAAGCCAGCCAATGAAAGAAAAATACCATATGATCTCACCTATAAATGGAACCTAATCAACAAAACAAAAAAGCAAGTAAAATATAACCAGAGACACTGAAACAGAGAACAAACTGACGGTAACCAGAGGGGAAGGGGGAAGAGAGTAGTGGAGAAAAAAGGGAAAGGGTCATCAAAGAACACATATACAGGACCCATAAACAAAGCCAAAGTGGGGAAGGATTGAGGGTGGGAGGTGGGGTGAGGGAATGTGGTGGCAGGAGAAAGGAGACAACTGTACTTGAACAATAAAAAATAAGATATTAAAAAAAGAAGTTTTAGGTGGTTTTTATAAAGCAAATTTCCTGTCCTATACTCTCCCTGAGAAAACTGACAGAGAAGCCACAAATGGAAAGTAGGAACTCCATTAATCCACAGTAATTTCCCTCATACAAATTAATGTAAGGTGAACATGGAAATAGCTATCAGTTTGCCTTGCTGTGGGGGTGCTCTCCTGAGTCCGTGTGGACTCCCTCCATGAGCAATGGGGTGACAGCCTTAGGGCACTGCAGACAAAGGAAATCCACTCCAAAGAACGGATGCCCCCACTCTGAAGACCTACATAAGAAAAAAGTCACTTTACATGTGCCTCTCTTGGTTCTTCCCCCTTTTTTCTTTTAAACAACCACAACCCACAAACCCTGCCTAAGGGCGTATGTTGTAAACTTTACAGATAGCTAAGCTTTCAGCCCTTGGCTTCCATAGCTTTGTCATCCAGGATGTTAATATTTCTACAATTCACTAACATGACAAGAAGGAGACACATTCCCTCTGGCATCCTTCCTTTGGGGGAGAAAAAAAAAAGGAAGTCTGAAAGCTGTACTTTATTAGTAAAAATCACCAAGAAAATCAATCCACTTGATAACACCCCCACCCCACCCCAGCTCAAGGCTGAGAGATCATCCAGGTATGGCAATGCACTTTCTGTTCTAGAAGGGGTAAGAAGCAAGACACAAAAGTTCAGTATCTGGGTCATCTCAGGGGTTGAAAGGAAACTCACAGCTCAAGTGGTGAGATAATACTCTCATGCTACTGTTTGCAACAATAACTCACCAGGAGTGAGACTCCTATCTCTGCCTCCATCTGCTTTCCTGTCTCTGCAAAATTTAAAAAAGAAAGGAAATTTATTTACTAATAGACAATTCCCTGGTATCATTCTTAAAATCTCTGCATCCTGCTTAATCATGTTACATCTGAACTATTGGGTTCATTGTCTTTAACTTATTCTTATAAATTATCCCTGCATTTGAAGAATTGCCACCCACAGAAAACAAAAATTAGATATTTTTCTCGTAAGCCAAATAAAAGAAGTAAATCTCTCTGGACCTAGGATTTGTGCTACTATATTTCTGCCTCAAGCATCGACAATAAAATATTGAGTATGCTTAGTAGAGGTTTTAGCTCATAGGAAGACCCGAAGCACAATTTTCACTCTGGCACAAAGACCGTTTCCTAGGGACAGAAGAAAGGAATTGTGAACTAGGACTTTCTTTACTGAGTCAGGACACCTCTCCTCACTCAATTACTTATGTTCTACATAACAAAGTGGCATGTAATTATTCGGGGGAGAGAAATATGTCATGTTTTTAGATGCCCTGTGGTAGGAGTTACATCTCTGTAGGATGCATTTTATAGGATGCTGACAATTGTTAAGAATCTTGCAAGTCAATTTTTCATGCGATGCGAGATCTCCTTCCACGTCATCATTGCTGAGTACTGTAGTTGTGGAGTGTCTGCCTTTCTATAGTAACGAAACCTTACCAAACAGGCTAAGCACATGCAAATGTTTTTAAAAAATACAAAAATTTTGCTCTCAGGATTCTTACAGTCTAGATAAAAAGAGATACATGGAACAAATTATAACAGTGCTAAGAAAAAAGGTGAAAGGTAATAATTCTGAGTGGTTAGACAGTAGAAAGAATCACCAAAAGTTAATAAATGTTGAGATCTTACAAATAAGGAGATTATCACCAGATGAAGAAGAGAAAAAAGGACAAAAATAAGTACATTGGGAAATGTGAAAATTCTGGAAGTATTAAATTCATTAAGAAACTTTTTT
The DNA here is from genome assembly GCA_004024845.1 of Tonatia bakeri. Taxonomy (NCBI): domain Eukaryota; kingdom Metazoa; phylum Chordata; class Mammalia; order Chiroptera; family Phyllostomidae; genus Tonatia; species Tonatia bakeri. The sequence continues at coordinate 141,346 of PVIA01000918.1, forward strand.
TTTCATCTACAGCTACACTGTCCAATATGGCAGCCACTGTTCACATGGCTGTAAACACTTGAAGCTAGTTTCAAATGAAGTTTGCTTTATTTAAAAAAAAATCTATAAAATGTATAATTAGTATAATGCTGTATAACAATTTACTCTAAAAATTTAGTAGTTGAAAACATTAATAATTATTTCAAGTTTAGTAGATCAGGAAATTGAGAGAAAGTCTTGCTGATGACCTCTAATGAGTTTACAATAAAGATGTCAGCCAAGGCTGCAGACATTTGAAGACTTGAGTGAGGCTGGAGGATTCACACCACGGTGTATAGCTCCCACTTCTGTTGGCAGGAGACCTCAGCTCCTTGTTGGCCGTTCTTGGTCAGAGACCACATTTCTTGCCACATCAACCATCAACATAAATAAGAGTCCTCATGATACATTAGCTGGCTTCCCCACAGAGTGAGTGATCTAAGACAGAAAGCAAGCAGGAAGCTCTAATGCCTTTTATTACTTAGCCTTCAAAGTCAAACAGTATTATCTCTATCTTTCTCTATTCATTACAAACTGTTCGTGAAGTCTAGTTCACATTCAAGGGAAGAGGAATTTGGCTCTGCCTCTTGAAGGGATGAGATACATTAAATATAGTTTGCCCTTTGTCTACAAGTTATTTATATTTTTCTTGCATGCTAAATCTGCATACTCTTTTCCATGTACCCCCAAAGTCTCAGCCCACCACAGTATTGACTTGAAGTCCAGAACCTTGACACATGGATCAGGTAAGTGTGGATGGGGCTGTACATCTCTTCAAATACAGTTCCTCTTTATCAGAAGACCTGTGAGCTAAAGAAACAAGTTCTATGTCCCCCACATGCATAGCATTCAGTGGTGGGACAGGCATAATGTAACCATTACAGATACTCTGTTTCCAAGGGGGAAGAAAGGAAGCACAAAGAACTTTCCAGTCAACAACCTTTCTGAAATTCAACCAGGCCACCCTTGGATAACTCTTGACTCAGCCCCATTCCTTCCCAGGAGTCATGATCTGTGGTTTCGGGCCCCACTTTCTGGGCTCTTGGCTCTGCCTGCTGGCTCGTCTTCCCTTTTCTAGGACAGAAGGCTGTTTGTAGGTGCAGTTTTCTCAACCTCCCTCCTGCCTGTAGAATTCTGATGGTTGAAAGGGATTTCTCTTCATTTTGTATCACCTTATGCTTTTCTGTCCAAACTAGCACTGTTTCTGTGAATATTATCATCTTTAATACTTTGTGGACCTCCTGTGATTCTTACTGGGGTTCATTCTATTAGACAGACATCACACCCATAATTCCCTTCAAAATGAGTGCTGGTTTACTGGAGTTTCTCCCAAGATGGCTGAGGGACAAGACCCTTAAGTGTTTAGAAGCTCTACTGTTAGAGAGGTTCTGGGAGGTATAACTTGAAATATTTTAGAGGGACTTTTGTCTGACTGCATTCTGAGGTCATACCTATGATCTTTCTGGTCTTAAAAGATTTACAGCCCCATCTGCAACTCCATCTTTGAACCATGTTTTCTTGACAGGACCATGGATTTGATCTTTACTCATAAAACATTTCGTTTTAACATCATTCACCATCTGAGATGGCTAGAAATTTTCAAAAGCATCAAGTTCTTGTACTTCCTTGTTTAGCAGTCCTTCCTTTACTTTATTTTTCTCCTTTCTCATTTTACTACAAGAAGCAAGAAGAATCCAGTTGGCATTTTCACCACTTTGCCTGAAAATCTCCTTAACTAGCCCATCTAGTTCATTGAGCACATTTCCTACATTCCAAATTATTATAGACAATGATGTTGCTAAACTTTTTTGAAACTACATACTAAGACTTTACTTAATTTCCTTCATTCACAGAGAAGGGTATCATGTTTCTAAAAACAGGTTTTACAAGGCTCTTAATTTTCAGTAACACCCTCCTTTAAGATCTTACTGCTCCTACCCACTGCCTGATTTCAAAGTCTCTCCTACATTTTTGGGCTTTCTTACAACTGCACCCCACTGGCAAGTAGCCAAATCTGTACTAGTTTAAAATGGTTGCATAACAAATAACCTCAAAATGTTGATATTAAAACAATAAACATTTATTATCCCACACAGTTTCTGAGGGCCGGGAATATGGAAGCGGACTAGCTGGGTTGTTGTGACGCAAGAGTCTCAGGAGTGTGCAGTCATAAAGTTTGACAGGGGCTGCACACCTGCTCCATGATGGATCACTCCTGTGGCCTCTGGCACGATGCCTCCCTCCTCTCCAGATGTTGGTAGAAAATCTCAATTCCTCTCTACATAGGCCTCTGCAGACGCTTACCTGAGTGCCCTCACTACACGGCAGCTGGCTTCCCTTAGAATGAACGAGTCAAGAGAGAGCAAGAGAAAGAGAAGCCACAAGACCTTTCATAGCCTAGCCTGGAAGTAACATACCATCTGCCATGTTCTGTTGGCCACACCAACCAAGCCTGATACAGTGTGCAAGGATATCACACGATGGCAGTCAAGAGTTCTTGGTCCCGGCAGAGATCCATAAGGGTCATCTTCATGCTAGCTATCATGTAATTACCTAATCATTAATTTTATATTGATTATATATGATTCGTACCATTGTATCATTTATTTATTTAGCATTTTAAATAGAAATTTAAACAAATATAAGTAGATAATATAAAAAGTTATATATATCCTAATTATGTAAATCATATAAATCTAACAGATCACTAAACATTTCACCTGGTTATTTTCACTTTTATTTTAACATGGCTACTAAATAATTCAGAGTTATATATCTGGCTCATATTGTATTTATACTGGAAAACAATGTCCGAAAGAATGCATAAAAGAGACAAAAATTGGATTAAAGGAAAATGCAAAAGACAAACTGAAATATCCTGAATTCTCTCTTAAAGCATTTCAATCCTCTTCTCTAAGCAAGAAGGAAAACTTGATGGTTTGAGCAGGGAAGTGACATTATCAGAGATGTGCTCCACGGCGATTACATCGAACAGCAGCGTGTGAGATGGATTAGCCGGAGGAGACACTGAAGAGAGATCCAAGAGACAGTGAATTACACAAGGCTTGAGCCCAGAAGAATAAAACAGAATTGAGACAATAAAAAATTTGGGTGTTGTATCCTTAGGGATCATAGTTGAAGGTTTGCAAACGATGAGGCCACTAAAAAAAAGGGGGAAAAAGGGGTGGATTCTTAGAGGACATGTTCATTTAGAAAGACTAGTATGTGAAGAGGAGACAGAGAAAAGAGAAGAAAGAGCATCCGAAGGAAGAGGAATAAGAGATGACATTACACGGATCTTTCTGTCCTCTTTAGAACTGTAAGTGTGTGTTCTAGGTTTCGTTTTCGGTAGGTGCAGAGGCTCTAGAGCAGTGCAGCATCGCACAGCAACTGCTACACAGGACAGCTGTTTTCTTCTTCTCCACCTAGTAAACATTGATCTTAAAACAGTGCTGCTTTGTTGTTTGCAGGTGGTAAACTCCTGCAGATCAAGCAATTGGCAGAGCTCTGATTAAGATATCTTGTCTTTATCTTTTGCCAGCTCCTATCCTCCCTCAGACTAGGGGGAAGGAGGCAATTGTGGATAAGCAGTTTTGGTGTCATCCTGAGCTCTGGTCTAAATGTTTATGATGTGCTGCTATAGAAGAGGAAGTGAAAAGAACAGCTGGCTTTATTCAGTTGAGATTGAAAAGGCTTTTAATGAAAAGTTTAAATTGCTCTTCCATCTTTGAAAAAGTGCTTTGTCAGGAGCCCTACAAATGGTGAACTCAGTAGCATTTTGCATTATGTAAAATATAATTCTTTAACTTTTAGGAAACATCTTCAGTGACTTTTCCCCTCATGCCAAACTTGTTTTCTGAGTTTTTATATCAGTTCCATGGTTGAATAAACCACCATTGTCTAAAAGGCAGTAAAATTTTATATAAAGTGATGTTAATATTAATCACATTCATTGACAATAAAAAAATGTAGTACTGCCAGTAAAGGAACCCAAAACTATACAAAAAGAAAAAAAGAATCAGTAACACAGTTGGAATTTTTTAACTGTTTTTCAATTTGCTACTAACTAAAATTTAAAGCACTATATACATGAGTAAGGCTAAGCTTCAAACAGAACCTAGAGAAACAACAGAGTTTCTATTTTGATGCATTTTCTCCCTTAACCTCTCTGCTAGTTTAAAAAGTATGGTTGCCCAGATATACTTTTTACTGCCCACTAGAAATTAGAAGAAGATCAACAATTCTCTTAAGACCTAAACAGCCTTATTCACTACATTGTTAAGACTTGTTCAGTTGATTATGTTTGATAAGTAAATATTTATTTTTTCCATCAATATGTAAAGTTGTTTTAGGTCAAATAATTTCTAAGTTAATTATATCCTAAAAACAAAGAAATTACAAAAGCAGTTATCCCAATTTCAAGAATGATTCAGTATAATTTTTTTAAATTTTTTAAACTATGTTTTATTGATTATACTATTACAGATTTCCCCAATTTTTGTCCCTCCACATAACACCCTCAGGAAATCCCCACACCATTGTCCATGTCCATGGGTCAAGCATAGATGTTCTTTGGCTACTCTATTTCCTACACTGTACTTTAAATCCCCTTGACTATTCTGTAACTACCATTTGTACTTCTTTTTTAAAATATATTTTATTGATTATGCATTACAGTTGTACAATTCCCCCCCTTTATTCTCCTCCATCCTGCACACCCCCTCCCACACACATTCTCCCCCTTTAGTTCATGTCCATGGGTCATATATATAAGTTCTTTGGCTTCTACATTTCCCATACTATTCTTGCCCTCCCCCTGTCTATTTTCTACCTACCATTTATGCTACTTATTCTCTGCATCTTTTCCCCCTCTCCTCCTCTCACTCCCCTGCCAATAACCCTCCATTTGATCTTCATTCTGTGATTCAGTTCCTGTTCTAGTTGTTTGTTTAGTTTGTTTTTGTGTTAGGTGTGGTTAATAACTGTGAGTTTGCTGTCATTTTACTGTTCATATTTTGTATCTTCTTTTTCTTAGATAAATCCCTTTAACATTTCATATAATAAGAGTTTGGTGATGATGAACTCCTTTAATTTGGCCTTATCTGAGAAGCACTTTATCTGCCCTTCCATTCTAAATGAAAGTTTTGCTGGATAGAGTAATCTTGAATGTAGGTCCTTGCCTTTCATGACTTGGAATCCCTCTTTCCAGCCCCTTCTTGCCTGCAATGTTTCTTTTGAGAAATCAGCTGACAGTCTGATGGGCACTCCTTTGTTGGTAACTGTCTCCTTTCCTCTTGCTGCTTTTAAGATTCTCTCCTTATCTTTACTCTTGGGTAATGTAACTATGGCGTTCCTTGGTGTGTTCCTTCTTGGGCCCAACTTCTTTGGGACTCTCTGAGTTTCCTGGACTTCCTGGAAGTCTATTTCCTTTGCCAGATTGGGGAAGTTCTCCTTCATTATTTTTTTAAATAAGTTTTTAATTTGTTGCTCTTCCTCTCCTCCTTCTGGTACCCCTATAATTCAGATGTTGGAATGTTTAAAGATGTCTTGGAGGTTCCTAAGCCTCTCCCCATTTTTTAAATTCTTGTTTCTTTGTTCTTTTCTAGTTGAATGTTTCTTTCTTCCTTCTGATCCATACCATTGAGTCTCAGTTTCCTTCCTGTCACTGTTGGTTCCCTGTACATTTTCCTTTATTTCACTTAGCATAGCCTTCATTTTTTCATCTAATTTGTGACCATATTCAACCAATTCTGTGAGCATCCTGATTACCAGTGTTTTGAATCATGCATCTGATAGGTTGGCTATCTCTTCATTGCTCAGTTGTATTTTTTCTGGAGCTTTGATATATTCTTTCATTTGGGCCTGTTTTTTGTCTCAGCCTGCTTGTTATGTATAAGGGCGGAGCTTTAGGTGTTCACCAGGGCAGGGCAACCCACATTGCTGGGTTGTGATGCTGTATATGGGGGAGGGATCCGAGAGGTAACAATGGCGCTTGCTCCTCTCTCTGCCATTTTTCAGTCACTTTCCCCACTACCCACATGAAAATTGGGCCCTTCTAGTGCTAATTTCTGGGTGGGTAGGCTTGTGTACATTCTAGGACCCTGTGGGTCTCTCCAATGAACTTTCCTGTGAGGCTGGGAGTTTCTCCTGCTGCCTCAATCCCCACAGGTGTTTTCAGTCAGAGGTGTGAGGCTTTATTTCTGTCTCACTCCCCAGTTGATCCTCCTCGTTTATCTGTGCACAAATGTGGGACTGCCTGTTCCACCAGCTACTGCCTTGTGGGGTCCTCCAGGCACTGCCTTGCCGTAATTTACGTCCTCTTTGCTCCAGCTGCCCGGCTCTGTTCTTCCTACCAGTGTGGAGGGCATCTTCCATACAGTTTGATTTTCTGATTGTTTTTAGTTTTTAAATTATTGTTGTCCTTTTGTTGTGGGAGGTGGTACAGTGTGTCTACCTATGCCTCCATCTTGGCCAGAAGCCTGACAAGTAATTCAGTGCAAAAAAATTTTAAATCCATTCTTTATTTAGGATATGTAGAAAGGTAAAGTGAACATTTTTTAAATACATGCTACAACATTTCTTTTCTACACTTCGTCTTAGTCAAAAGGCCAAGAAGTGATGCAATGTTCCTTTTCTAACAGGTAGCCTTGTACATTGTATTTGGCGAATGGATAAATATAAATAAATAAATAAAAGGAAGGGAAGGAACCCCATGCAACTAGAAATGAGTATGGAATTTTTATCTTGCTTTCTTGCTTGCTTCCTCTCATACATTCAATCAATATTTATCAAACAACTACTTTAACCTAGGCATGTTTATAGATCCTGGGAAAAACAATGGATAATTACAAAAATAACATATATGAAGGTCTGTCCGAAAAAAGTCCAGCCATTCTGGTTTGTACATTAATGTAACCTGGCAGCCAAGAAGTGTGGATGGGAGTATACATGTGTGAACAATGATGACTTCATTGTACTGGTCAGTGGGGACAGATGACGCTGTTAAGTGAGTGTGTGTACTGTGTGGCAATCACATTCTAAATATGTAGTCCCACTACAACCTAAATTTGGCTCCCTGCAACTTCTGGCTTTTCCAAAACTAAAATCACCTTTGGAAGGGAAGAGATTTCAGTCTGTTGATGAAATTCAGGAAAATATGATGGAGCAGCCAATGGTAATTGGGAGAACTTTGTGAGGTCCCAAGGTGCCCACTCTGAAGGGGACTGAGGCATCATTGTCCTATGTACAATGTTTCTCATATCTTCTATCTTCTTCAATAAATGTATCTATTTTTCACAGCACATGGCTGGATACCTTCTGGACAGGTGCATGTGCATGTGTGTGTATTCCATTGGGGAAAGCAAATATTCATACAACTAACAAATTCATTTACATAAAGTGATAGGTATTATCATAACAACTTACATCTCTGTAGCATTTGCATACAGTGTATATACAGCAAATCATTTTTACATGCATTATTTCATTTAATCTTAATAACAAACTTATTTAATAGGTAAATTATTATCTTTGACAGCATCAATTAATAAAACAAGCAGCTGAGACATAGGGGAACTGCTCTGTACCACTCCCTTTAAGGATAACAGAAGACAGGAATTGGCGTTCAGTAAAATTTTTCCTAAAATGTACAATGGAGCTTGCAAGAAAGAGGAATATTTTAAAGTGAAAAATGATTAAACTTTTATAGAAAAACTGACAGTGAAGCAAATTCTTCACAGACCAATACCATTTAACTCAAGAGGACAGACCCTTTCAAAGTAAACTTTCCTTGTGTAGAACTGTTCCCACAAATGTCAGGTTCTAGAATCAGACATTCTGGAGTTGTGGGAGATCATGCTAAAAGGGAGACTGTAGCCTCTATTGGAGAGCCTTCAGCTATCATCCTGAGTGTACTGGCCTTTGTAAGAAGCCCCCAAGGAGGTACTGTATTCTTTAAGCAAAAGAGTAAAACAATATAGGCTTTATTTTTAAGGGACAGTGTGGGTGCAGGTATAAAGAAAGGACTGGAGGCAGGGAGAGCAGCTAGTGACACTATAGGGGACCAATGGGAGAAAGGAAATTGAGAGTAAAGCAATGAAAATGGGGGAAAAAGGTCTGCATAGAATTCAAACACATTTAAAATCTTTTTTTAAAAAGCAGGTAAAAACCCTGAGGAATCTTTCTCATTCTCTACTGCCAAAAGATCCAGTATCCAGAAAGAAGTGAAAGAGGCAATTAGGCCTATTGTTCTGCTCATGCTTATGCAAGAAGTTTAACAAGAGAAACACTGTGTATTCATAGTTCGATGAGTCTGCCAGAAACCATGAGTGTGCCTGGCAAAAGGTAAAATCTAAAGATGTAACCAAATATTTCTTAACCTGTAAAGAAAACCCACAGCTGATTTCATTTTGTATAAAGGTATATTATAAGCTGTAATTATTACTACATCCCACAGAGATTTAATGCATTCTGAATAGGTAGCTCAAGATGGTTTTTCAGGTTGAAGTGCAGTATCTTGTCATGACTTTGCAGCTCTTCACATGTGTCAGTGTTCTTTGTTACATAGGCAACCTTTGTGTTCTTCAGCTAATAAAACAGCAATAAAGAGCAAGTCCCAGGGCCAGTGTTCTTTCCTCAGGGAAGGAGCTAGCAGCTTAGCAGGCTATCAAACACTTGTTGGGACTCATTCTGCTAAATAGCACTCTTACCCAAAGGCACTGAAAATACTTAGGTTTTCCTTAATAATACTGAGCATTTTTGGTAGCACTTTCTAATCATTAATTAGTTCATCTAAACACCATCCCTATGAGATAGGTAAGGATAATTATCCTCATTTTACAGATGAGAAAACAAACACTAAGAGGGTAAAAGACTTTGATGAGGTTATTTAAGGAGCTGAGAAGGCAAAGTAAAACTGCAGACAACTTTCAGACCTGGAAAAATAAAATGCTCTTTACTTTGGTGTGAAGCAAATATAATTCTGGTATATTTAAGCAACCCGCATAGTGTAATTGTTTTCTTTTTGATCTAAATGACTCGAGGCCTTAAACCTGGTCTATTGAATCATTATTTAGTGATGAGTAGTGACTAATAGAGCAATATATGTTGCTGTTGGCTGCTACCAGTGATAAACTGGCTATAAATGGTGGGAAAAAATGTAAGAGGACTAAAAAAAAGTGTCATAGAAAGTAACTTTGGCATTGAGTTCAAGTGAAAGAAAATTATTAACTTTAATGGCCCTATATAAAGAGAAATAACTCCCAGGACTTAGAAATCCAATCAAAGCACATAGCAAAACATTAAGAACAAATCAGGATGTTTTAAACCAGGTGTTGTTAACAATTTTAACAATACTGTCAGTCTATAATGGAAAAAACTAATAAACATAATCCAGAAGTATTTTCATCAATATCTGCCAAAACTGACTGAGGAATTCATGGATTCCATATATTTCAATATAACTGATTGGTCATGGACTAAGTTAAATTTAAAAAGTTAAGTAAGTTAGGTAAGTCTAAGTTAAATATTAATTTAAAATTTAACATCTGTAGCAGCAACTTTCAACCTTTTTCATCTAATGGCACATATAAACTCATTACTGAAGTTCTGTGGCACACCAAATATCTATTATATTTTTTGACAAACTGAAAAACATAGGTATAATTTTAATTAATTCACACCAGATGGCTATTGTTGTGTTGCCTGTTGTCATTTTGTTTATTTCACAATCTAAAGGAAAAGAGGTCAGTGGCCCTGACTAAATAGTCAGGTATTGCATGCTATAAAAATTCTTGCAGCACACTGGCTGAAAATCACTTATCTTTAGCATAGATATTTAAAATAAGCAAGTTTACAAAAATCATGTTGTTTTCACATTTACTATCCATATACAAAATAATGAATCTACAAAAAAGCAAACTGAAGTCAAATGATCTTGTCATCCATCCTACTCATTCCAAATCGCAGTGAGTTCACTGCACTATTGGAATGATTTTAGCAACACTTTGGCACTTGCAGCATGTCAATGAAAGAACATTCAACCTAAGAAAAGGTCTTATAAGAGTTTATTTGAGCCAAACTGATGACAATGCCAGGAAACAGAATCTCAACGGATTGAGAAAATGCTCCAGAGAACGGCAGTTTTGCAGCTTATTTTATACATTGGAATCAAAGAGGAGATAGATGTAAGGAAGGTTATATGTAATCTATCCTTGGTGGTAGGTTAAGAGGGCAGGAGAGAGCAAAGAGAGGAAATCTCTGGGATTGGAGAAAAAGTAAAAAGAGAGACACATACTACTTTTATACTAGTGTGTATAGGATAGTTAATAATTAACATTTACAGCACATAGACACGGTATTCGGGGAACAACATTACAATGAGGAGTTCTGTGGTCTTGTGTTCTGCTAGTGAGCATGCTCTGAGGGGTCTTGAAAAGAAGATTACTCTAACATTTCTAAAATATATTATTTTTAGATACAAAAAGACAATACACAGGCTCACTTAATGTAAAGATTGACCTTTGTCAAGAAAGCTACAGTACTAGGATGCGACTACCCACCACAACCCACTTTTAGTCAGAAAATTTTATGTTCAGGCCATCCTGTGTGGTTAATTTTAGTCTGTGGGTTTGTAGGGCCCACCGTGCAGGCCTCTCCTGAGCTTATTGGGTTTAGTATGTGGCCCTACTTTTGTCCACAGGCAGTCCTCAGATGAATTGCAAAGTTGTGATTTCTTATCGACATTAACAGATATTCATAGGCGGCCCGTTTGCACATTGGCTTCCATAGGACATATGTTACACACCTTCAATGTCTCAACTTTCACATAGAGTCATGAAGTTATTATTATCTGGCTGGCGAAGGTAGCATTTGTGATATTAGGCTTTTCTCCTTTTTTAATAAGAGAATTCTCAATCTAAAACCAATGCATGTTCTAGGAAAAAGCAATCTCCTTGGAAAACCTAGAAAGAAGGTAAAATAAGAAAAATTTCTGTAAAACAAGAAAGAATTCACTATAAATAGCACATCCGAAAATGATCTTTTACATTCTTTGTTTGATTTGCATAGCATGTCTTTTTATTTTGAATTACACATTTTTCCCATTACAATGGACATTTTAAAGACAAGTATAATTGAGAGAACTCTCAATACTGTCTTCAAGAAACAAATTTACCTGAGTCCAAAGCATTAAAGAGCAACTTAAAATGTTTATTTTCTTCTCATAGAATGAAATAAAGCACATCCATTTTAAATTCAATTACAAGATTTCCTCAACATCTCCTTGAACCATTTCTCATTTTCTTCAAAGTTTATCTGTGTTGCTTACAAATATCTCTTCTTACTCTCCCATGAAAACCATTTCTCTCAACACCCTTCCTCTGTCACACCCCTCCCTCCATGGCGCCATCCAGGGCCACTTCATTCCCACTGTTCACCCTGTTCCCCTGCACTACCCTCAGGTTTATCTGCCCCTCCTCATGCCTTTTTAGTTCTACACCATAATCCAACCTTTTTTTTTTACTTGTCTCACACAAATTCTCATCTATCTGTCCAGCCAAACATTAAATCTTCCTGTAGATCTTCTTTCCTTAAAGAGGTCAAGAAAAAGAGAATATAAATATTAACCCTTTGATATTTCCCTTGTTGTAAATCAAAAGAATAAAGGAAAAAGAATAGAGAACATATTAAAAAACTAAAGGAAAATGGAGATGTTAACTCTGATGCACGTAAAAGCGACAAAGGTGAAATGACTGATAAAGGCTGCACGGACAGAGAAATTTAAAAGCAGCCTTACAGCTCTGTGGATTTTCCTCTGTGAAACCAAAAAGGGGTGGAAACTGATCAGATATCATAGCAGGCGGCATGCCTCCTTCAGCAGGGCATCGCTCTCCCAGCGGGAGCTTTTCTCCTGTGTTAGCCTCTCAGGGTCAGCGCTCACAATCAATCTCTGTTGAGCAGGGACAGTTTCAGTCTACTGAGTGAATCTTTGAAAACCTACCAAAGAGAATCTCTAAAGAGGGACTTACTGCAGCAAAGTGACCCTAACAATGGGAAAGAAAGGTCACAGGCCTCCCACAGGAGGGTAACCCACCAGAGCCTTGAGGTGATTTTTTTCATTTCTTCTGCTGGCCACTGAGGGCATCAGATCACTAATGCTAGTGGTAACAATAATTTTTAAAAAAATACTAGTAAATCAGAAGTAATAAAAAGTAAAGAGGTAAACGCTACTGAGGTTTTATAGGAGAGATGTATCTAATGCTGTGGAAGCAGAAAGACGGTACATTACTGGCTTCTGCTGGTGAGGACAGAGACGGTATGAAAGCTAGAGGTTGCATGTAAGCATTGCACTTGAGCGTGCCGAAAAGCAAATGACACTGTCTTTGGAAGGTCTCATCCTGTTCTTCTAAATCAAAGAGAAAAGACTGGGCTGCCAGTTGATAATAAAGCCACTGGCAAACTGAAGTTTGTTAAATATGTGGTTTATCATTAGGAATTTCCAGTGGGGGAAGTTAAGGCTGAACTCACTTCTGAAGATACACAAGGGTAGAAGTCATGAATGAATGAAGGTCAAGGAGCTGGTGGGAAAAGGCAAATCCATATTACATACAGCTGAGAACCTATCAGGACAGATACTAATTCCTTGAAAAAAAGGACCATATTGAACGTTTCCTTGAAATTCCCAAACACTAACAAATAATTCAGACTCTAGTGGAATCTTATGTATTTAAAGAATATTATTAAAACTTGCAATCCACATGAAGAAAAATGTAGTAGAAAGAGGGAAGTAAGTAAGTATATGTTAAAATAGGTCTGGAGCCTCTCAAAATGTAATGAGCCTGGGAGTCACCAGCAGAGTGGGCTTGAAACACAGATTTCTTGGCTCCATTTCCAAGGGACTGGTTTTAGTAGGTCAGGGACAGGGTCTGAAGAATTTACATTCCTATAATCTCCCAGGTAATGGAGATACTTTTAGTTTATGGACCACATCTTGAGTAGCACAGACCTAAAATATTCCACCATATCACGGACATTTTGGTTCCCTGTAAATTCAGGTTTATCACAAGCACTCAGTCAACAGAGGCCTTAATTTTAGAGTGGTTTGTTGAGACATCCGACATTAATCTCTCAATCTCTATCCACCTCAGTTTCCCTTTATGTGGCATTAAGATAGCTATCCTTAATTTTCTAGTGCAGTTAGATAATTAGGTGCATTCTTAATGGTGGGTGAGGCCTCTAATTACACAATTAAGGTTTTAAAACCTTTTGAAATCCTAATGTGGAGAGTGCTTTCACATAAGCGTCCTCATTATTATTTTTAAAACCCCTGTAATATCAACCAAATCCAGCAGAAGCAATTCTGCAATCTATAGCCAATTCACACTTGCCCCAGATAGTAATTATAGAAAACTTATGACTTTCCTGTTTGTAAAGGCTGAAGTTTTGGAGGAAATAAGCAGTTTCCAAATGTCAAGCACTCAATAGAGCCTCCTTTTCTACTAAGACGTTGCTGCAGCTGCGTCTAAGGGTAGGAGAGTTTCTGATACTAGAAAAGAGATTTCCTCTGACCAGGCTTGCATTGACCTGTGAGGACAAGAGTCATTTGTTACTTTGGCCTTTCTGCAAGAAGGAGAACATTTTGACCTTATTTCTGCCAGCTGTTTTTGTTTTTGTTTTTAATTCTCTAATCTGACCCTATTTGTGGACACTTAGCAGTAGAAAAGCAAGTGGATAAAGACATTACATATTTTTTCCCTGTTTTCTAATAAATGCAATGAAATCTCTTTATTTCTAGAAAATATCTTCTTTACCAAATGCATCACATAGGTCTGAAAAGGATGCCCACACTAACATGATCATGAAAATACTAAACTCACTAGAATTGATAATGAAAATAATTAATTCATCTACCTCTCCTTCACTCTTTACTTGCCTTGTTTATCCTTCTTTCTTTGCCTTCCTTCTCTGATTTCCTTTTTCTTTTCTTTACAGTTTTCCTTCTGTCTATCTTTCTCCTAATAAGGGACATTACATGATTCCAGTTAAAACTCATCATCATCATCATAAATTGATTCAACATCATTAAGTACAATCATGTGGCATTATCATCATCATTATCTCGGGCTGCTGGAGATGCCAAAGCATGTTTCTCCCCTCCTCTCTGCCTTTCCCACAGCTTCCAAGATAAGAGGGCCTTTATTCTCATTGTCAACCTCCCTGGTTCTGATTATAAAAGAAAAAGTTATTTCCTCTTTCCTTCTCCTTTTCCCCCAATACCATATACTGCCAATGTAATTTCTGTTGGTTCTTCTTCACTTTATTTGTTTTACCAGCAATTATTTTCAGCTCCTCAACTGAAAATAAATTGGCAAGGAAAGCTGGCATTGGACAGCATTTTAGATTTTACTCAGTGGTGTAAAAATGTGTAAATGACTTCCTGCGAAGTACCAATAAACTAGATTGTCCTATTAACTATTTAAGTGAGCATGCAAGATTATTACTTCAAAGCTTCATCTACTGCAATTATGTCTAATATGCCTTCACTAAGAAGATCCTGCATGTGATGCTGAATGGTCATTTCCAAGTTAAAATTATGCCTCTCTTTCCATAGTTAAGTAAGATGTTAACATGGTCACAGCTCACTGAAGGAAAGGGCGTGTGCACAGTCATATCAGGGTTACTGATCAAGTCAAGTGATCTTTTCTTAGATAAATAACTTAGTGTTGCTCCAAACATTATTTTATTTCCTAATTGGCAGTGCATACTTCTTTGCCAGATAAATGGAATGGACAAGGTATGGCATCATCCTTAATTAATTGGTGTGCTAGCTACTTAAGAGGGCACACACCACTTGTGTTATTAAACAGTGTCATGTCAGATTTAAATGAATGTCATTATGGAGGTTCCTCAGGGATCAGTCCTTGGGCCATTGCTATTTATGATCTTTATAAAAGAGCTGACAGGGCAGTGTTCTGATTGTAGTGTGCATCCTCATGCAGATGAGACAGTTCTGGGTGGGATGCTCAGTCGCTGAGTGAACTTTGAAGTGGTCCTGTTTAGGGATTCCATAAAAGGAAATTGAATTGTTTTCAACTGTGCAAAGAAACACTCTGGCATTTTGTACAGAAATTCTCCAGAACTCTGTATAGGCTAAGATAAAAGTTAAATGCCTGTGTATTTCTGTGATCAAAATGATTTTATATAAAGGGCTATTATTGATTATTATTGGCAAATACAGCTACACTTAAATCATGTCAAGTAAATTGTACTCAGAGACATAATTCAGAATATTTTGATTCTGAAAATTTAGATGTCCCTGCTATGGGATTAATGGGTAGCAAGGGTCCTAACTTGATTTAGTGCAGATACTCACTCCTCCTGAGGGTGCTTCTTGGCCCCCGAGGTCTGCATTAGGTAAGTTTCCTATGCATTCTCACTTATACCTTGTGCTCACTTTTCAGTCTTCTCACACGATTTTCAGCTTTTTGAAGGCAGGACCTTATCTTTAGCTCTACAATCTCAGGCTAGTCCAGCATAGAGCATATCTTAAGCACTAAGAAAATGTTTATGGAATGAGTGTATCCATCTGTGTTTTTGCCAGGATAAAAGAGAGAGAGAGAGAGAGAGACATCACAGGTGTTATGAACAGAAGGGAGCTTAATACACAACGTGGGAATAACACAGATGTGGGATGGAAAGTTCTAGATGGCTGTACCCAGAAGAGTGGAGAAACAATCACTCGGGACTTCAGCCTGAAGCACTGCAGTGGATGAGATGCTGGAGTTCACATAAAAAGTTTGAGAAGCTACAACTGTGGAAGAAACAAGAACTTGTAAGGGAGTCTGAGAGGCTGCCATGTCTGGCCACCTCGACAGAAAGAGTAAGTTTCTGAGCCCTAACTGGTGTGGCTCAGTGCATTGAGTGCCAGCCTGTGAACTGAAAGGTTGCTGGTTTGATTCCCAGTCAGGGCACATGCCTGGATTGTGGGCCAGGTCCCCAGCTGGGTGCATGCAAGAGGCAACTGAGCAATGTATCTCTTGCACATTGATGTTTCTTTCCCTCTCTCCCTCCCTTCCTGTCTCTCTAAAAATAGATAAATAAAGTATAAAAAAGAGTAAGTTTCTGCAAAACAGAATCCACCACATCTGCTAGACACAGTCTTCTGAGAGTAAAGGTCTCTCCTCCTCTCTGCCTTCTCATTTTCAAACTTTAACTTGTGACCATACAGGGAAGGGGATTATGAAAAGTGTAACCTGGGCTTTTCCAACACAGGGCAGAAACAGTCTGAACAGAAGAAGGACAGAGAGAAGGACTGATTGCAAAATGAACAGGTAACAACCTGGTGAAATATAAAAACAAGGTGCAAGCATCACAATGCAAAGGAATGTCTATTCATCAACTGTTACCCCAGGTAGAAGAAGACAGTGTCTCAGGAAACTATCTACATGTTAAACCAACAAAGGGGAAAAGCACCTGACAACTACTCTGTATTATCTTTAAAGTTAGTCTGTGAGATAATAGAATGAATACGGGCAATGGAATAAAAAGAATGATCTCTGCCAAAATAATGTTTCTATTTTGATAGAATAGGAAATTAACACAGGAAACAGAATTTGGTTATTCTATTGAAAATGACTGAAGATACAGGGCCAAAATGATTTATATTTCATGACTTAACAACTAAGTACCATGAGAATAATGCCAGTTTTCTTTCTTTTGGGGTACCGTGGGCCTCACTGTCGTTGAATCTGCTTGGACTAGCCTTGGCTGCCCTGGCCTGGCAGAATGTGATTCACTATGACTGGTTCAGAACCATTCCACGTGGACACTATTCCAATCCCCTCATTTCCATCACAGTGTACCTTCACACAATTAAAACCACAAGCAACTGTACTATAAGCAAATGGTTCTTGACTTAAGGCCAATGGGAGTGAAACTATTGCAATTATGCACGTCAGACATTGTGCTATCATTCCTCTCTGGAACTAAAAATGGTCCAAATAGAGTAGGTGCTATGCCTTCAGTAAAGTGAAACCTAAGAAGTAGAATGAAAAAGACAAATCTCTCTTTTCCTTACATGTTATCTAAATATCTTTTTCCCCCAAAGATTTGTGTTGAACATAATGTTGCAACCAAGTTCTCAACAAAGTTTCATATGGAGAAAATTAGAAAATAAAGAACAGTTTGCTTTAGTTCGACAATTGTTTGTAACTGAAGAAGACAGACTCTTCTTTTAGGTAAGAATTCTGATAATGTGACCAAAGTTGGAGTTCATTCATTTACTTAGTAAAGATTTACCAAGAAGCACTTAGCATGTGCATGACACTATATTAAGCCCTATGGTGAATAAAAAGATGAATGAGTTCTATGCATAATATGTTAAAAATCTGATAAAGGAAATAAAATAAGCTCATAAATATCTCCACTACAAATGTAAAAGATAAGTGTTAAAATATTTAAGTTCTTGACTGTGCAAGTAGTAAGGTCAGCTAATCGTTCTGGGATATGCCACTGACTTTTGCTTTGTAGAATGGGTCTGACTTGAATTCTCTTCAGTTGGGCTTCTTGTCCCACCACCAAAGTCGTTCTATCACAGTCACTCATAACCATCAAGTTGATCAAGTTTTTTCTTACTTGACATATAGACACAGTTAACTATTACTTCTGACTTTTCTTTGCTTGACTTCTGAGACTTTGCAGCCTTGGTTTTCTCTTGTCTCCCTGGTTGCCTCATCCTAGTCACCTTGGCTTGTTCTTACTCCAGCCACACTGGCCCCCTTGCTGTCCTGTGGACATGTGAAGGCACACTCCCACCTTAAAGACTTCACTCTGGGTGTTCCTCTGACTGGGTCATTCTTCATCCAGATAATCCCATGGCTAACTCTTTCACATGCTCCAAAACTTTCCTAACATGTGATAGTGGGTTGTATGGTGGCCCCCCAAAACATGTGTCCACATCTAACACCCAGAATCTATCAATACACACTTACTGGAAAAATAATGTATGTGGATGTAATTGAAATAAGGAACTCGAGACAAGAACAGCCTGAATTATCTGGTTGTTTCAGTAACCATGTTCTTATAAAATACACACAGAGAAGAGATACAGAGAAGGAAGGAAAACAGAGGAGAATGTCGTGTGAGGGTGGAGACACAGACTGAAGTTATGCACTCACAAGGTGAAGACAGCCAGGAGCCACAGAACCTGAAAGCAGCCAGCCAGGATTTTCTCCTAAACATCTCAAAAGGAGTAAAGTCCTGCTACCACCTTGATTTTGAACTTCTAGCTTTCAGAAAACTGTGAAAGAACACATTTCTGTTGTAAGCCCTTGGAAACTATTAGATGTCAAGTTTTCAATAAACCTTACCTTGACCAGCCTTTTAAAACCATCTTCTTATCTCTGTAATATCCCTGGTACTTCTGGTTTTGTTATCCTGCTCAATTTTTATAGCACATACCACTTTCTAGTATACTGCAAGTTTATTTTTTCAATATATATTGTTTATTATCTATCTCTCACTAGAAAATAAAATCCAAAGTTGCAAGGATTTGGGGGTTTTTTGTTTACTGATGTATCACAACTGCCTAAAATAGTGTTTGGCACATGTTAGGTACACAGTAAATATTTGTTAATACTAAATGGACAATAAGATCCACAGTTTTGGATCCTTTGGATACCAAAGGATTCTTATAAACCTGAAAAACAAGAATGGGAGAAATTTGTATTACAAAGACAAACAATTCAAACCTAACTTGTGAGCCAACAGAGCTTTATTTTATGTAGGGACATTGAGTGATCAGAACTATGCTTTGGAATACATACTCAATGACTCTTTTCTTTTTGGGGAAGTCACCTAATGTAAATTCCCTGACCTTTCGTGGCTTCTTCATTCATTTTTCCCAACAGAAAAGATGGAACTTGCCTCGTGGTGAGGTTGATAAAGGAATAAACTAGACTGGCTCAGTCTTCACTCTTTGTGTTTCCTGTCTCCGGGGAGACCGCTCACAGGATGTCATGTGCTTTGCTCTCTCACACCATTAATTGTAAGAGGGCCAGGCCCTTGCGTGGAGTAACACCCAGTGTTCGGAAATGTTGGTGAAAGTGTTGCTGATCTAAGTAAGAGTCCTAAGAACAGCTACGGAAAATAACTTAAAAAAGGGTCATGCTTTCTACTTTGTTGTAGCATGATATTACCAGGTGAAATCATGAAAATGGGCAAGAATCATTTCTTCATTGACATCAGATAATATAAGGTGAATTTCTCCCAATCTGTGATTTTCATATTACATTTCAATTTGACCTAGGTTATAAAATCAATAGCCACCCATAAAGACAAAAGATTTATTCTGAAAGTAGAAATGAAGTGTCACTTTAAAAAAGGCAATCAGGAATAATTTGGAAACTGTGGTTAGGACCATCAGAACATACTGGTTTCTCTGTAGACAAGTCAAAAACTATGGTTTTTTGAGAGCAGGAAGTTGGATACCTCAGCCCAAGTCTAAGTTCTAGGTTCTTTTGGTCTTTTGATCTGGCTGTTGTTGCTGTTGCTGTTGCTTACAGAGCTGTTCTGAGTGCTCCGTGACTTGTGTTCCTGAGAGCCCTTCCATGAAAAGGGACTTCTGATAGAGTAACACTCTTCGTTTCTTTTCCACTGTCATCTACCCTTGAGAAGGAGAAATGACTTACATTGGTGGGATGTTTGAGAGAAAGAAGTGACCATGTTCTGCTCAATCACTTATTGCTTCCCTCAAAAGTAGCCACTTAAGGGATGCATATATTTTCAGCTAGACTCTGCTGTAAGCTTGAGGAGCAGGCCTCAGTGGGCAGAGGCCTGCAGCCAACCAGCCACGTCATGACTGGGAAGTAAATTTGTTTAATTAGAAGATAAAATAATAGCAAACCTATTGTGGCCACATATATCTTTCATAGCCTCAATTCAGCTGTCATCAACAACAAAACTCTTATTTTTTTCTTCCACCACACTGATTATTTCTCATATGGTTCTTAACTTGGGTGGGAAAGAGGTACATTATTAATGGCTTCCCTCAAAACTCTCACACCCTCTACAAATGCAAGCTAATGCAATTAAAATGAAATATCTTTGAGCTGTGCTTGAGAATGACTATCAAGTACATTTATTTTGCTTACTTTCTCTGCCAGAAGCACAGAAGTATCTTTCTCTTAGAGGTCAAATTTTCTATATCAATAGCAATTCAGAAAAAAGACTGGAAAGAAAGAAAGCAGATTAAACACTTAGTAAATGATATAAATTTCTTGTGTTTTATAATTATACAGTCCTTCACTGAATACTTCTTAAAAATAGAAGTTTTCCTGGTCATCCATTTAAATGGCTCTACTAGTTTTGATTTATGTGTATACATGTGTGTGTGTGTTCATTTTTTCATCAAAGGAATTGTGTTTTTTATCTTTACAAAAAGATAATTATCAAAGAGAAGTTTGTTCTTCCATCATGCCCTGGACCCCTTGGCTCCTTCCACTCCCTAGTTGAGATCATTTTGCCCTCATTCTCAGGGAAAAGGAAGAAATTGCCTTTTGTTTTCTTCTTCAGTCATAAATGGCTAGAAGACATTGCTTCTTGAACTTAACCACTAAATAGCATAATATCCTCCAAGCATGGGTTATATGGTTATTTAAAAGAAAACTCTAGTTGTTTTAATATGGTTATTGTAGCCATACATTTCTTTTTTATGAGTTTTTATATAGCACTATTACTTGTGTGGTAATCTTAAGGATATTGTTATAATTTGTTTTATGTGTTAAGTATCATAGAGGCCTTGCTAGGACTGCAATAGTTAAGAGTCCGCAAGCATCTTGTTTGATTCGAGCATATTCTCAGACTTAACCCATTTCTTCTTACCATGGGCTCCATACACAGCTTTGCTTACTGATTTAAGACATTTCTTCTTGGAAATTTTAGTCTTTTTTCTTAGAAAGTCCTGTGGATCATCTCCAATCTTCCACAAATGATGCCTATGAAAAGCTGCCGAAGTCCTACACGCTCTTCGATGTGAGTGAAGCTCTGCAGTCTCCTAACCCTAATAGCTATCACCCGATCCCGCACCAGCGCGGCGCTTGTCCGAGATCATCCCTTCTCTCTGGGTCTCTCATTTTTCAAGTTGCACCATTACTGATGTTCTTTTTTTCTTTAGTTTATCTTTTAAAAATCACAGATTTTAGGTGATGTTATTACTCACATACCTTTAACCTACATACTCTGTTTTCCTTAACTCACATAAAGAGATCTAAGAGGGCCATTCTGGAGTTGTCACGTCATCTTATTTTACTAGACAGACTGTTTCTAGAAAAGCGGTTGCTATCATTCAAACAAGAACAGTTTACTTCTAATTCTGTGGCTTATACCATAGGTGATAATATCTGACAATGTACAGGAATAGCGGGACAAGGACCCCATGCTTACAGCTTGTTTCGTTTTCTTAGGAATTACTCCATGCTCATTAGGTGTATATGTTATGTTTTGAAAGTTTTTTTGCTTTGTGCCATCACATAGAAACATACTTTTACATGCTGAACATTCACCAGTAGATGTACATAAATCACACAGGGCACCTAATCACATAATTTTATGTTATTTTAAATTTAAAACTCAGTATCTACAGCTAGAGAATAAAAAGAAGAAATAAAATTCCATTGTAAGTGTCATGATTACTTATGGTCTCAAACTATCTGTTTTTTAAAAATGATACATAAAAGGAACCAAAAGAAAACTTCCCATTTGGTTTAGAATACAGAAAATTGCAAGTACAATCTCCTCCAACCTAACAATGAGACAGTTAAACTACAAAGCAGAGATTTTAAACCAATATGAGAGTTAAGGAAACAAAAATAAACTAAATTCCAAAAACTGATGAACTTTCTAGGAAAGAAACACAGCTGCTTTCAATGCTGTTAGAATGGCAGAGCAGTGAGAAGGGAAAACCGGCCAAACTTTTAACGAACTTACAGTGACCACCTGTGGGCTGACTTGATAGATTAGAATCATTGAAAGGCACAGAGTGAGTCTGGCTGTACTTGACGACCCTCTCCCATGACACTTCACCAAACACACAGATACATGCGGCTAATGCTGGGGCAGGGAAGACATTCTGAGAGAGACTTCCCCTTGTGGCTTCTAGGGCCTAGTTGTAAGTCAGTGGCAAGGCTGTGTAGGAGAGCAGAGGCAAACTCCTCTGGGGAACACCCAGAGCCTTCATCCAGTGAAGTCCCTGGCTACAAAAGATCCGGGAAAGGGCCAGCAAAATGAAAAAATTCCTCCGCGGAGACACTCCGAGCTTTGCCTCTGTGCAATGCAGAGGTCTTCCAAAGGTTAGTGCAGGCAAGCAGAGTGGAGAGAGTAAATCCTGAGGTACAGAAAGTGCAGAGTGGAACTGAAGTGAAAAGATAATTCACCAGTGACTAACAAACCGAGCAGCTAGAAATAAAAAAGAGAGGAATCACCCACAATTTGGAAAACTAGCAGGAAGGCTCTAAAACATAAAGAAATCTCTGGGGTCTATCAAACACTTGAAGCCGGTAATGATCTTCGAGGAACTAAAGCTGCAACAAAGCCCAAACCAAGCTCAGTCACCTGATCAGATTGACACCACTGCACTCTCCAGCAGCCTGATAGAAGGGAATCTTTTTCTGATAAATAGACATGATTTATTTTAGTCTCTAGTGCTCTTTTACACACAATGTGCAGCAAATAACTAAAAATTATGAAACGTGAAGAATCAAGAAAATGTCACTTACAATTAAGAGACACTATAGATGTAGACCCAGAAATGGCACAGATGTCGGAGTTATGAGACAGTGATTTTAAATCCCATGATCTTATATTTAAATATGTTGAAGAACCTTGGGGGAAAGTTAGAACACATGCATGAACAGTTGAGGAATTTGAGCAGGGAGAAGGAAACAACAAAAAAAGAATGAAATAGAAATATAAAAGTTACTACCAGAAATGAACAGTATGGTCAGTGGGCTTAATATGTGAGTGAAAATAGCATTATAAATAATCAGTGAACCTGAACACAGGCCAGAAAAAAGTATTCAAAGTGAATGCAAAAGAAAAATATAAATGAAAAACCAGAACTATGAAATCTGTGGGACAATATTAAAATACTAAATAGTCTAATATATGAATCTAAGATGGAAAGAGAGACAAAATAAAGCACAGTATTTGATAAAGAAGTAACGAAGAATTTTCCAAAGTTGATTAAATTCATCAATCCTAGAATCCAAAGGGCAAAGTGAAAACCAGACAGGATAAATTTAAATAAAAACCACTCTTAGGCACTGGATCATCAAACTTCTGGATATCAAAGAAAAAGAGCAAACAAAAATCCAACAAAAAGGGAAGATAGATACATTGCACACCAAGAAACAAAAAGAGGAGTGACGGCTGAGTTAGCGTCAGAAACGATGAGGCCAGAAGAAAGTCGAGCGACACAATGAAAGAGCAGAAAAAGGATTCTAAAATTATATACACAGCAAAAACCTATAAGTTATGAAGGTGAATTAGAGGTGTTTCTAAATATTTAGAAGGAAGCTGAGAGAATTTATCAACAGAACTGCCCTATAGGGGCATTAAAGTTTTTCTGGCTGAAGGAAACTGGTACCAGAGAAAAAAAACATATTATTGAGAAAAACTAAAAGCAACAGAAAGAGTGAATATATGGGCGAACTATAAGACCTTTGTTTAAAAGACTATTGACCAGTTCAAGTAAAAATATTAACAATGTATACAGTGGTAAAATATATGACAGTAGAGAGAAAATGAGGTATGGGGGGTTTGGCTTTATTTTGCTTTTGTAAGATTTATGTTCTTTCATAGGTATAAGGTTCTTAACTTGTTTGTGAAATGTAAAATTATTACTTGAAAGTACTTTGTGATAAGGTAAGGCACATATTCAAATCGCTAGAGAAATACTAAAAATAACAGGTATAGCAAACAAATCAATGTAGAATAAAAATAGAAAACTAAAAAATATGTGACTTCCTAAATAAAGGCAGAAAATGGAAAACAAGAACAAAGAAGAGATGGGAGTAATAGAAAATAAATGTTGATAGTTTTAACTTAGGTGCAACTGTTAATAATTACAATAACTGTAAATGGAATGAACACTCCCATTAAGTGGCAGAGATCATTAGATTGGATTTGCAAAAAAGCAAAATCAATCTATATGTTATTTGCAAGAGATATATTTTAAATATAAAAAAAATGGTTAAAAACATGGAGCATGAGGAAATATATACTTCTCAAACACTAAGCATATGAAAGCTGGTGAGACCATATTAATATAAAAATAAAACTTACTGAATTAAGTAACTGCTATAGACAGAATACTGCCCCTCCCCACAAAACACACACACACACACACACACACACACACACACACACACACACACACTCACGATGTCCTAGTCCTGGAAGCTCTGAATGTGTTATCTTACATAACAAAACGGGTTTTGCAGATGTGATTAAGAGTCTCAGGATAGGAATAATTTCCTTGATTATATAGATGTCCTCAAATTAAGTACAAGGGACCATGAGTGAAGGAAGAGGGTCAAAATCACACAGAAGTTGCTATGACAAAGGAAGCAGAGGGACAAAGAGAGATGGGAAGATGTCCTGATGCTGCATTTAAATGGGAGATGGGGCTTCAGAGGAATGCAGGTCAAAGAAGAGGGGTGGCCTCCAGAAACTAGAAAAAGCAAGAAAAGGCATTGTGCCGCTGAGCCCCAGAACTTCCAGAAAAATGCAGCCCTGATGATCCACTCTAAAACTTCTGACCCCAGAACTAAAAAACAATAAAGTTATACTGTTTTAAGCCCGTGGTGATTTGTTACATACAGCAGCTAGGAAAACTAATGCAGAATTTACCAAAGCAGTGTAATAAAAGATCAATATGCAAAAAATGAACTATGTTTCCACATCCTAGCAATGAATAAATAGGAAATACTTTTTAATAATTGAAAAGAACATATAAAATAGCAAATAAAAATAAATCTAATAAAATATGTACATAACAAAACTATAAAGTGTTGCTAAGTTAGAGTCCTAAGATTTTAGAAGAAAAATAGAAAAATAATTGTACAATCATGGTTTAGGCAAAGATTTATTAGAGAAGTCACAAAAGGAATAGCCATAAAAATTTTAAATTTAAAAAATCTGTAGGGCAGCTGGAAATTCAGGTAGGGTTTCTATATTGCAGTCTTGAGGCAGAATTTCATCTCTACGAAACCTGTTTTTCCTCTTAAAGCCTTTAACTGACTGGATGAAGCCAACCCACAGTATTAAGGGTAATATCCTTTACTTAAAAGGCAACTGATTGTAGGTGTTGATCACATCTACAAAATACCACACAGGTATGCAAGGTGTGATTTATATTCAGAAACGCAAACACCTAGATAGTGTTTGATTATCTACCTGGGTACTATAGTCTAGTCAAGTTGACACATAAAATTAACAACTACAGACACAAATAAGAAAAAGAATAATGAAGCCACAGCTTAGGGAAAAAATTCTAAAACATTTTTGAGAAAACTCCTATCAAAAATATGTAAAGAATTTTTAAATCAACAAAAAAATAAACACAATGAAGTAAAATAAATTTAACTAAGATAATTAAAAGAAGGAAATACAGGAATTAACAATAAGCAAATAGAATAGTGCTGTACATAATTTGTTATAAGGGAAATACAAGTTAAAATCATAATAAACCATTGGATACCAATTATAAAATCAAAGATCAAAAAACCTCATAATATCAAAAGTTAGTGAGAATGTGGGGCAACTGGGACTCTGCTGCATTACTGATGGAGGTGAAGAACGATAAGGAGCAATTTAAAGAACTGTTTCTTAAAAATATGGGTCGCTAATCTATAAAGTAGCAATATTACTTCTAGGTTTATGCCCAAAAGAAATGAAACAAAAAAACTTGTACAAGAATGTGCATGATAGCTTTATTCATAATAGTCATTAGCTAAGGAGCCCAAATGGTCATCTACAGGAGAATGAACACAAGTATGGATAATAATTTGGGTAATGTTCTGTATATGGAATTATTAAATACTGTAAAACAATGTATTATTGATACATGCAACAACATGGATGAACCTCAAAACCATGTTGAGCGAAAGACACCAGACACAGAAGAACACATACTGAATGATTAAAATGTATACAAAGTTCAGGAACAGACAAAACTAATCTATGGTGACATGAACCAAAAGGCAATCACCTTGGAGGACAAATAGGAGTGAACTGTCTAGAAGAGGCATGAGGGAACTTTGTAGGGTGAAGACAATGTTCTGTATCTTATTTGGATGCCAGTTATAATTGTCAAATATACAATTGTCATATTGCATCATCATGAACTTTGAAGGTTCATATTTTATTGATTGTGAATTGGCCCTCAATGAAAAAAGAAAAAGAAAATTTTAAAAAGAAGAAAAACAACTTATTGAAGAGACTATTTTACTACTTTACAGAGGCAGTTTCTAAAGTCTTAGATTAGAAAGAAAAAGAGACTCTAAAAAGGTGCTGGCTTTCCCCCCAGAGCTTGACATTGTCCTTTTACATGTAGAGACAGCGAGCAGAAGAAAAAGTAGTGGAATTGTTTTTCTCTGAGATGAAACAGACCAAGTCTAATCAATTTGTGCTGATTGTAGGAGAAGGAACAGAAGTTTGACACACAGAAGTCTCATGAAATTCTTGCTTTAACATTTATACTGATCTACATTTTAAAGGGGAGTTAATTGAAAATACAGGTATTCGGCTTTGGGGTTTTAATAGGTATAAAAGCCTATCTTAAATGCATATTGCCTTTCAGTGAGACACAAAAGTGGGACAAAGCCTGGTAAACATACATGGATACTGGGGAATGTTTTCCTCAGTGATGCTGCCCATATGTATTAAGCACCGAGCTCAAAGTTATGACACTAGCCACACACTCTGCGCTGCGTGACCTAGACTATTACTTACAGGCCACATCTAGGATTTTACTAATTTATGATGGAAATGTTTCACACTGCAAAGTACTTTTCTTTGAAAGAATTTATGCAGTGCCATAGAGTAGTGATGTCTTACACTACACACGTGTAAATATGTATATTTATGTATATGTGTATATGTACATATGATTAATAATATAACATCTGGCATTTTGAGGAACTGAAATTGTTGGAATGTTCCACATCATTTTTCAATGATGACAGTAGCAAAACTTTTGACAGAGATTGAAGAAAGAGTAATGATGTAGATGTTTATTTTGGAAGATACTTTCTAGGGAGAGGGTTTTAAGCAAAGATATATTACTTGCATCCTAGAACTGGAAGGAATTAGGGGTCATCTGGTTCATCTTCCATGCCCAAACTAGAACTCGCTACTACATTGACTGATGACCAACCTATCTCTGTTTGAATTCTTTCAGCGACAGGGAAGTCTCTACTTTGGAAGTCAGCCTAATCAGATTCATCTCTTGAGAAAAATGAATGAGTTGCAAATACTGACTGCATTTTGTTCTGTTCTTATGAGCTCTGGGGCTGAAAGGTCACAGAGTCAAAGCTGGAGTTACAAATAAAGTTGGGGGACAGAGAGCTAAGAAAGAGAACAAAGGAGCAGAAGCTAAGTCACCAAAAAAGAAAATGATGCAGAGAAACAGAGATTGAAGCCACGTAGTCCTTGCCAGAGTTCTCTTTCTTTCTGGCTATTTCTGTTTCCTCATCCAAGCACTCTCCAATTGTCTAGGCTTGGGTTTAAGTGTTCCAAAATATGTACCACAGCCTTCTAGCAAGTATAAATTAATCTAAACAAATTTTAAAAGTTATTTGAAATGATGATTATGGTGGCACATGTTACCTCACCACCCAAGTACCAACCTTGGGGGTCTCTTTTCAATATTCAAAAAACTATCTGGGTTTGAGGAGAAAGAGCCTCAGCAAGAAGAGGCTGGGGAGAGCAGGGCTTTGACAGTCTGATGAGATGGGACCCACTGAAAGATGTGAACAATTGTGCCAATTAAAGTATTCCTGTTAAAAGAAGGAATTTTTAAGATAAAGTGACAAATATTCTAATTTTAGTGACCAGTAGCTGGAGAATATTATTTTGTTTTGACAAAACCATAAGAGGAAGAATAGAAAAAGCAATGGAGATTGTAACAGTAGGAGTTAGTCATGAATAAGTTTGATGATCACACACTTGAAAAACATGCCATCTTTACTTTTGTACATGAAAATACATTTACTTTCTTCATTACAACTTCAGGTAAATTCACTGTTTTATTGTGCAAACATTGTATGAGGGGGACCAATCCCCCTTCCCGGAATTATCTTCTGGAGGGTGGACCTCTTGTGGCACAGGCTTCCTCCACTAAGTAAGTGCTCTAGGAACCCATATGCTTCAGTGTACCAGCTGGAATTGCTGTGAGAGGCTGCATTCAGCTTCAGTGGTTTTTTAAGACTCTTTCAATGCATTTGCCCATGTCATGATGGGTGGTTTACAAGTGCACCTGCCTACACCACACCTAGTGTTCAGCAGTTTTTGACCAAAAACGTCATGATCCCCGTGCCCCACCCTCCCTATTCACCTGATTTCACCCTGAGAAACTTTTTTTGTTTCCCCAGATGAGAAAGTCCTCAAAGAGAAATGTTTTGCCAGTGTGGATGAGGTGAAACAAAAAACAGCAGAAGCACTAAAAGGTATCAAATTTGAAAAGTTCAAAAACCGTTGTGAGCAGTGGGAAAAAATGTCTCAATAAGTGTATTGCAACAAATGGAGATTACTTGGAAGGCCACTGAAGTTTAAACATGTAAGAATAAATACACAATTTTTTAATACATGAATTCTGTTTAGGGGGGGTACCCCCCTTGTACATTAGCTTGAAAGGTGACTTTTTCTTCTACTTCCTTGTTCCTCATTCTTGACAGTTTTCTGGTACTTCCTTCTTATGCTTCTACTCTATATTTTTATTCCCTCCACAGTATATATATACATGTTCACAATTGTAGGCATTTTTCCATGTTTTGTCTCTAGGAAAAGAAGTTTATCTCAAAATTTGCCCATTGCTGACTTAGAAATTCAATTCCAACATGTGCGTGTAAGAGTTCCTCTGAGCATTATTAAATGATTAGAATAGATGGCTGACATTCAGATAGCATAAAATTGGATTATAATCTTTTCCAAGAAAAGAAACTTGGCAATTATATATTTTTTAAAAGTTTGTTAATCCCTATAGAGTGCAGAAAAGTGGAAAAGTATACAAATAAAATGCCTGAATCATGTTGAATCTATTCCAGTGTAACCACATATCAAAGCGACTTAGGTTATATGATTATCTATTGTCTTTCTGTATTTCCAGGAGACAGTAATTTAAAAGAAAGAACAAAAAAAGATAAGCAAACAATTCAGTTCTTAAAAGTTTTGAAAGGCCTTCCATATTAATCTATATTAATTTAAATAAGTGACTTTCTCTAAAACAAACACTACTCTAATAAAATTTCCATGGTACATAAATTGGTGAAAGCTTTTGGCAAAAATGTAGTAACATGTACTAAATGTTTAAATATATAAAACACCACCAATGTCTTTTCTTTAAGTATGTTCTGAGATGACAATCGGACAAATGCACATGTGTGTATATATATATATATATATACTCACACATTTATGTGTGACGTTTGTATCAATGTTCACTGAACTAAATTTTAGAATAGAAAAATTTGAAACACTCTATCACTCATAAGTAATCAATTAACAAAATATAGCATGTTTAATGAATAGAATGCTGTTCAGCAATTAAAATGAAAAAGCATATTTTTAGTCAATGACACAGAAATAGGTTCTTAATAGTTTCCATGTGAGACTAGCAATTATAGAATAGCATCTATGGCATAGAGAATTGAATGAATGTGTGGGTGACACAAATTCCATATGCACAAAAATAGATCTATAAAAAGAGATTTATAGAGATGTTAATAGTTGGTGCCTTTCTCTGGAAAGAATGTAGATAATTTGTAATAAAAAATTGTTTGTTTGTTTGTTTGTTTTTAGAGAGAGGAGAAGGGGTGGAAAGAGACAGGAAAAAATCTGTGAGAGAAATAATCAATTGGTTGCCTCTCGTACACCCGATCAGGGGGCCTGGCCCACAACCCAGGCATTTGCCCTGACTGTAAATTAAACCAGCAGCCCTTCAGTCCACAGAATGATGCCCAACCCACTGAGCCACACCGTCAGGGCTAAAATGTTTTATTTATTAATTACCATAAACATGTATAATTTTTATAGCTTTCTTGTTTTTAAATAAAGACTGTCCTAGATGCAACATAGCAAAAATCACTGGAAGCTGTGTGCCTAGAACATGAAGAAATTCCATGTTAGTTAACATTCATGTGAGCAGTCATACTCTCACAATAATCATATTTTTGAGGAAATTTATATATTGATGACATTTGCTTCATTGAGTGTGCAGCCCTGCTTACCTGAAGTGTCTTTTAGCCACTTTCATACAAACACATAACATACACTTGGAACACTTAGAATATCTGATTGGGTAGAGAGGAGTCTATACCTGGGTAAACATGAGGAAATAAGGATTTCTTTGATCTTCTGTTGAAAACATGTAGTAAAGCAAGAGGAAGTGTAGTGATACTTTTCCTATGTACTTAAAGAAGTTGTCATGAATTGAGTTTTGAATCATATCATTATATTTGCTATATTGAAACAAATAATATATACTATTTTAGACAATTTTTAACTATCAATTTCATTTTAAAGTTATTAGCTAATAAACTACATTTTGCCATCTTAAGTTACTCAAAACTAGATTTGAGGGTGAATGTATATTCTGAAAGAAATATTAAAGCAGACGGTCAGTCTGATATTTTATGGTAAGACTATTTGAAACTAGGGCTAAATGGAAAAGGCTAGGATTTACTTGGCACTATATGAGTAAAAATTTTGTGAGGAGTTTGTTATGCGGATATGGGTTCCATCAACATACCAAAAAGCAATTTAACCAAAGACCTTTTTTTTTTTTTTGGTACCACCACTTAGTAACTGAAAACAACAACCTTTATTTTCTCACAATTCTGTAGGAATTCAGGCAGAGCATCTTTGGCTGGTTCTACAAGGCATTAGCTGAGGTTACTCAGAAGGTTACAATCAATTGGTAGCTGGGGCAGAAACACCATAGATGGCTGTACTACATGTCTGGTGCCTTAGAATGGATAAAAAACTGAGACGGATCTCTCTTTTCATCTTTCTCTCTGTCTCTCTGTCTCTCTCTCCATGTTTTTTTATTTGTTGTTTTTATTTTCCTGTGTGGCCAGCTTAGGCTTTTTTACATGTCTATTAATCCCACAGACTCAGCAGATCTGATAGTGTATGAAGTGTCTGTGGCAAAAGAGAATATGGTATTGAACTTTTGGCATGCCCACAATGGGTGGATCACAGTTCAAAAATTTGAGATTTTGGAGAAAAGTTATATTCTGAACATACTTATTTTCCTTTAAGAAATAGCTTCTAGTTTCCTACTAAGACCTAGTAGAAACTCAGCACTAGGGCCCACAAAGTTACCATACAATCTGGCTTTCCCATTACAAACTCAGTGTTGTCTCACCAAAGCATCTATTTGTTCAAGCACTGCATCATCGAGTAGAAGTGTTATATACAATGCTAAGCTTGAGCAAATCCAAAAAGCAAAATAAAATGACATGAGCAAGGGGCTCAGTTTTCCACAGTTCCTTCCTACTACACTGTTCTTTCTCTTTCAACTCATACCCATGATTTCATAGAGAGTTTCCTGTAACCACCAAGTAAAGAAGAAAAAATTAGCCTTGTTTAGAGATGGCCCTGCACGGTATTCAGGCATTGCCTTAAAGTGGATAACCACAGCATTATAGCCCCACTCAAGGGTAACTTTCAAAAAGAGTGAGGAAAGTAAAACCACCAGTCAGCAGAACTTTCGGTATTACACCTGCTTGTTAATTTTGCTTGAAAGGAGATATAGCAGGAAGTATAAATATACACTGATTCATGAGTAATGGCTGAGTGGTCAGGAAATTGGAGGAAACACAACTGGGAAATTAATGGCAAGAAAGTCTAAAGGATAGATATGAACATAGATTTCTCTGATTGGTCACAAAACATAAATATTTATGTCTCATGAGAAGACTCACCCAAAAGCAACTTTAGCAGAGGAGGGTATTAATATCGGGTAAATAAAATTACCTGTGTATCAATCATATATCTTCCCCATTCACCCTTGTTCTTACACAATAAGATTATGACTAAAGTACTATGTGTCAAGAATGGAAGTTATACTTAGCCTCAGAAACACAAGCTTCCACTTATCAAGGCCAATCTGATTACAGCCACTGCCAAGTATCTACCTGGCGAACAGCAGAGAACAACACTAAGACCCCATAAGGCAGCATTCCCCACATGGTAGAGATCCCCAAGCTCCTTATTTAGTGTCAGGCTGATTACATTTGACCATTTCCATTAGAAAATTGGCAGAATTTTGTTCTCATTGGAATACTTATCTGGATATAGACATGTCTTCTCTGCCTGTAATGCTTTTGCCAAAACCAATGCTGTGGACTTAAAGAATGCTTCCTTGACCATGTGAGAATTCCACCCAACATTGCTCCTCAACAAGGAATTCATTTATAGCAAATGGAGTGTGGCCAGCAATGGACTCGAATTCATGAAATTCAGTGGTCTTATCATGTGCCTAATACCCTGAAGCAACTAGCTTGCCAGAATGGTGAAATAGCCAGTTGAATAATTAGTTATATCACCAAATGAATGACATTACCTTCAGAGCTAGGGCAGTATTTTGCAAGATGTGGCCTATACTCTGAATCA
The DNA here is from genome assembly GCA_004024845.1 of Tonatia bakeri. NCBI lineage: Eukaryota > Metazoa > Chordata > Mammalia > Chiroptera > Phyllostomidae > Tonatia > Tonatia bakeri. The sequence continues at coordinate 174,253 of PVIA01000918.1, forward strand.
GTAGCCAAAGTATATATTAGTTTCTTTCATACCTAAGATTCACAAGTCTGGTAATAAAAGAAGTAGAATTAACTGTTTCCATTATTAGTCTTAATTATTCATTAATAAATTCTGTACATCTCAATTTTGTGACTTCCTGCTTTGTTTGGCTTAGAAGTCTTGGTTCCCAAGAAGAATATACTTCCACTAGGGAAGACACAATGGTTCCATTAAACTGTCAAATTTAGGCTCCTCATACTAGTGAACCAAGGGCCAAAAAAGATGTTAGTATAAGCACTCTGACGATTAGTTCTATTAATAGGAAATTGTGTTATTTCCATGTAATGGAGGAAAGAGAAAAATATGTCTGAACACAGATTACCTTGGGTATCTCTTAAGTTCTCTAATGTCCGGTGATAAAAGTTAATGTAAAACTACAAGAACAAGTAGGATGCAGGTAGGAATACTAATGTCACGTATTCTTCAAGATTGAAGTTTTGAGTCACTCAGTAGCAAAGAACCATAACCAATTAAAATGCCTGCTAAGGTGAAAAAGAAATGTGGTATGGAAAAAGAAAAGTTATAAATGCTGTACCACAAATGAATCCTTTAATAGTTATGATTATTTTCTATTTATTTTGACACAAATATTTTTTTTAATATAGTAACTTCTTTTGTACTTTTTTTGGTTCTTCCCTATTTGTTCCCCTTTTTACCCATAGCTTACAGATATACTTTTTTAATGTAAACTAAATTCCTTGGTCTGAAGTAATGTCAGTTGAAATACCATGATAGTGAGTGAGACATTCTAAAAAAATCAGTGGATGACAGTGATGACAACAGAATTGTAGGCAGTAAAGGCAAATCCATGCCCACAATGTTTTATTCAAGTTACATCAAGGCACTTCCTTGTTCATGATGGAAGAGAACAAATTAAACAACTTCCATCAGGCACAATGACCCCCTTAGGATTGGGGCTAAATAGAGGAGTCAGTGTTGGTCTTTGATATTGGCCAGATTAGTCTCTAAACAGGGATAGGAACCACGTCAGCAGTAATGACAGACAGGCTAGTTTTGATCCTATGTACAACCTGAATTCCTGCCACTATTGCCACTTTGTATAAGAGCCCCTTGGGCAAGAGCCCAGGGAGGAGGAGCTCCTGCCTTCCTGCCTCAAAAAAAAAAAATAGGATTATGGAAGTAATTTAGCTACTTACTACTAGGAATACTGCCAGAATTGAGAGAGAGACAGAGAGAGAGAAACAGAATGAAGAAAAATGATGGTTTCTCCCTTCTTTTTGCCTTCTGATCTCCTATGTCCATCTCTTAGTAATAGAAGGAAAGAATCCTGGGAAATACATAATTTGGAAACTCTCAGCCCCAGCATCACATAGAAGTATCAAAGGATGCGTAAGAGGTGAAAAGATAGGAAAACAACTGGCACACCAACCAAGTCATACTGAGGCAGGAGATAGTCAGAGAGGATACTGCAGAGGCCCTGCAGGGCTAAGAAAAAAACAAACATCCATACATGACAAAGACCCCCTAAGACCGGTTGTTCCTGTTTTCTGGGATAACTGAATCATGGAATGCCCTACCCCTGATTCATTATAATAGCATTATAATGAATTAACATTGTGGGACTCCCTTCTCCAGTAGCCAATCAAGAAAATCTTGGGAAACCACACATGCGCAGTAGCTTTGAAATGTAACTCTTTGAACCTGCACAATAGAAGCCCGCCAAAGACTAGCCAGGAAGCTTCTGCCCTATAGGAAGAAAATCCCCTCAGCCCACGTAGTCAATCTCTGCTCAGAACTGGCCCGCTCCCATGTTCTGTGGAGTGTACTATCGCTTAATAAATCTTCCCTCTTTCTTTATACTATAAACTCTGTGTGTCTGGTTCAATTCTTTGTCCTCAATCACTAAGAACCTGGTTACCTGCGCCACCTGTGACAATACTGCTGTGAAACCCTCAAAGAAATGCAGAAATATGAAGAAACTGAGATGTGGCATAGAGTCAAGAGACATCATCACTGCTTAATTATCAATGAAATCTTGTATAATTTTATAATGAGATCACTGAAAATTGCCAGGTATGTATACATGGCCTCTAATTTCATTGTCACTATTTTTACCCACTCAATAACATCATCTTTTCTCTTTAAAAAATTAATATTCAAATATTTAATACTAAATTTGAAAACAAATTTTGTCTTCTCCCCAAAATATTATCTTAAAGCTTGGGGTAGGGCAATGAATCTGAGGTGATAATAGTGTATAGAAAATATTCCTAAGATAAGACAGAAAAGTACAGTTACCAATTAGGTTATAACTCTACTTTAAGTAACCTGAGATTACAGAACACTTCCAGGATGAAAAGTGGGTACATTTCAGCCCTTAAAACTATGTGCCTTTTTCTAATTTTCTGTCCATCTGAATGATACTGGATCTGTAGTCCTCTGAGATACAGCTTGATTTAAGTTTTAATTGTTTCACCCATAAGTTACAGCTGTGGTTCTGGCAGATAAAACAGAACAGTATTACACTGACAACCAAATAATTCTTGTGAATGAACACTGATTGAATGTGCACTACTGTTTATCAAGCACAATGGGTCATTTTGCCCTATTAAGTGCAGTACATGAATTTCAAGCTTATCAAGAATGATAGAATATTTTGTGTTTGGACCAATGCAGCAAATTTCCAGACATTCATGATTCTTCGGCTGACTATCACTGACTCTCTGTGTGAGCCTGGTAAGTCATTGAAACTTTAAGCATTTTGATTCTCCATCTGTAAAATGGGATAATTAAACAGACTTTAAGATGTTCAGATGAAAGAGATGATTTAAATGCAAAATACTCTAGTCATTAGGAAGGCCAGATTATCTAACCATGAAAGTGAGAGCTAGTAGAAAAACTATGGTCAAAGTAAAGAGACATTTAAAGAGACTCTTATAATTGCAGGAAGCTAATTGGATTAAATTACTTATTAAGGTAGGTATGCATTTTATTCTATGTGTTATCTCTTCTACAAGATAGAAGTTACTATCTTTGCATTTTTTAATGATAGTAATGTTTCAAATGAGCAATTCACTCTAATTTACAGTGAGAATTTTTTTAACTTACACTAGTTTATTTTAGAGACAGACTAATCTTATTTATAAAAATTATTGTCCTAGAGTAGAAAATGAATTTGTAATTTTAGGTCCATTGAGCAAAAGCCATCCCAAAGTACAGGTCCACGTAAGTCATCTAAGTTCAAGATTATGTTTTTATCATGATTCATTTTTATATTGAGTACTCATAATTTTTTTGTATTTTTTTATTTTAATTGTTGTTCAACTACAGTTTTCTGTCTTTTACTCCCATCCCAGCCCACCCTATAGTGAGAATTTTAAAAGCATTGCTCAATATTTTTTAAAGGTCTAAAATACTCTCCACAAAACAAACATAAATAAATTTATTTTGTTGTTTTGAGATAAACTAAAGACAAAATGTTTTTTATTATTTACATTATTTATATTTAATATTTTTTAGGTTAAACACTATTTAGTTTCTCAACTTAATCAAACTGAAGTATGGTGAAGATATTCTAAGCAAGAGTTAAGACTCTTATTGCCCTTGGTAAACACTACCAATGAGATTATGATATCAAAATCAGAGATTCTGAGTAAATTCATCTACTTTCAGTATCACTTTAAAACATTCTTTGCAAGTAAGATCTAAGGTTTTTTTTTTCAAGTTGTACTCAAAAATTAGGTACTGATTTTAGGACTGATTAGAACAAATTATAAAAGTAGTACATTAAATACATAAATACAATAAAATAATAAAAGTTACCTCTACAATTTTTTAATAAATATATCTAATTTCTTTTTAATATTTTTCAGGTATCTTGATCAATGGCATTTGCCAACTAACCAAATATAAAGGCTATGAAAAGAAGAAAAGAATGAATGAGTGAGAGAGAGTGAGTAAGCATTTCTTCAAGGAAAGCTTAAGTTTTTATCTGTGCTTCAAAACCCACAAAGCAGCTAATTTAATTGAGCCATCTCTAAGGACTGTATGTATCTTCCAAGACTTCTAACTTTTAAGTAAAATGTTTATGCATAAACACTACATTTTCATAGTCATCAGTTCCTTTTCTACAGACTAACCATAATAAGGTTTGTATGTAATTAACAGTGACATAATTTTTAAACAGTTCCAACGTTAAAGCCACAAAGAGGAATTAACTCTGAAAAACCAGGTGTGAAAATAGGCATCGGGATGGGGGGGCCACTTTTCTGGGGCAGCAATTTGGCTTCTCGCTCCAGTGAAGGGAAGTATACGATTAATGAAATCTTAGATTTTTAAAACAAAGTGATTAGCTAGATAATTGCCTTGAGTCTCTTACCCAAAGGGGTAAATTAACCAATAGCTCCCCTTTACAATGCCTGAGAAAAACTCTATTCTCAAATGTATGCGGATGCAATTAAAGACTGTTATAGATCGATGCAAAAAGGAACACTAAATTAAACAAAACTGAAATAGCTCATCTCCTGGATATCTTCTAAAAATTAGAAGGATATAGATACATCCATGTGGCATTTTGGGCTTCACTGATTGTCATAAAAGACCTTGATATGTGACCTTTTTCCTGTGGCTAGGGAGAAAGTTGGGAAATATTCAAAACCACCAAATTTAAGAGATACAGCTAACTGCAGAATGAGCTGAGTGGACAATGGCATGAGTTCAGTGTTATGAAAGGAATCAAAGCAGGGATTTAAGGCCAGAAAAAAAATCTTGCTAAGTTATGAGACAGCCCATGATAATTCAATTAAAAATACTAAGAACTGACTGGAGATACATGAGCCAGGTCGAACTGCCTGGAAAAGAGATGGCAAGGGTCTAGCAAATAGTATGAGCGGGTTTACCAAGGCACCAGAGTTAAACTCAGAAATAGGTTTAGAATATGAATATATGAGGGAAAGTCCAAAATTTGATGATTTTGTTGGTGTTATATGATTTCTAATTTAGCTCTGAAAATGTCCAAGCAATGGCCAGTAGTATACTTATAAAACCAAATATTAGCTAGAAAGAATCTGCATTAAAACCCCAATCTCTCTGACTTCACAGCCTATGACCTTTATAAACACATTTTGTATTATACAAAAGAACACTACAATTCTGCAATCTGCCTGAGGTTTCCTGTCACATAAGTAGTAAATAGCAAACAAACAAAATCCCAGATACTAATGAAAGGTATATGACTAATTTGAGAACACACATGCTGTTGGAATTAAAGATCCTAATAAAATATTGTATTTTATTCTCAGCTATGCAAGGATTCTTAGGGAAGAGATTTCAGGCAAAAAAAAAAAAAAAACAACAGACATGAAGCAGATAAAGTCTAGCAGGTGTATCTACCTCTTAGAGGAGCATTTAAAAATTTTTCTTAATCAAGAAAAAAATAAGACTAAGATTCATCTGACCCTCTCTGTACTAGAAGTCAAAGGATTAGTAATTCAAGATATGCAGAAGGACTGGCAATTTTGGCAAGAGCTGCCTGTGAGAGCAATCAATACCCCAGGTCTGGGGCCACATCCAAAAGGTTGGTTTTTGTCAGCCTTTGATATGCCATCAACGAATGGATAGATGGGAGTAGAAGCCAGAAAACAGAGCCAGAATTTGGAAGTACAGAATATAGCCAGCCCATGAATCAAACCAGAATTACTAATCACGAGTGAGCCTAGAGAATATGTGAAAATTGGCAAATGAGAGGATTCTAGGAGCACTGAATATATGAAATGGCATTTTTCCCCTAGATGTCCTATAGACTATACAATCATTATGGGCCCAAACACTGAATTATTATACCAGAACTTATAAGGAATTCATACAAACTAACAGATATATTCTGATTGCCTGTGTTCTAGTTGCTGCACGTACAGCAACAAACGAGACAAAGGCCTGGACCTCGTATGGCCGATAAATGTGTGTGTGTGTGTGTGTGTATGTGTGTGTGTGTACACGCATATATGGAAAATAATATATAAAATAATGTTTGGTAGTGCTTAGCACTAAGAAGAAAGGTAGTGCTTAGACGCTTACCTTGTTAAAATTGAAAATGATGGGGTGGGAAGCTTAGGGCTTTGGAGATCTTAGAAATAGTGAACTTTTTAGGGATCATTTCTTTGAGGTAGGAACATTTGAGCATAAACAGTAATGATTTAAGAAACTAGCTTTGCAAATATCCAGGGAAAGAGAACAAAAGGCAAAAAGTCATGAAATAATAAGCAAATGTTATGTTCGAATAAAATCAAGAAGGCTAGTTTGGCTGGAAGAGAAGAGCAAGGCAGATAAGTTTGAAGAGAGATGCAGGGTTCAGCTCATGGAAGGCTATATAGGCAAGAAGTTTGGTCCAAGTTTGAGGAAGAAAATGAGATCCTCAATGACATTTTCTAAAGTTCAATGGTCACAACAGAAAGACTGCCTCACTGGGTCACCTAAGTGCAGAAGAATGGCTTTTGGAAAAAGGGCAATAATACAGGATTTGTTGGCCTATGGAGGCTGTATGTGTGAGGAAGTTAAGTGAAAGAGAATTTGTTTTTTAATACTTGGTGATGAGGGAAAGAGAGGAGTCAAGAATAGCTTTTTATGTGTTTTATCCTGAGCAACCTAGTAAGTGGTAATGCCACTTATTAAACTGGAAGGTTGGAAAAGAAGCCAGTGTCCACTGGTGGCAAAGAGGGCCAGAAGGGGGAACAAGGCACATTCCTGAGCTCAGTGTTGAAGTGTTCAGTTTAATTTGATGAGTAGACGTTCAAACAGAGATGTTAAGTTGCAGTTATAGATAGGCTTTGGAGTTCAGAGAAAAAATCCTGGCCAAAATAAATACATACATTTATATATAAAGGTTCACCAACGTAAATATGTATCTGGTCATGGGACTGGAGAAGATTTGGATATTTAGAAAGAGCTGTCACTAGAAAAAAATCTGAGCCTTAAAAACGTGGATCAAATACCTCATCATAGCCACCTAACTAGGAGAGGAGGTGCCAAGATTAGAATCAAGACACCTTCAAGTTCATGTTCTTATTATATACTTTCTCAAATCCTTTAATATATCAGTGCTGATTTAATAACTGGCATAGCAGCCTGGTGAAAAAAAATATTTTATAGCCATTTATGTGTGACAGAAAATACAACTGGTAAATTATAAAATATTTGTATCCCATAAAAAATTAAGAAATACTTAAAAGTACAGACTCAGAGGATGAACTAAATGCATCTGATTCTGGCTCCACTCCACTGCTTGCTGTGTGACCTTGGACAAGTTAACAAAACTTTCTGTGCCTCAGTTTCTTTATCTGTAGAAAAAAGAGACTAATAGTACCTCTTTACAAGGTTGTTGTTGTGATTAATTGTGGTTGTATTTGTAACTTTGAAGAGTTCCTGGCACATAGCAAGGGTTGTAATGGTGCAGCTAGAATTATTATCTAGGTCAGAGGCGGCAGAGTGGAAGGGTTTAGAATGAATGTATTCCAGGTCGTGCATTCCGGCTCTTAATTTACTGACCACAGACCTTATACAAGTTAACTTACCTGGATCTCAGTTTCTTCATTTATATATTGGGCATAAGAAAAATACACACCTCACAGGATTACTGTGATGATCCAATACATTAATATACCTATAGCATTTCACACACAGGATGCACACAATAAGTGCTTAATCAATGTACATACCGATATTCCCTTTAGATCCATTCTAACATCCAATATATCACATCTGAGTTCTGAGCATCAGAATGAAAAACATAACTAACACACTTCCAAGAGCTCAAATTTTACAAAATTCACACTTTGGAAACTTTTATGAATCAAATCCATAAATATTTAGAGGCTTGCTTGACACTAATCACCATCAATGCTTGTATTGTAAGACAATAAACACCAGGAATTTTCACGAGCAGTATTATGAATAAAACAGATGTTTTCATTCTTAAATTGGTTAGTGACCTCAGTCATTAATAACCAAATCAGGGCCAGAGTGGCAAGAGAATATGAGGAGTAATTTGGTAAGGAATCCAATAAATTTATTCAACACAAATAATCAAAACAAAGAATTTACTCTTAATCCTGCCATGCTAATGGCTTATGTTCAAATGAAAATGATTAAATCAAATTTGGCTTTAATTTGCTGAAGCTAGCTGCAGTTTTCCCAAATGTGTTAAATTACTGTAAGCAAGTCAAATAATATGAAATTTACTATGAGCCTATTGTTGCATGAAAGTAGAATGAAACAAAGAATAAATTGAGAGTTATTTAAAAGATAGTTCACTGAATTCAAGAAGGAAAAAGTATTGTGGAAACGTCACATATTTTACTAGTATGGTTGTTAACAAATAAATTACTTTTACCTCGAGGCTGATCTATATCAGAATCTTTCATGCTGTGGCCCACTGGGGGCTTCTTGTGACAAATCATGGTCTGTGATCTGGATGTTCTTTCAACTTTGAAGATACCATAGACACATAAGATGCTCCTGTCGCAAGACGGGCCAGAACTCGTTTCTCTCAACTTTCCCACTTTATAAATGAGGCCAATGAGGCCTGGAAAGGTTTGATGACCTCTCCAAATTCCACCTGGGATGGAGACAGAAGTCAGATGCAGTTCCTTTGTGTTCTGTTAGTGCAGATGGGAAAGAGAAGTGGAAACAGGGTGGACAGAGTAAACGGAGATCTGCTAGACTCAGGCTGCAGTCACCTAATATTCATAAAACACAATTTTTTAAAACTTTTCTTTCTCCAAGTAAATAAGTACTACCAAACTCTTCAGCTACCCAACAGCTCAGTCTCAACTTTTATCTCTGCACTACTTTAAAAGTTGTACTAGCATAGAGTGGTTCGGATTAGCGAACTTTAAACATTTTTTGAAGGTATTATTTCAGTGAGCTTGTCTGTTTTTGCCCTTTCAAGCTTTTAGAGAAATTAGTGGGCAACATCTGTATGTCTTCATCAGGAAAAAAATGAATAAAGGAGTATGAGTATAATTGAAAATTGTAGGAAAAGCAAGTTAAAGCACCTGCAAATGGAACAGAAGGTAAGGCCACAGGTGGTAATGAGGGGTCACAGCAGAAAGGAGAAAGATAATCAGAATGACTTGGATATTTTCACCTGGTTTGGAAACACAACATGGTAAATTTAATCTGTCATGAGGAAGTTGGCCTCCTAGACACTGGCAAAGAGTAATTAAGGAGTCCCTCTCCAAAGAAAACTATTTTTATAAGTGGAAGTCGGTGAGTGCATTCTCAGTACCGACACCGGCTGCTGCTAACTTAGTGGTTCTGCATTTCACCTGAAGTGGCTGATTAAATCACTCACACCTGGAGCAGAACAGGAACTTGTAATGTTTACACTGCGCTGGCACTAACCAGACCAGCAACAGTGCAAGGGACAGCGGGACCTGAACTTCTGTACTGACAGCAGTACGTGGAGTAGAAAGAGGCATATTTAATACTTTAAGCTACTCTGGTACCCAGCACTGGTTATGTTGTCTAAGGGAAAAATCAGTACGGGTAGACTTGTCTAATACCAGACTTTAATAATGGTAAGAGTTATTTGCTCATGCTTCACCATGCCAACCACTGCCAAGAGTGCAATTTTCTTAGCTCTTAGTCAAAATATGAACTAAAAAAAGAATGAGGAAAGAGCTAAGAGGAAAAAGAAGTCCAGATTGACATCCTAGCATCCTGGCTGGTTGAAGTTTTGTTCAAACGCACACAGTAGTGATGTGACACTAGCAGAGCCAGTAATCGAACATGGGTCCCATCTCTCAGTCCAGGGCACTTGTGATTATGGCGGAGGCTCCAATCCTTGCATTGGGCATCTAGGCTTAGGTCATAAATAGGTCTTTCTTAAACTCACCCAGCAACTCCACATTAGGTGAAATCCATGATAAGAATTCCCTAGACAAAAGTTTGTAGGAATTGGGTACTCTCATTAGTGAATAGGCTTATTAGTCAACAGTGCATGCATGATCTTCTCCATCCCCCATAGTTCAGCAACCAGGCCGTCTTCACTGTTCGAGCCTGTTCAGAATTCACAGTCCTTCACACTCATGTTTGACAAGTAACCCATCTTTATATCATGTAATTCTGTGCACTGTGAATATATTCTTTTCTTCTTTTCTTTCTCTATCTTCCTTTTTTCTTCCTTATTTTCTTCTTTTCTTTTTCTTCTACCGTTATGTACAATGAACTATAATAAATACTGTCTTAGTTCAGGTTGCAGTAACAAATTATCCCAGGCTGAATGTCTCATGAACAGCAGATATTTTGTTGTCACAGTTCAGTAAGCTAGGAAGTCCTAGACCAAGGCACCGATAGATGTCTTGTGTCACTGAGGCTCTGCTTCCTGGCTCACAGACAGCTGTGTCCTCACACAAGAGAAAGGAAGAGGGAGCTCTGTGGGGTCTCCTTTTTAGGGCACTGATCCCATTCACCAGGACTCATAATCTAGTCATCTCCCCACAGCCAAATACCACCATATCAGGAATTAGATTTCGATATGTGAATTTGGGGGGTGGCACGGCAACAAATATCCAGTCCATTCTACTCTTTCTTTTTAAGTTTGAGTTCAAAAGGCACTAAGTCAAAGTTTCCATATGCCAAGAACCAGTATCCACATTAATTGATGGCATTCTATTTTAATTTCACTTCTATGAATAAATCTTCAGATGGCTTAGTCTAGATCTACCAATTGATTTCTAAATGCATTGTTGAATTAACTTGACATGTAGAAGAGGTATCTGGCAAATTTTACATTTTATAGAAAGCAAACCACAACCTTGAATTTTAAATTTCTAGATGGCCCATAACCAGTCAGTCCAAAAATAGAGAATTTGCAATGAGTTCGTCATTGAACACAGGTCTGTCTGCCTGCCACAAAGAAAGTCAAACTTGTGAGATAGGTGCTGATGAAAAACAAAGAGTTTTATTTGGATGCCAACAATCTGAGAAGATAAGGGAGTCTTGCCTCAAAGCCCATCTCAACAGTGCAGGCAGATGTTTTTATAAGGAGGGAGAGCAGAAACAGAACAAAGAGATCGAGGGGGGGAGAGTGGAAAAGTTCTTTACGTGCAGACCAGCACAGTCCATTCTTTCAAAGACCCTGAAACTGGTCAAGTGATGGTCCATTGTGTGTCATCCTGGTCTTTGTCATCCTGTCTCCACAGCTGAAGGTCAGCAAAGCTCCTGGAACTGGGATGACTGAAGTTCAGAGTCTGTATCTTTTGAAGTTAGTTTCTAGGATTTGTATACAAACATTCTGCTTATCTATAATCTACATATTAGTCAGAGTCAGCATTCATAGAAACAATGTAAAAAATGGTGGGGTTACAATTCCCCACTGTTACAAGTTTATGATGTTCTGCTTCCCCATTAGAACATAATACAGAAGCAACAGATTATTGAGTCATCCTTGACCCTGCCCCTTGGGATCAATTTTTTTTTCTGTAAACTATTCTTTACAGTGTCAGAATTAGTGTCACAACCACACAAAATAAAAGAGCAATTTTACTCACAAGGGTTAGCTGCAGATAGCTGCAAAATGCTGTAAGCATCTTTCTAAACTGCAGATGTGAGAGATGCCACAATGCAGCACCCCTCAGGGCGCACACAAGAAACAACCAATGAATGCATAAAGTAGTGCAACAACAAATCCATGTTGTTCTCTCTGTCCTTTCTTCTCTCTCTAAAAATCAATCAATAAGTATATATTTTTGAAAAACTTATAATTCTTAACATAATTCCACAGAACTGTATCAACTCCTTTAATTAAAGAAAATGTTAGAGTTACTGGTACTCTGTGTCATCATTTCATTTATTCTTTTAAGTAGATGTTTATTGGTTCTTCTACACAAAGAAGACAAAATATACTTGAAAGGAAAGAGAACCTGAAATATTTAACAAATATCATCAATGTTTACTACAGTTTAATCTTCTGTATCAACAAATGTTTGGTCCATCCTCCCTTCTGCATTATAATATACTCATCTGTAAGCCAAAAGAGAAAACTCCAAATGCCATACAGTCATGGCATCAAGCTCTGGGCTGTATACATGGTAGTATCTGCACTGAGGTCATGTGCAACAGTTTTCACATTATATCCACATGGGCTTTCTCTTTATCAGAACTACAAATGAAACAGGTAAGTTATCTGCTTCTTTTGCAACCAATATGAAAGGTGGAACTAGAACAAAATAACTGCAATAAACACTACTATTCAGAAAGAAGGAAAATGTGAGGCACACAGCAGATATTTATCTACAGCCCCCTACCCTTGGAGTAGGAGGATATTTCTTGATTAGATCTACATTCTGGAGAAGGTCCCCAAGCCCAGGGTTCTCAGTGGCCCTTAGATCTGATCTTTTCTGGTTATACTTTCTGGCCATTGATGAACAGGACACCCCTTGGGTCTGAGCACCTTCTCCAGTTCTCTTTTTGCCTGCAGTCACAAACCTGTTAATCCAGGTTCTAGTTTCCTTTTTTGGTTGCTGTTCAGTAGCTCCATGTGCCGACAAATGCACTAAAAATTATCTTTAACACACCTTTCTTATTCTCTCTTGACTTAGTTGTATATGTCTGGAGGCTCTATGGCTCCAACTAGAGCCATACCCTTATTCCCCTGTCCTTAAGCCACTTTCTCTTGGAACTGAAAATATTTATTGGTCACACCTTAATCCATTTAGGAGTTTTAACAGTAGATGTAACAACCATGTCCTTCATTTTATCCTTGATTCTAGGTTGAGTTGTACTAAGTTTTTGTAGCTTAAAACATTTCTCAATTTTAGTTTTTGTTCTTAGGGTTTAGCAAGAGTCGCCTCTTTTAATTTCTGGGCTCTTTCTATACTCTTTTATTGCTACTTGCAAACTGACCAGTTATTGTCTAAGCTTGTGTCTTTCTTATACTGATTTGTCAAATGTCACCAAAAACAATCAGTTTATCTTACTAATATCCAATTCCTTCTTTTGAATCTACAAAACATTAATTAGGTATATTATGTTCCTTCTTTGTTATCCCAAGCAACATCTTAGCAAAGTCCCAACACCATGTAACTTGTATTGCCTTTCTCCTGGCCTCCAATATCAATTTCCTCGATACTTGAACACTGTCCCCCGATATCAAACTAATACTATGTTGTACAATTTTTTGTTTCAGTAGCACCCCACTTCTGATATCAATTTCTGAAGAACTCAGAATGTGCCAGTTTAACCTGGGTAAAAAATGATCTCAAAATCTCAATAACTGATAACAAAGATTTTCATATTCTTTGTAGGAGGAACACCTTTATCAATCAGATATCTGAAATCGATCTAGCACTTTCTCTTTATGTTTTGCTACTGCCTTAGTGTAAAAGATTCACATGATTTTTCTCTTAGGTACTTTGAAAAGTTTTCCTCTCAAGCATTGAACTTATTAAACTACAAACTGCTGTGAGAATTACCTCCGCATGATGCAACTGTTTATGATCCCTAAATTTACATCATTCAGCTCTTCCCAATCATATTGAGAATAAACATTCTTTCATTTAAAGCATTTATGTTCTTTTCTGATAAGCACTAACTACCTTTATAGCTCCACCTCTGGCCTTTTATAAAAGGTACCTTTGTTCCAGTCTTACAAAAAAAACTCTGACCATGTGTGAATCTAGCTACTAGCCTTTTCTTCTATTTTTCCCCTTTTGTTTACTTCTATACATTTTTAAGACTCAATTCAGAAAAATCATTCCAAGACCTCTCTCAAAGTTGGGTTACTTGAATTTTCCCCTTCATCAGTATCTTGTGAATTCTTTCTTAAGTTGCTCATTGCATTATAATCTACCGCTTCTGTCTGTGTGTTATAGTTAAACTATTAGCTCTTTAAAGTAAGTGACTGTCTTTCTCATTTGTCTCAGTTTCTAGAACCGTGACATACATGTGATAGATGTACGTTATTCCTTAATTTATTCAGTCCATGGTTATGGAGTACCTACTCCGTCACTGACCACTGTGCTAGACTCAGAAGGGAGAATAATTTAAATAATTTTTTCTTCTTTAGCTCATGACCCCTTGCCATTGAGTACAGCCAATGTCATTTTCTCAGTGTGCCATGAAACTCTTCTGATCTTAAAGACACAGATAAAAACATCTGATTCTGGTGAAAAAAAAATCTGATTTAGATAAGCTGGATTGTTACCTCATAATTTTATGCTGTCAAGATCTAGTAGCTGGTCCCTAAATAAACCAAATGTTGCCTGACTCCATTACACAGAGTTTTATAGTATGTTTTACTAGGTCTAATATAAGTCACAACACAGAGTCTTAATTCTTATTATTTATTCCTTCTTGGCACTCTTTTATAAATAAAAAAATAATTTAAAAAACTTAAAGGGACATAAATTTAAAAGGTTGCAAAGCTTTATTTATAATAATTATTCAGATATAGGTTTTGACTGCTTAAAATTAAGATTGTAAAGTTTGAAGCCTAGTTATCCTTGCTTTAGTACATGGATATTCACTTTCTATAGATTACTCCAATACCTATTATTTTTCAGCTTTCTTTATATTGCAAAGTCTACTTAATGCAATATTTTATGCTACCCACAGAAGTATGCCTTGTGTTCATAATTTTTAAAAACTGTTTATTCTGGCCCTGGCTGGTGTAGCTCAGTGGATTAAGCACAGGCTGCGAACCAGGCATCTCAGGTTTGATTCCCAGTCAGGGCACATGCCTAGGTTGCAGGCCATGTCTCCCAGCAACCGCACATTGATGTTTCTCTCCCTCTCTCCCTCCTCCACCCCTCTCTCTCTCTCCCCCCTCACTTCCCTCTCTAAAAATAAATAAATAAAATCTTTAAAAAAAACTATTTATTATTTTTTTGTAATGACTTCTCATAGACCAGAAGGGTTTATATTGCCATGTACTCAATAAATTACTTCAACTTCAAAACTTCAAATTTTTTTCCACAGAATTTATAGTAATTGTAATAATTTTAATTTGGAGAATTCTAGATAAATAAGAGAGAGGTTTTAAGATGTTTTGATTGTTGATGGTAAAGATGCAAATGGTAGAAAAAATATATACAATTAACATGTCCATAACCCAGAGCCCAACTTTGTAGTGTCAAAACTTATTTTCAGGTATACTTGATGTGAGATTTGGAGGCTATATGCCATGATAGACAGAGAACAAAATTTGGAGTCAGGGACACCTGATAATACATTGAGATCCTGGCAAATACCAGCTCTAAGCCCTAACCCATTGCAAATCCCTGGCCCCTTCATCTTGAGTTACTTGTCTCTAGAATGATGGTAATAATCCTTGAATTTGCAGGATTGCTACAAGGTCAAAGATGAAGTAGGTGACACACAGTAGATGCTTGCAAGCTATATTATTTTTCTATTGTCTCTTAAGAAATAAAGATTATTGTCTTTAAACTTTTATAATTTTATTCTATCCATCATTTGGGGGCTTTTCTCCTTTTTTCATAAATTATTACTTCTTTAAAAAACAGAAAGGAATTATAATTATGTCATTTGCATTCCAACCAGGTTAGGAATAATATTATTATAAGAAAAGCTCCAATGTGATCAGTGAGGATTAATTTTTAATAACAAATAAAGGGAAATGTAATATGCCAAGCATTTGGTGCACTTCATTCAAACAGTCAGAGTCCCAGTGGTTAGCAACCTGGAATGGAAAGTGTGGAGTCCTCAAGCTATTCACTGTACCTTCAACTTAAGTCTTGGATAATCAGAGCATATTGGAGAATGTGAGTATGAAATAACAGATGGTAGGAAGCTGACAACTTAGTAGAGAAGGAAAAAAGTGGTGGCAGCTGATCAGTGCACACCTAGTCTTGGAATACAAATAAGATACAAGTAAAAGTGACAAACTTGCACATGCTGCTCTTAATCTATGCCACAGAACAGAGATTTTTTAATGAACAATCAAAAATTCAACAGAGTGAACTCTTGATTAACTGCAAATGCAGAGCAAGAAATATGTGGATAATGGATAATTTAAAAAATAACAATAAAACTTGCTATGGAAAATTGCTATGGAAAAGTTGCTAATAAAAGTTGCTAAATTGATGTGAAAAAGCAGACACACATGTAAAGATAGCATTATACATTCTCAGATTCTAACATGATCCCCTCTCAGACTAGAAATCTGATGAACTCATATTATTAGTTGCTCAGATTCTATATGTACATGAGTAAAATAGTCTAAGATTATCACTTACAGAATTTTATTTCCATTTGTGTTCTTCTCTGACTCTGGTTTTTCATCTACCAATTCATACTGATTTCAAAGTTAGTTGTAACATTACCAATAATTGGGTCCTTAGGACCCTGAAAGCTTTAAAAACACTGGTGAGAAGAGAGGGGTGTGGTCATCAGATTTTTGTGTGACCTCAATAAAGTTATTTGACCACTTTGAACTTCATTTTTATCATTAGTAAAATGAAAACTTCAAGATCTTTTGTGTAGTTCAAAGATTTTGGTTTTTCTTATAGTCAAAAGATTTTTGGTTCTATAACTTCAAGTATTACAAGAATGGCAATAATGAAAGCTACTAATAGTGTGCTCTAATACTTAATCAGCACTTAACAATACCTGAGGCTTTGTTCAACACACTTCCCATTACTAACAATGTAATCCTCACAACAAATCTGTGTGTATGTCCCACTAGCCCTGTTGTTTAGATGCAGGAAATGAAGCACTGGCAGGAACTTAAGACACTCAACTTGTAAGAGACTAGTCAGAATTTTAACCCATGTATGTCTCTACAGAGGCCGTCTGTTTATATCTACACTGCCCAGGGACCTGAACAAAAGCTATGGAATGTCTTTCCCAGGCCTTGGATGCCTGGTAAAATAGAGTTGTGAATAAATAGGGAGCTATCAAAGGATACTAAATAGCATGTAATTTTTGACCCAATCTGCACCTGAAGGAACAGTCTGGAAAGACCACAACAGATTGAAAAATGTAGAAAAGAAGAGGCAAAAAAGCAGTTGGGGGGGGGTGAAGGTGTCACGTGACTCAGATGAGCAAAAGCTAGGTAGTTCAACTAAAACAGAGACAATAAGAATGAGAATAAAGGGTTAAATTTGTCCAAAATTGAAGATTTTGTATGTATCCGACAAGATCTGTCCATAAAGTATCCAGCCATGTACTATGAAAAATAAACACATTTATTAAAGAAGATGAAAGATACAGGAAACATTGCACACAGGATGGTGACACCTATGCTCCCTTCAAAGTAGGCACATTAGGGCCTCACACAGTTCTCTCAGTTCCCATCAGCTGCCCCATCATATTTTCTTGAATCTCATTGATGATCTGAAATCTCTTCCATGGTCTGAAATCTCTTCCCTTTGAAAGGTGGTTTTAGTTTTGGGAAAAGTCAGAAGTCATGGGGCACCAAATCTGGGCTTTAAGGGAGTTGAGTGATCACCTGGGTGATTTGATATTTCACCAGAAATGAAACCTGATGCATGAGTGGGTGCATTTTTGTGATGAAGCTACCAATTATCAGTTGCCCATAACTGTAGCTTTCAGAATTAGCCAAATAGTTTCCATGGAAGAATGTTCAAGCTTAATGCAAAATTTGATGCAGATTATTCGCTCTACTCAGTCATTTTGGATGTAATAGCCACACCATACACATGCTCACTCAGTGAGGTCTACCACCCCCACTGACTAGTACAGTGAATTTGTCATTGTTCACACAAGCACATTCCAGTCTACTCTCCTTGGCTGCCAGGTTACACCAAAGTTGTGTAAATGATTCTTATTTTATTAATAATTGCTGGACTTTTTCCAGACAAGCCACATTTTATAGCTTAGATAGTAGGGGAAGCAGTGGTACAAGTAGAAGATATAGGGAGAGTTTATTTGGAAATAAGATTTTAGGGTAAAGATGTTGAGAGAGTTTTGGTAAAAAGTTGAGAGCTAGTTTGAAAAGACATGTTTGCAAAAAAGGAAAAACTGAAGGATCAGAATTTATCTAATGCAGGAATAAATCAGAATAACAGTAGTAATGTGACATTGTCCTCCCTTTGAGAGGCTGTGACCCGGGTTGATGATGGGGTCACAGCATCAGTGGGGTGGTGGTGAGGAGAGGTCAATGGCAGAATTGAAGGAAATATGAACACAATAAAATGTTCATTTTTGTCTGCCTTCACCAAACTTTCTTCTGCTCTGGAGAGAAAATATCAGACACCTAACAAAACCAAATATCAGAAAGTCCTCTGTTCGTTCACTTTAAGAACACACAAAAATAAGCTCAATGGCACTGACTTCTCCAAAGGTGGGTTACAAGTAATCCAAATAGTGGTCACAGACACCAAATTAAGGTGCTGGTTAAAACTTCTCTATGAATTTCCTAACTTTTAGAACTTCAAACATTTAAAATTCTAGAAACTTTATTATAACATTCCCATATTTTAGAGAATCCTGAATGTGCCATTCCCTTTAATACACCAGTCACATTAACTTACAAATTCCTGCATAACTTTTAAATTTTCTGTACTGAAAAGAACAAAAAGTTCCATGTAAGGACACACAGAACAGGATTCTGGTCTGCCCTTTTGCTTAAGTAAAAAACATCCATCAAAACGCTCCACCTTTTTTCTTATGAAGTTTGTTTATGTTTTCATAGTCTTGTTTGAGTGATATGGTACCCTTGGAAATGATTTTATTTTATTTTATTGTGTTTTACTTTATTTTATTTTCCTCAATGTTTGGAGGCTGTTGGGAAAATCCCACCTGTGAATAAGACCTAACACAGTCTATGCTACCTTTTATTCACTCAACTAATATTTATCACGCATTGAGTATCTGCTAAGTGCACACTGCTATGCTGGGAAGAAACATAATGTAACATAATGCCTGCCTCTTCTGAGAATTAACAACAGGCAAAACCAAATTGCAAGGAGCGCATTAAAAATGTCCTATGTTCTAATACTTTAGAAAAGGAAAAAAACCCTTCTGCCTGGAGTGAACTGTTTAACATACTCTTAGAATTCTGTGCTCTCTCACCATTTGTGTGTTTTAATAAACGTGCTGTCTTTTTGCATGGAAAAATCCCCAACCACCAATTACTTTTGTCTTACCTGGTAGACTTCGCCTTCAGCGTGTTACTTAACAAGTAACTGTACCAGAGGGGCCCCAGGCTGGATTAAGATGAATGCTATCTTAGTTTCTTATTATAATATATATCCCAGTGTAGAACTATTACATAATGCATTAATTATGTATTGTATCAGATAGTGTATTTCTGTTCTAGTAAAGACAATGTCAAGAGTTTGTTTCCTCAGCCCGATGCACAAAGTCTGGAATACAGTAGCATTAAAAAAAGTTTGTACAATGAATGGAAAATCTATTTTTATTAGTTCTTCAAGAATGTGTAGAATTTCTACAAGTAGAGATGACAGGGAGGGGCTTCCAAGAAAGGGAAGTATATGCAAAAATACAAGAAAAAATAGAGGAAAGAAAAATGAAGATAAAATTTCTATAAAAGGGAAACAGTAAAGAGTAATATGGCTGGCATAGCTCAGTGGGTTGAGTGCGGGTTGTGAACCAAAGCATCACAGGTTCGATTCTGAGTCAGGGCACATGCCTGGGTTGCAGGCCACAGCCCTCAGCAACCGCACATTGATGTTTCTCTCTCTCTCTCTTTCTCCCTCCCTTCCCTCTCTAAAAATAAATAAATAAAATCTTAAAAAGAACATAGTTAAAAAAGAGTAATATGAGATATTTATTAAGGGGAGGTTAAAAAGGATTTTGAAAAACTTTAAATTCAAGAGTGAAATATTTGACCTCCAACATCTCTTTCATTACTTTTCTCATGTACCACCCAGTCTCTGCCATACTTCACTGAATGATAGTTTAAATCACAGGAGTTTATGAAATATCCAAAGACCTTAATAGCTATAGAAAAGAGTAAAGGAAAACTTTTAAGAATGGCCATATTTGGGAAGTGAGGAGAAGAAGATAAATCAATGAAGACAGACAGGAGGAGTAGTCAAGATTAACTGAATCATGAAATGGCAGTGAGGTAAGCTGACAAGTTCTAAGAAGGAAAAGTGGCAAATGAACCAAATGGGAAAAGTGATGAGGAGAATGTGACCTGAGGATAGGTTACTGAATATGGCAATTAGGAGATTTATTACTGACTGACAAAATGAGACAATTCTGAAGAAGAGGAAATACATGAGACAGATGAGAAGGCCACAGGAAGGGGCAGGAAAAGGAAATCAGACAGATGTAACCCACTGGGAAATTATCTCTATGTGCCAGTAGAGGGAATTTGCTGCTGTATGATGTATATTATGGAGGGGAGTTTTATGCTATTCTAGGTCCCATGTATTTGCTGATGAGCATGTATTTTATGTGTTGTCTGGAGTTTAATATTTTGGAGGTGGAAAACTCCTACTCTGTTGACAATCTCTTTGTTTTCTGTCTTTCATAAGTAAAAATGAGCAAAACTGTCATAGTCACATGCATTCATTCTACAAACATATCATTTGCCAGTAGGAAAAAAGAAAGAAAAAAGGAAGGAAAGATGGAAGGAGACAAGGGCAAGAGGAAGGAAGGAAAGAAAGAGGGCAGGAAGGGATGAAGGAAGGAAAGAAAGAGGGAGTGGGAAGAAAGGAAGGAGGGAAGGAAGGGGGAAAGGAAGAGTGAGGGCAATAGCAAATGAGAGAAAAAGAGAGAGACTTATTTTTTTTCTTCAGTGCATTCTATTTCTTCAAAGAGCCAGAAGCCCAAATCAATTTACAGTTAACCTTTCAATTTTCCTGCAATCTGGAAGAAGGAATGCTATTTTGGCATTCATCTGATAGCTGATTCTGGATGCTTTCCAGACAGAGTATCAACACAAACCCACTGTCTGCACACATAATCAGTTTACTACTTGATTTGATATGAAAAACCCACAAAGTAAAACTACCACTTTGGGGACCTCTGATTGACTTCAGTAGGAAGCGCTGAGCTATAAAACAGTGCTTCCACTTTAACACTTGGATACTCACCCTGTGTGAACTGGTTTATTTCCTCCCCAAGCAACCATATCCATATTCGCATTTTCTAGATAATTACTTCTGATACTCAGTTCACTTTGTGTTTGAAGACACTGATTAGAATCATGATTTTAGACTTAGAAAGAACTGGATAGAACATATGTCCCAACATCCTCATTAGCAGATAAAAACCCAAGGCTCCAAAAACAAACTCAAGGTTACAAAGCTAGTGAGCCTCTCAGAGCTAGTGTTCACATGCTCTGACCTCCGTTCCAGGGCTCTGCCCCAGTCACGCTTTTCGGTGTGTGTTGGAAATTGCCAGTCTTCTCACCACTCATCTGTGTTTCTAGTCTTGATTTTGCCATTAATTATCTTTTTCACCCATGAGCGCATCGCTCTACTTATAGCCCTCAGCTTTGTCTTGTGTAAAATAAGGGAATTGAATTATATACCTATGGTCCAGACCAGCGAAAAGGCAATATGATTCCACGACCATCATGAAACCAATAGTCTTATTCATAGGTCTTTTCATTTTCATGTAACATAACCCAATCAAGCAAGTGTAATTTAAAAATGTAGATTTGTTATAGGGACACAGGGAGACCTCACAAATCCCAGGGTTAAGAAGTTTAAAGGGCGTCCCCAGGAACTAGGACTATAAACTGTGACTATACAATGCCTATAATTGATTTCTTTTGTGTCTCTGAGGGCCCCTGCATTCTTATTCTTGCAAGTCTTTGAATATTAGATTTTTTTTCCCCTTCAGTTCAGTTCTCATTGCTTTGCTGGGCAGAAAACATAGCTGTCCACAGGGCAGCCTTCCCACTCAATTCACTTCAAATACTACCAGGGTCTAACTAGCATCTTTGAATCCCAACTTCAAATGTCCTTCCTCTTGTTACAGGGTGCAGCCAAGAGGGGGGGGACCCCAAATGGACATTTGAAATGGGGCCCAGAACACAAAGTGTCCAGGAGATTCTAAGATGTTTTTTTTACCCCTCCCCCCCCCACAGGTGTGAGTTGGGGGAAGGGGCACACAGAGCAAGAACATGCAGGGCAGCTTTGCAGCTAATCCATGGCATGGTCATTTAACATACCTATAGCCTTGGGCCGGTTGCTTGAATATGCTAAATAGCTATGGCCATGCTCTGGGCTAGGGGGATGGAAAGGGACACCTCCCTGAGATATGACTGGGGGGCAGGTCCCCTGAGTTACAGCGCTTGCGTGGGAGCTCGGAGGAGATTGGTTCCAGGACATGGGGTGACTCTTGCCCAGACCCATGATGGTGACCAGAAAGGGCTGGAAAGGACAGCAGATTGAGGGCAAGTGTGGCCGAGTGTAGGAGGAGTCAGAAATAGGGCTGCAAAGGAAGATTGGCGTGGGGATTTAAACCCAGGCACGGCAGCCATAGAAGAGAGAACCATGCAGATTTGGCTGAGTGGGGACTCCCATGGTCCTGGAGGAGAGAGGACCATGTGGCTGGAGTGGTGGAGAAAGAACCACATGGCTGGAGCAGTGAAGAGAGGACCATGCACCTTTGCCAGAGTGGGTTCCCCCACAGTAGTAGTAGGGGGAACCATCACCTGGTTTTAGCAGAGATTCCGGCGACACAGTTGATGGTGCTGAGAACCGAGAGAGGCCTACCAGCTGAGCACGGATTACTGGGAATAACCAGACATTGCCTGAGACCGGACTTCTATTTCCTTTCCTGAGATATGGTACCCCATACTGGGCAAGGGGGAAGGAAGGACTGTGTGCGTTTGTGGGTGTTTTAAGGGACTTTAAGATTTTGATAAAGACATTAGGTCACTACCTTAAGTTTGTATAGCACTAAATAAACGTTTTCCTTTCCTTTTCACAAATCTCTGGCATTGAGAGATATCTTTCCTTTAAGGAGGCGGACAAGACGGACCTGAATCTCTTTCCATAAGAGTATTATTGTTCCAGGCCCCCTTGGGTGTTTGGTTTCTGTAACATTCTCAATCAGATCTGTTTGTTCCAGCCTGGGTCACAAGTCCACACAGCTCCACAAGTTGAGGTCTGTATGGCAAGGCCAGATTTACGTTCTCTTGAGAGAAGGGCAATTTGGTCAAGACAGCATCCTCAAAGGAATGCTATATATCCAGAGCACCAGAATTAGCTGCTACTTGATTGACATAAGGATCACAATGGTTTTGTGGCTAAACAAGGATGCATAAGGATCACAATGGTTTTGTGGCTAAACAAGGATGCTACAAACAGAAATATCAGTATGAATGACCAAAATCTACACTGATAAAATACATAGATATTTACCCTACTTACCTGTTCAGATTGTCTTATCTTAAGCATTCCATATCCAGGTTTTTATAAAGACCCACACAGAAAAAAAGAAAAAAAAAGGTAAATTCAAGTTAACAGTTTAGAATGAAAAAAAAAGTAGAGCCAAAAAAGAAATGACAAAACCTCTCTAGAGAGAAGAGTAAACCCATAGCAACTACAAGGAAAGTGGTCCCCAGATACAGGAAAAAAGTATAGTTATCCCTTTGGGAGGGCCTTGGTTTAAAGGGATTAAGTAAATATTTAGGATAAAAAAAGAATCAAGTAGGACAAGACAGCAAGGAATTCAATGTGATTTCCCTTTGAACAGGAGCTGGTTTGTTATTATAATGAAACAAGCCCCCCACTGGCACCTTCTCCGTGACTTATTTCCAATCCTACTGAGATTTCTACCCTTCAAAAGAAAGGAAATGGGTAGTTAGACTCTTGGCAGGGGGTACAGAAAAATCTATGTTGCTCTAGGTCCAACCCAGCAGTAGTGGATTAAGGTGTGATTGAGTGGATTGGCAATCATCAGCGCCACACTCAGAAGAGAACCTCCAAATTCTGCCAGGATCCTCAGCAAGGCAGTTTTGAGAATTTCCCTCCATGACTCATTTATTCTTTTTTTTTTCATTCACATATTTGAATTTTACTGGTTAGTTTTACCAATCTGTCACTAGGCTATGTTTCCTCAAATAAAATGTTTTTAAAAGTTGTTGAGGTGGGGAAAAAGGAATTTATATTACATTTAAAGAAAACACCATGTTGGGGTGTCCCTATTTTCATAACTGGACATCTTGAACTGTCTAAATTAATCTCCTTAGATCGGTTTAAATTAGGCTGTGCCAGAGAACTTTTCTTATGGCAATTTAATCTGCTATTCCTTAAATCAAGAGAATATCATGTTTCCCTTTCTGTTGCTTTGCTCTAGGGACTTCCCACATATAATTTTATAAATAAAGGCAACATTAAAATCTTGATATTTTTATATTTTTGGCTAGAAAAAAGTAGAAAGGTATCTTCCATCTGATCTGTATTATTGGGCATATGTATAATATATAATACATGCTATTACTATATCTATACTACATCAGAATTTGTATCAGTTTATGCTATGTCAGAGACCAAGGCAAATGACTCCAAATTCATAGATGTTTAATTAAATATCCATTTCCACAGGTATTGGGCCTGATCAAGACAAAACTTCTCAAGTAAGTTTGTAAGAAATTCTCTCCCTAATTAAGAAGACTTTATCTGCCTTTTTAATATTATTACTAACCATTTGAAAATCAGAGCATATTTGGTTTTGAATGGGCACTTTCAGTTGTAAATGGCATTGCAAAAAGTAGAAGACTCTTTTTAAACACATTCCTTTTAAGAACAGAAATCTGGTTTATCACCTCAGTGATCATCCCTCCCTCCCACGGAAGGACATTAGCCATTTTCAGCATTCCTCTATCATGGCTATTAGGTACAAAGGAGCCCATTTCTGATGAGCACATTTTATCTATGCTAGAATTTGGGAATGCTTACCAAAATGTAAACACTTCCAAAACTCAGGATTATTTTTACTGACTTTGGATAAGCAGGGCAAAGAACCCAGGCTCTGATGAAAAACAGTCTGCTGCCTGTTTCTGAATTTTCAAGACCATGTTTTCAAATAAGCACTACCGAAGCCTAAATAATATATTTGACTCCAAGTTTCAAAAATGTTTTCAATCAAATCTGATTGAGTCCAACCTGGTCAGATTTCTACATAGTTTAATGAGCTGGGCCCCAGTAGGGCAAGGCCAGAATCCCTCCATCTTCAGAGAAGGGGAATCTGGTCTAAGTAGATCTAGTTAGCAATCAGACCTCTAGAGATCCCTTTAACTGGGATTGGTTTATGTCATTCGCCATGGCAGAACTTTCTTCCCTCTAACACTGAAAAGAATAAAAACATTTTAGAGCTGTGGTTTTCATACTATTCCTTGCATTCTCACATCCCAATTTTGGAACCTGGGGAATGTAAAAGGTTATCAGTATAAGGATTACAAAGAAATGAAATAAAGATTAAGTGGATAGCAAAACAGCAGAATGATTTTAAAACAATACTCTCAATAGTAATTCAACTAATATATGACTACCAAAAAAAGTAGCGAGTACAAATCATCACCAAATCAAGATGCCCTGAAGATGAAACATCCTTGCCCAGTAGAGTTGAGTTTTGTGTGCATGTACAGGATAGGAGATTTACAAAGTTACTGAGGATTGTGTGGCAGCCATAACTCTTATGAGAACATGGAACTGGAGTCTTCTGTGTGCTAGCAACATGAGAATCTTACTTAAGATTATCAAACTTTGGTGACCCTTCATAATTCAACACTTTACTTCAGCCAATAGCTGAATTTCCTTTGCAATAAAAGTGTATGCAATTGCAAGTAAAATGACTAAACACATGACTTACTCTTTTTATTTTTTCATGTATTTAGGAAGATGACTAGCTTACCACAGGCTCAAGGATGGAATGGAGGAAAAAATTGCTAATTTCATGTTTAACAATTGAGAACCAACTGAAGTCTCAGCTAGATTCCTTGAGTGATAGATTTTGTGGGGCTCATTCCTCTACCCGTTGATAGGAATGAAGGAAAAACAAGATCGTAGAATTATGATGATTTGTTATTCCTCTTTCAAAGTCTCTCCTTTCTCTTTATATTTATTCCCTCTCCCTTTGTAAAGCATGATGAATATAAGAGGAAAAAAGTTGCAATTGCTTATTAACCGATTGTGCATATCTACCTACCATGTCATATGAAAGTTCTCAGGAACGGCTTTGTCTTTACGTGGAGCCTGGTATCCAACTTGTATAGCTTTGTTGGTTTGCTTTAGTTTTATTTTTGCTTTTAGGTGCTAAATACCATATACATCAGGAAGTGCCTTTGCCTCAGCCTATGGACTTAGACTACTACTGAATTTCCTAGATTTTTGCTGCTGACCAGAGATAAAATTTGCACTTCTTATATATCCCCAGTCCTCAGTACAGCTTCTTAAAATTTAATCAATTATCAAAAATGGTACTCTACTCCCCGAAGTTAAATGCAGTTAGTAAAGGTTTCTGAAATTCTACCAATACTGAAAGTGGTGGGGATGTTCTAGACCAGAGCTATTCTCTTTAAGTGTTTTGATTTTACTCTCAATCCTTGACCACATGTGGGGAAAGACACACATTCACAAATTCATCTGGAAAAAAGAATTCCTAGGAATTTGAAGAACATAAGTGTTACCCAGTGATTGACTGCTCTTAAATAAATAATTACTCATTGCATTAAACATTTTTTTATACAGTTCCCACTTAGTGTAGTTAACTTTTATGTTTACATGTTACCATGAGAGTTAGGAAATGTTCTCAGGAATCTCATCAATTAATGATCAATAAAAAATAAAGATCAATCTTTAATTACAAAATTGTGGATTTTAAACTATAGAATTACATCAGTTGTAAATTAGAATTCAATGCAGAAAAACAATAATTTTACATGTAACTTTCAGAAAGTAATCCATTACTTTTGCTTCAAATAGAACAAATCTTTGGGATAATGCTTGGTCTGTGCTGTTTAAAATGTTGCTACAGAGCCAAAATTAAATCTCTCTCTCTCTCTTTCTCCCTCCCTCCCTTCCTCCCTCATTCCCTCACTTTTCCTCTTTCTCTCTCAGTTACCATGTATTGAGTGTTTACTATTTGCAAGATATTACATTTCATAGTTCATATAATATCTAGTTGAATTCCCACAACACCCTTTTAATTAATTATTATCATATTAAAAATTAGAAAACTAACACATAAACAGGTAGGATCACAGTCTTCTAGCTCATGGAAAAATTGGAATCAAAATCTATGCCTGTCTGGTTGTGCAAGTGTTTTCTTAACCACAGAGCAGCTTTTCTCAAGAGTGACAAAAGTAAATCCCATGCCTTTGCCTGCAGAAAAATTAAAGAAAAAATCTTAAAAGCTAAAGACTGATATTTTAAATTTAGGTAGGGAGGAGAACCTACATTTCTTTTCTTTCCCCAAAAGGAGGTTTGGGGGCATGACATGAAACTGACAACCAAAGAAGAAGTAAATATTGATAATATCCCGGGTGGTTGAATGGGCTTCTAATTTTTTATTACTATTCAGGAAGTGTCACTCAAACTAGATTCCTTTATTGCAGTGGTGCTGTGGATCACTGTCATAAATTTTCTGTTTGTACAATTTTTCCTCTCATATTGTCAAGTATCTCGTAGTTTTATTAGTGGCTTGCCTATAATTAGATTCCAGGTAAAGACTCACACTCATCTTTCCAGTCAGAAAATCAGAAAGACTATCACTTGTCTTCCACTATTCCAGTGAATTGAGTTTGGGATATAAGATACGTTAGTGGTAATTTCGTTTGTGGGTTGCACAATACCCATCGACAATGGACTCTGCTCTCCTGATGTTTCCATAACCTCCCCTTAGTTGGGATTTTGCTCCATCTGAACACTTATGTTTTTAAGTGATTATTTCTCTCATGTTTTGAGAACTCTACAAATTAAAACAAAAAAAGTGAAAAACATCTAAATGTTGCTGTTTCATTTGAGTTTTCAACATTCTCAAGTATCTCAAAATGTTCCTGATATCTTTTTTTTGTAATTCTTGGTATTAGGAGAAAGACTTGATTTTAAATAACACATCTTTCCTATTCCCCAGTGACCACTTGTTATTATATGCCTCTGCAATCCACAAGTTAATGACATTTGTTTATTTGTATTTGTAGTTCAGCTGGCTGATTATCCACTGTAGAGTGCAGTCCTCAGTGATACATGCTTACTTTCTTCATTACACCAAACAAAACTTTCAAATCATATGATTTGGTTTAGATAATTTTGAAAAGTCTGTCAGTAAATATAATACTGTCACATTTATGATCACCCTGTCCTGAAGGAATGCAAAAAAAAGGAGCAAAAAGCCTGGATAAACATTCTACCAGAAAGGTCAGTAACACCAACATAGTTGATCAGATCATCTTTGACCTACGTAAGAAAACACGAAGGATCCTTTTCTTTTTCCAATCTGTTCAGAGACTCACAATTCAGGATACATGTGCACTTCAGAACAAATTAAGGTAAAAAGATGCTCAGATATTAATGGAAATATCCCATTTTCTTCTGATTAATTAAAAAGTGTTTTAGTAGAAAACTAATAATGTTCTACAGGGAAGAGAAGGCCATTAATGTCAAGGAATATATATTAGCAATTATCCTACTTTACCGACAACCTATTTTCCTGCTGAAAACAAGGAGGCATAAAATACATAAATTGTCGTAAAATAAATACATATATTTTTATGAAAACCTGAAAACATTGTCAATATGATATTATTAAAAATTAAAATAATTCAGTATTTTTCAGCTACCAAAATATATGAGATGAACTTTCAACTAATGTTAAATAAATAAAGTAGGATTGTAATTGAATGCAGCCCTAATTAGACTCTCCTCATTTTAATCTTCATTTAAACATCTTCTAATTCCCTTTTACAGAGAAAAGTGATTAGAAATTGGTGTAAGGCTGTAATCAGCCAGACAAATTCTGGGTGTTTATTATTTCATAAAGGAAGGAATATCAAGATGGATTCCCGCAGGTCAACATAAGACCTTTGAACTAATAACAGTGTAGTCCTGGTTTAGACTTGCTCTGACCCCTTTACATAGGAATGAAATAATCCCTAGAAATCTGGATTTTTCAGCGCCTGACCTAGAATTTGGGTTACAATATTGGACAATTCCTGGTTGTAGTCTGAAGGTTCCAGACTAAAGCATCGCAGTGTTGTGCATTTGAACACTTATGTTGACTGTAGTAGTACAAAGAGGTCAAACTCAAGTTTAAATGTAGTACATTTTTCTGAATTAAAGACCTGCTCTGAACTGGAGCCAAATGTAGACACTGATAACTGAATATTTATTGAGCACCCTTTGTGCAACACATACTTTCTGACTACAGGGATGTGGAGCTGGCAGGGGAGGAGATGCATTTTAAGTTAAAAAAAAAAACTATTCATGAAAGGTAAATTATTGAGGTGCAGTATGGAAAAACCTATTCTTTGAAGTCACTTTCCAACTGGGTTGTAAGTTTCTTCAGCTCTTTGATTTTTCAGTTTCTTCCTCTATAAAATGGGAGTGAAGAAAATCTACTTCCAAAGGTGGCCTTAAATGAGAGTTTTTCATGAGGCATCTGGCACATGGTGAACACATTTAAAATTCTTATTAGTGTACTAGATGTGCTTGATAAAGATTGTTTTTTTCTACTGGCACCATGCATCAATTTGAAAGTGTTAAAATAGTGGTTCAGAAAATAAGTATTACAGGAACACTTGAAAAATTAGGACAATAATGTAGGGTTCACAGATAACACAGGGCTTAAACAAGCACATGGGGGAAGACACATCAGGAAAGCAAATGCATAAAAATATATAACAGTAAATAATCTCAATGTTTGAGAAATAATAAGTGAAAAAATAGTCAAACTAGAGGTGAACTACTCTGATGCAGTGAAGAGAACATGAAGATTAGTGAAGAAGCAGTGAAGAAATTTCTAGTTATTTTTTACAAACATCATATAGATAATGGATGGCATTTGACCAAGTAGAAAAATTAAGAAAAAGGGCTCTGAAGTGTTTAAAAAAATCATCTAAAAGGAAGATTTTCAGCAAAGACTGTTACAGGAGTTATTTGAAGTTGTATTTTGATCACCTGCACCTCTTAGATAAGTGTGTACTGCTGTCACAAGCAGGACTCCAAATCTCAGTGGTTTAGTACAACCCATTTTATTTTTCTGCACATGAGTTACATGTCCCCACTCGGTGAACAGCCTTGTATATTGTCAGTCATGAAGTCATACTTCTTCTACATGATATTTTTGTTCCCCTCTAGATCCGAAGGGCACTTTCTTTTCATCAAAAGAACAGGAAAAGAAAGAGAGGAGGATTACCACAAGAAGTTTTCACTGATTATGCCTAGAAAGGTGTCCACCATTTTTGGCCAGAATTCAATCACCTGGGACTTATCCAATTGAATGGGAAGCTGGGAAGAAAGAAAAAACATTTTATTTTTTAAAAACCCATTGTAATCTGCCTGACAGATATCTAAGATATTAGTTTGTTCAGGCTGAAATTTCTAGCACTAAACTTTTGATAAACATAATACAGGGTGAGGCAAAATAGGTTTACAGCTGTAAATGTGGGAAACACAGAGTTGATTCTTGTATTATTATTTATTTATTCATGTATTTTTATTATTGTATTATTTTTCCATATGAACAATTGTAAACAAACCTACTTTTCCCCCACCCTTATATGAGCAAGAAGAATAGAAACTGATGCCTATATATTAATTATGGTATCATTTCTCTCTCTTTTTAAAATATTTATTTATGTATTTATTTATTTTTAGAGAAGGAAGGGAGGGAGAAAGAGAGAGAGAGAGAAACATCAATGTGTGGTTGCTGGGGTCCGTGACCTGCAACCCAGGCATGTGCCCTGACTGGGAATCGAACCCGCGATGCTTTGGTTCGCAGCCCATGCTCAATCCACTGAGCTACGCCAGCCAGGGCATCATTTCTCTTTAGAATTGGATTATCAGCCTCAAAGAAACACAATATGGTGTTAATGTTTAATCAAGTAGACCTAAATTAAGATTAGTGATTAGTTGGATTCTAAACTATCTAAAATTTAAAAACATATTCAAATTATTTAGGCCTGTCTAAATGTCTTAATACAGGGAACTATTTCAATATTTCATTGTATTATATGTAACCTTTCCAAATACTGATATTCTTTTTGTGAATTTCACATTTTAATTACCGAAAGAAGATTTGTTGTTAAGTGTTAAAAAGAATCAGACGTAGGGTATTAAAAAATTATAAAATGCACCTAAAGTGCTATTTCTAATTACATAAGAAAGGATATTATATAAACCAGCAAAAAATATACCCAAGAAAGTACATAATAAAATTCCTGTCTATTAATTTAAGTAATAGATGTAGTATCTGGCGATGGTGCTATGGGCTCAATTTTGCTGTCCTCAAAATTTCTGTGTTAAAGCCCTAATCCCTCCTACCTCAGAATGTGACTGTATTTGGAGATGGGGCCTATAAAGATTTGATTATGTTAAAATGAGCTGCTAGGATGTACCCTCATCCAACCTGTCCTTACAAGAAGTAGAAATATGGACACACAAAAGATTAGGGATACACGGGCACAATAAGAAAGTGCCACCTGTAAGCCAAGAACTGAGGCCTCAGGAGAAAACAAACATGCCACCGATAGATATCTTTGTCTTGGCCTTCCAGGCTCTAGAACTGTGAGGAAGTAAATTTCTGTCAATTAAGGTACTGAGTCTGTGGTACTTTGTTGTGGCAGCTCAAGTCGACTAAGACAGATGTTTTTGAGATGACAGATCAGATTTGAAATAGATGGTCCTAAAGGCAAATATTCACCATAGAGTTTTAGTAAAATAGATCCTTAAAGTATTTCTGCAATCAGAAAGGCCAGCAAACTGAATATCAATCCCCAGAGATGAGGAACACAGCAATCCCTTTACACTTAATCCTGAAAAATTGTGGAATATCACCCAATTTATCCATTTTGTAAGTTGTTTAGAGCCTAATTATTTGGAATGCAGAAAACAAATCCTTATGAAAAAAGTAATAGAAGAGCTGTGTTAATAGCAAAATGTTACATTTACCAGGAAGATATAAAATATTAATTTGTACCTAAAAGCACGACCTCAAAATATAGAAAGCAAAATTTGACATAAGTGAAAAAAGAAATAAAAGTATACAATTATAAAAGGAGATTTTAATATACCTCTCTCAATACTGATAAAATGAGCAGACAAAAATCAATGAGAATACAGTAATCAGCATGACATGATTCACAAAAGATGTAATTGTTGCGTATGGAACATCATATCATCCAAATGCAGAGCATTTTCAACATTGACTACATGCAGAAACATAAGCATAGTTAACAAATTTTGAAGGGTTGAAATTACACATCATTTGTTTTTGGAATACAATGGTATTACATTAGAAATCAACAACAAAAGGTTAACTAGAGCATCCCCAAATATTTTGAATTTAAGCACTCCACGTCTAATTAATTCACAGGTAAAAAAGAAATTTCAATGCAAAATTAAAAATATTTTTAACTAAATGAAAATCAAAACTAATTTAAACCTTAAATACACATATTGAAAGAGAAGAAAAAGGCTGATAAGATGTTATACATTATACACCTTAAGAATTTAGGGAAAAAGTATAGTTAATTAAACCTGAAGATAGTAAAAAAAAAGGGGAGGAGAATAAGGAGGAAAAAAGTGAAAATCAGAAAAAAACCTCAAAAGAGAAAGCTAAGCTATATTATGTTCTTTGAAAAGACAAGAGTAGCAAAAGCCTAGACAATATATACACAAACACAAATAATAACTATTAGAATAAACAAAAAACATCAATATAGAATTTATAGAAACTAAAAAGATAATCAGCTATTATAAACAAGCTAACATATACAAAAAGTTGGATGAAAAAGAGATAACTATGAACACATAGCTTATTTAAACAGATGAGATAATAACAGGAATCTGAATAATCTTATGTATTAAAGACATTAAGCTTGGAATAAAAAGAAAACTTTCCTTCATTAGTCATGAGAGCAGTATAAATTAAAACCAAAATTAAAACTATACATACCCAGAAGAGCTGCTACGGTTAGAAAGATAGAAAGTAAATGTTGCATTGCTTTGAAGCTACTGGAACTTCAAAATACTACCAGGAGTATAAATTTCTGCAGTCACTTTGCCACATAAAAAAAATAAGTATCAATCTCATACATATGATTACACAAAAGAAGTATAACAGACCTGGCTGGCGTAGCTCAGTGGACTGAGCGTGGGCTGCGAACCAAAGCATCACAGGTTCGATTCCCAGTCAGGGCATATGCCTGGGTTGCAGGCCACAGCCCCCAGCAACCGCACATTGATGTTTCTCTCTCTCTCTCTCTTTTTCCCTCCCTTTCCTCTCTAGAAATAAATAAATAAAATCTTAAAAAAAGATATTTAAGAAAAAAGAAGTATAACACAAAGCAGTTCATACTTTGATCCCATTTATGTTACGTTCAAAAAGGCAAAACTAATTTATGTCACTTTCAGTTCAGAAGAGGGGGTATGCTGGTATGGAGAGCATGTAAGGTACTTGTAAGATTCATATAATGTTCACTTTATTGATCTGATTATGGGTAAATGAATAAGTTCACTTTTATCAAGCTAAGTTCTTAAGTTGTGTACTTCAATACAATGTCCATAAAATAGTAACATTAGATATGATAGTTATTTCATGTACATTGAGTTTCATTACAAAATTTTCTGATCTCTTTATTATACAACACACAAGTTGTAACTATGTACAAAGAATTGGTCATTGTGAATCAACAAAGAAATAAAGCAGTGAAATATCCAGAACAGCAACCAAACAGCAGCTCAGAATTTCATCTGAAGAAAGATTATTTATTTCAAGCTTATACCAGAATCAGAAAAGAACATAGATTTGTTCCAGAAACAAGAGAGGAAAAAATCAAAACTAAGGCAAATATTGTAGAAGAAATTTTGTACCAGGGTAACATAAAAACTGTGCAGAGTATGATTCCTCTAAAGTACCCACAGGACAGAATTTGTGAGTCTAAAAGAATCAATGGAGACATTGTTCTGCTTGCTAATGAACAAGGAAGTGTTAACATTGCATTTAACACTTAGATTTTAACTACTGAACACATGAAAATAAACTGGGAAAAACTGGGCTCAAACTGTCAAAAAGGCTTCAGGAAACCTGCAAATGCAATAAATTAGAGCACTGCCACTTTCTCCGTCTAAGCCGCTGCACCACCACTTCCAGTCCCAAGCTTTGTTCTCACTTATCTATCTAGACTGGAGACGAGTTCGATTAGTCCAGTCTAATAACGAATAGAAGTTACATCCTCCTTGTTTGTTAGTAAGTAGACAGAGAAGAAACTGTCCTGCCTAATTTTCACCTAGAAGAGTGTTTCATGGAAAGGAAGCTCTAAAAGAGACAGGGAGGATTAAGCTTTTATTTTTCGTGCTGACATTATTGTGCCTTAAGGTGCTACAGCTTTCTCCAGGCAGGGAGATAATCTATATTTCTGAGAAGAAACAATACTGTTATTGTTGAAATATAGCCTTAATTTGTCTTTGAGTCATCCTACTATCATTTACTGCAAAATAATAAATCTTCTAATTGTTAAACCCAGTGATTCTCAAAGTATGGTCTCCAGACTGGCAGCATCCACATTACTTGGGAACTTGTCAGAAACAAAATTTTCCAGCACCCAACCCAAACCTACTGAATCAGAAACTCTGGGCAGGTAATCTTGATGGCCCCTTAAAGTTTGAGGACCACTGGTTTAAGTCACCTAGGGTTAGATTTTCTGTAACTTGTAGCCAAAACCTTCCTATTTTGATACAACACAAGCTAGGAAGTAAAAGTAAATAGTTACTATTAGGAAAGTGACATAAAGAAAAACTGTGAAAGAGCAAAGGTTAAGATAAAGTTAGGGCCTGAAGAATTTTCTGATATGTATATTATACCATACATACGCACAAAGGACGAAGATTGAGTGCTACATACCTTAAGCACTTCTGAGTCTGATGGCAGATTCACTGAAAAAACTGAGTATAAGTGAAGAAATAGAATTACTTTTACCTTTCAAAATTACAGGGCACTCTAACTTTAAACCTCCATATTTTCTGTAGAACTGCCAAAGGTTGTAAAAGAGCAGGCAGGTGTGGGGAACAGTAAATGAGAAAGTGTAGATGCCAAACAAAGACAGCAGAGATAGGAGTGCATCTGAGGGGCCAAAGCAATAATCTTTTTGTTTAAAGTCTTTTCTGTTGAAAACAAAGGAAATGGAACACCTTAGCTGGTGGGAAAATGCCATATGGCACTGTGGTGCATCAAGAATTCCATAAGGAAACACAAAAACATATTAGGCATTGTTGGAGAGATTGGAGACAGACTATAGGAGAGAACTTTGGGGGTTTAGAGTCTCTTGTAGCTACTGACCTTTACTGGCTCCAGAGGAAATAAGTCTGTCACATGCCCAGCATAGCATCTTGGGTTTCCTTGTATACCAAGGCAAATTCCTACTAGCCCAGAAGACTGCTGAGACAAACTTACTGTAAAAGGCCAGGCCAGGAAGAATTCCACTTATTCAAACAATAAAACTGAACCACTACAGGATCTTTCCTAAAATACTAGAAAGTAATAAATGAAGACTAGAAAAAAACAACTCCTCCAAACCCCAAAACAATTACAATGCCAAACAATTTTTTACATTAATAAAATAACCAAAGAGTTCAAAGCAAATACATAGGGCTTAAAGAAAATATATGATGGGTACAGAGAAATAGGATCAGAAAGAGCTCAGAAAACAAGTTAAGTAGGAAAAGAAAAACTATCCTTCAATTTTCACTGATCACAATGCAAAGGAAAATTCAAGATTGAGAAAAAAATCACATATACATAGAAAAGATGAGTTTTAAAAGCAGTCTCAATATTTGGAATGGAAAAAATATTCAAATATGTAATGCAAGAATATTTTCTAGAAATAAGACTAACCTGCAGAGTAAAAGGGTATATACACTGTCCTGGAAAACATGGGTGCAGAATGATCAACATCAAAACAGACCATTAGAGTTGTAGGTCTTCCATACACAAAACAAAACAAAAAATATCTCTATGGGCCTCATGTCAGAAAGGTAGTCACCAACAGAGTGAAGATTCAGATTAGTGTTAGAGACTTTTGATTAGTATTCTTCAGTGGTGAAAGAGATTGGCAAATGCCTTCAGTGTTTTGAGGGAAAGAAAGTATAACATATAAACTTCCTAATCAGGAAACCGTGGATACAAACAAAGGCAGAAGATAAGCAATCTTACTCGTGCAATAACTCCAACTCCTCTGAGCCCATCTTAAGGAAACCAGTGGAGCCAATGAAAAAACTAATAGAGAAACTGTGGGGAAATGATTAATTAAGACACTGAGATCATTCAACTGCAAGAGTAAGACCAAACATCTGATGAAACTATGGTTATAAAATCAAAAGAAAATATCACAAACCACAAAGATAAAGCAAAAATATATTAACAAATAATTGGAAGAAGATGAAAAAACATAGAATTATAAATACTGTATTCTTCATTTTAATAACAAGACACTCATATGTTTTAAAAAATTGATAAAAATGTAACTGAAATACGACTGTATTTAAATATGTAAAGGTACATACACACTAGACAATCTATAGACTAGATAACTTTTTACTAGTTCACTCGTATTATGTTCACTTGTATTTCAAAGTGGAAATATAAAGAAGAAATTGAGAAATTATAATAATTTTGTTATTGCACAAAATGGTGATTCAATAGTTACTGCCTAAAGACACAGAGTAGTAAGTGTATTATATATAATTATATACATGTAATCACTAAAAGAACTGTCAATAAATGTGCAACCTACAGCTTTTAAAAATATTTCAAAAATGTACACACAAGATGAAGTTTAGAAGAAAATATACTCTAATAATAAAAAATAGTCAAAGATGCTGTAAAAAATGAAAGCATAATATAAAGGACCATGAAAGAACAAAGCTCAAACAAATCTGTCCCTTCAATAAATATAGATAGGCCAAGCACACTGATTAAAAGAAAAGGAGTCTCAGGTTGAAAAAAGCTTATAAAAGATACAGACCCAAAGCAAAGTGTCTCAAAAAAAGACTGAAAATCACAGAATGGAAAAAAAACAAGGCAAATGCAAACAAAAAGAAGACAGGACTAGCAAACTTAATACTAGACAAGGTTACATTCAGGGAAGGAGAAAAGGACCAAAGCAATCAGAAACCTGAAAATGATTAAAAATAATAAGAATTGGCCCTGGCTGGTGTGGCTCAGTGCATTGAGTACAGGCCTTCAAACCAAACAATTGTCCGTTCAATTCCCAGTCAGGGCACATGCCTGGGTTGCAGGCCAGGTCCCCAGACGGGGGTGTGTGAGAGGCAACCACACAGTGATGTTTCTTTCCCTCTCTTTCTCCCTCCCTCCCCCCTCTGTATAAAAATAAATACAATCTTTAAAATAAAAGAGTAATAAGAATTGGGGGAAATACACTTAAATTACCTCTGTTTACAAATAATACAACATCACACCAAGGAAACCAAAGAGAATTGATGACAAAACTAGTTTACACAAGAAAATGATTCATTCAAGTGACAGTATTAAAATTGGAATTTATATGTATGTTTATTATATATTAGTATACAAAATAATATATATATAGATATAAAATAGCCAATTAGAGATAAAATTGAAGGAAAAACCCACTTACAATAATAACTAAAATTAAATATTTAGGAGTAACTTAAGAAATGTGGACAAAACGAAAATTTTAAAAACATTCATGAGATACACAAAAGTAGACTTTTATCTACTTTTAGACTTGTCTAAAAATAGAAATTGTTCCTCATCATTGGAAAAAAGTTACACCTAAAATTTATTTTTTAAAATATTACAGATTTAAAACTACCTCAGAAATATATTAGCAACCTGAGGATTTCCAGTCAAGATGGAGGCATAGATGAACACAGCTCACCTCCTCATGCAACCACAGCAAGAATTACAACTAAATTTCAAAACAACTATCTTCCAGAATCATCAAGAAATCATGCTGTGTGGAAGTCTGACAACCAAGGAATTTAGGAAGTCATGTTCATCCAGGTAAGAGGGGAGGAGATATGAAGACACAGAGATGTGGAGACTTGGAACAGGCTGGTCCCACACCCACATGTGGTGGATAAAAATTGGTACAGATACCTCAGGAGTGAGGGATCCCAGCCCCAAACCAGACCACCCAGCCCAGGGCCTAGTGTCAGGAAGATAAGTCCACATAATTTCTGACAGTAAAAACCAGTGCAGGTTGGGACAGTGGGAGGAACTGTGGGATTCTCAAGCATCTCTTCTTAAAGGGCTCACAACAAATTAAGAATTTATGCAGACTCAGTCCCTCTGTGCTCCAGCACTGGGGCAGAAGCCAGAAGAGCATCAGCGGCACATGCGGAGAAACTGAAGTATCTGGCATCAAGGCAAGTTCCAGGAGATAGCTTCCTCCTACAACAAACCCCAGAGGCCAGCCAGTGGCCATAGACCCTCTTCTGAGCCCTCCCCCACACAGAGCCACAGAGCGTAGACACCACATTTGAGACTTTACTAACCTGGTTCATATGGGTTGCCCCAGCCTGGCGTTTACCTAAGGCTCTGTTTCATCCAACTTACATATGTGCTTTTCCACAATCGGCCAGGCTGCTAAGACAGAAGTGAAACCAACCCTACCTAATACGAAGAAACAAACACAGGGAGGCTGCCGAAATGCGGAGACAATGAAATATGGCCCAAATGAAAGAAAATAACAAAAGTCCAGAAAAAGAACTAAATAAAACAGAGATAAGCAATCTATCAGATGCAGAGTTACAAACCCTGGTTATTAGAATGCTCAAGGAACTCATTGGGTACTTTAACGGCATAAAAAAAGACCCAGGCAGAAATGAAGCTTACATTAAATGAAATAAAATTTACAGGGAATCAAGAGCGGAGAGGATGAAGTGAAGAATCAAATCAATGATTTGGAACATAAGGAAGAAAAAACATTCAGTCAGAACAGCAAGAAAAACTAAGAATCCAAAAAAAAATGAGGATATGGTAAGGAGTTTCTGGGACAACTTCAAAAGTATGCACATTTGAATCATAGGGGTGCCAGAAGGAGAAGAGAACAAGCAAAAACTTGAAAAGTTATTTGAAAAAAATATTGAAGGAAAACTTCCCTAATTAGGCAAAGGAAATAGACATACAAGTGCAGGAAGCACAGAGAGTCCCGAACCAGATGGATCCAAAGAGGAACACAGCAAGACACATCATAATTAAAATGCCAAAGGTAAATGATAAAGAGAGAATTTTAAAAGCAGCAAGAAAAAAGCAGATAGTTACCCACAAAGAAGTTCCCATAAGACTGACAGCTGAATTCTCAAAAGATACTTTGCAGCCTAGAAGAGACTGGCAAGAAGTATTCAAAGTACTAAAAAGCAAGGACCTACAACCTAATTACTCTATCTAACAAAGATATCATTTAAAATAGAGAGGCAGATAAAGTGCTTCCCAGACAAGGTAAAGCTAAAGGAATTCTTCATCACCAAGCCATTACTATAAGATATGTAAAGTGACTCACTTAAGAACAAGAAGAACAAAACTATAAACATTAAAATGGCAATAAATTCACAACTATCAAAACAGAATCTAAAAAACAAGTTAAGCAAACAACCAGAAGAGAACAGAACCATAGATATGGAGATCATTTGGAGGGTATCAGTTGGGAGGAGAAAGGGGGAGGATAGAGAAAAAAGGGCACGGATTAAATAGTACAAATTGGTAGGTGCAGAATAGACAGGGGGTATTAAGAACAGTACAGGAAATGGAGTAGCCAAAGAACTTATATGCATGACCCATGGACATGAACTAAGGGGGTGGGATTGCCAGATGGAATGGGGGGTACCTGGTGGAGAGGGGCAAAGGGGCAAAAATTGAAACAACTTTAACAGTGTAATCAATAAAATGTATTAATAATTTTTAAATATATTAGCAAATATTCATTTCAAGAGATGTTTATTCTAAAGTAAATTTGAGAAAGAAATGTAAGAAAAACTAGTAAAAATAAAACCTAACAAAGAAAATCCTACAGTTACTGCACTGTCACTAAATTAGTTAAAATGGGAAAACTGACACCACCAAAGGTTAAGCAACATAATTCACATACATTAGGTAAAAGAATGGCAGTTCTTTATACAACTAAACATCCACCCCACACGCCCCAAATTTTACTCCTAGGTATTTATCCAAGATAAATGAAAACATATGTCCTCCAAATAGTTCTTCAACAGTGTTCCTTACAACTTAATTCATAGTAACCAAAAACTGGAAACAGTCCAAGGGTCCATCAACAAAAAATAGATGAAGGAAATGTGGTACATTTATACCATGGAATACTACTCAGCAACTAAAAGACATGATTTACTCATACATATGACATGGATGACTAGCAGTATATTGCTGAGTGAAAGAAACTTTATACAAAGTTTATATGGTGTAAAATTCTATTTACCTGAAGTTCTAGAACAAACAAAACTAATTCATGGTGGGGAAAAATGAAAAGAGGACTTGCCTCTGGGGCAGCAATGTGAGTGGAGATTTATTGGGAAAATAATGGGAGAACTTTACCAGAGTAGTGCGGACTGGGTGAACTTACTGGATGCTACTTGTAAGATTTGGCATTTCGTTATCATAAAAATTTACTTCAAAAAAAGAGAGTTCTAACAAATATTTGTCTCTATTTAATGTTAGGAATGCTGAAGTATTTAGAAGGGTGATAGTGATGTCTGCAATTTACTTTTGGATGCACTAAGGAAAAAGATGGACTGATGGACAGGCAGAAGACTGGATAGATGGATAAATATGTAATAAAGTAAGTTTAGCAGAAAGTCAGTGTTAGTTACAGCATGTGCAGTGGTATAGAGATGTTTACTGTAAAGTTCTTTCAAATTTTCTGAGCACTTGAAAATTTTTATAAGATAAAAAGTTGTGGATAGGGGGAGTAAAAAAGAACAGTAAAAGGATAGTAAGCCTACCAGAAATGGAAATATAGCACAGTACTTCTAAAATTTAACAAGTAATCTATTACTGTTGCAAGAATACATATGCCAGTGGAATAGAAATTGAGTCAAGTACAGATGAAAGTTTTGTATAAAATGAAGGTGACCTTTCAAATCACAGAAATGATGGACATTTTAATAAATTGTGCCGCTACATGTAGATATCCATTGGTATAACAGATACAATTTGATCCATACCACCATACAGCATACGTTTCAAGTGGATAAGGTATGTGTATTAGTCCAGGTTCTCCAGAGACACAGAACCAGCAGGGTGTGTATATATGCATAGAGAGAGATTTATTTTAAGGACTGGACTCATTCCATTGAGGAAGTTTTGTGAGCCCAAAATTTGATGGGGTGGCTGGCAGTTTGAGCCTTAGGGCAGTCTGCTGGCAGAATTCCTTTGTGTTTGGGGGAGGTCAGACTTTGTTCTATTAAGGCCTTCAGCTGGTTGCATGAAACACACCCACATTATGGAAAGCAATTGTTAAGTCCACTGATAGAAATGTTAATCTCATCCAAAAAATACCTTCACAGAAACATCTGGAATACCATTTGCCCAAATATTAGGGCATCATGGCTCAACTAATTTAAAACATAAAATTAATCATTATAATATGTAAATGATCAAAAAATTGAAATCACATAATTACTTGAAGAAAACATGATTATTATTTTTTAAACTTAAAATCTATATTCAATACAAGTAAAATACTACATAATTTTACTATTTAAAACATTTTTTTTCATGGCAAAAAGAAATTATAAGCAAATTCAAAAGGCAAATGACCAGGAAGGAAAGAACATTTGCAATATATACATCAATTAAAGTGATAAGATTTCTGAAACTTAAAAACTGAGGAGAAAAAGCTAAAACCAAATGAAAAGAATGAAATGAATAAACAAACAATTCATAAGAAAAGGTCTAAAATTTGCCCTTACATAATAGAACACACTCAAGCATAATGAGAAAAATTAAAATTAAACTGTAAAGATACAGTTTCTCATCTGTCAGGTTGAGAATATTCAAAAGCTTGAGAAAACATTTTTTCTGTAAGCTTTGGGGACAGGGACTGTCTACACTGTTGGTAAGGGTGTATCATGAGATAATAGCTACAAAGGGGAATTTGGTGATATATAACAACACTATATATGTTTACCTTTTAACTCACAGAAAATTTTCTTGAAGATACATTTCCAAAAATATGTGGTGGGGGAACCTTATGTACCAGATTTTTTCAAAGCAGCATTTTTTTTACAATAAAGAACATTGAAAACAACCCACATGCCCAATCATAGAAGAATTATTATCACAATCACATGGCAGGGTACTCCACTGACATTTAAAAATACCCTTATTAAAAGATGTTGTCATTTTCTACATATAGGCTTAAATTTAATTATAAATATAGATAAACATCTATTTTTCTCAATGAAACATAGGAAGGATAAACCAAAATATAATAAATTGGTTACCTACAGTGTGTGTGAATATAGAAAGGTTGGGGAATGGCTAAAAATATTCTTAACAAATCTTACACATTAGTATCCAGTCAGGAAAATAGAAACAACACAAATTATATTGAGAATATCATTTACAAGCCTGCCTAGATTGATGTTGGAAGGATGCAAAGCAAGCATGGAACACTGATGTAATCTAGACACTGTCTGCCTGAAGCAACTTCCACCCCCACAGGCTGGAAGAACAAGGAAGGGGATGGAGGAGAGAATCCACAGAAAGATCGCATTTGTCTGAAAACAGATAGTCCCAGACAGTCCTAGAATCTCAGCAGCTCTGAGAAAAGGCACCATGAAACTGGGACTCAGCCTGAAAACAGAGTTCTCCCTGGCAAGTCTGAAAGGCCTGGAAGTGGCTTTACATTGGAAAATAACTGTTACTAGAAAGATCTTCCACTGTCTTGGTAAAGACTGTTCCTGGAGAAACTCAGAAAGGGACAAAAATGAACTCTGAAGAAGCAAATCCTTTCTCCTTCAGCCTTCTTTTCTGCAGTCTCCTGCGGCAGAACCTAACAGGACCACAGGTGGCAAGGGTGCAAGATACTGTCATTATCATAAAGGAGAATATGGGAGGGAGGTCCTGGAGCTAAGACACAGTAGCTTATCAACTAGCACAGCCCACTACTATGGTTACTCAGTATCCATATACATATGTCTACAGATAACTGAAATTCTATATAACAAAATAACAATTTCATAGTTTTAAAAAATGTATTAAAATTGTATGTAGATACCCTTCATTTAAATATGAATTTTTTTCATTCTCCACCCAAATGGTAAACACAAAGTCTTTGTTGTATAGACATAAATTTCTGAACAATATAAATTATTCCTCAAGGGCAATCACTATCAAACTTGAATATTAGGTAATCTAAAGAAAAAGAAACTGAAAATGAAATACCACTAATTCTTATATAAAATGAAAGAAGAAAGAAGTAAAAAAAAGTTGAACAATGAAAACATTTTACATATTCAAAAATAATCAATAGTGATGTAATAAAACCAGACAGATTAACTACATTCAGAAACAAATGGATATATTTGTATCAAATGACAACATAATTACGTAGAAACAGCAGAATAATTTGTGTCTTTTGACCATAATATTTCAGCTGTTTATCATAAATATATTCTAACTATGAAGACAGAACAAATAGCTTGATCTTTACTCAGTGAGGGCATGGCTTGGAATAGTGTATTTAAGCCTTTCAATTAATAAGTTGACCATGATGATAATGATAGTGGAAGAGGAAGAAGAGAAGAAAAGAGGACAGATAGATAAATATAGAGATAGATAGGCAGACAGTAAGGTACAGACAATGCATAGATAGACTGATGTTATTTGAGAACCAGAGTTCTAAGAGAGCAAAGTATGAGAAAAGGATGGAATGATCTTTGTGAGGACACATGACTTTTGTTTTCTTTATGTCCTTGTTTTTCTCAAAGAAATGGCCTAAAAATGGAATCTTACTAACAATGAGCAAAATGGCACCAGATCTGGGCATGTAAATAACATTTGAAAGAATAACTAACTAAATGTGAAGAAATTTGAGCATACACAATAAAATAA
This sequence comes from Tonatia bakeri, assembly GCA_004024845.1. Lineage (NCBI taxonomy): Eukaryota > Metazoa > Chordata > Mammalia > Chiroptera > Phyllostomidae > Tonatia > Tonatia bakeri. Next base: position 218,494 of record PVIA01000918.1, read on the forward strand.
CTTTAATAAATTATAACATATCATTTTATTTAATCCATGAATTTCTCCCTCTGCAAATAAATAAAAAATAAATAAAGCAGGAAAAAAATAAAAGAAGGAAGGCTCCTCTTTAAAGACAAGTTTCAGCTAATAAATGTGGAAGGAAAACCAGAAAACCACCATATTGGAAATGCCAATGCACAGAGTTATCTACAGATTACATGTTAATTAGAGGGTAATAGATACCTTCATAGTGAAAAAGTCTGACGGACATTATCTTAACTAAGTCATCAACTTAACATTACCTAGAAAGAGGCAAAATTACCTTATGTAATTAGACCTCCAGGGAGGACCCAGCTTGGTCTATGGAGCAAGCCAGTGTCTTTTCCCACCGCTTTCCCCAGGCACACTTTCCTTGCCTCTCTTTTTCTCCTAAGCCCCAAGCACCCCCCCCACACTTTTTTCTCTGTATTTTCTCTTGTTTTCTGAGGCCATTTCTTCTAAGGCTCACTTCTTCTACCTCTGTGACTTTCCAAGTAAACTTTTTTATATAGTTTGAGTCTTGACTCTAAATTCTTTCTTAGCCAGAACTCAACTACCAAGATTGCTGATCCATGGTCTTGTCTGACTCTGCCTGTCTAACACTTGGTGTCATTTCACTACGAACACCACCACTCTCTCCATTGTCCTGGAATGTCTTGCCTCACTCACATTATCCTTAAGTTAAGGAAGGAAGGAAGGAAGGAAGGAAGGAAGGAAGGAAGGAAGGAAGGAAGGAAGGAAGGAAAGAAAACAAAGAAAGAAGGAGGGAGGGAGGGAGGGAGGGAGGGAAGAAGGAATAAAGAAAGATATGAACCATTCAGTGAAAATCAGGGCCTTTTACCTTAAAATAGGGAGGTCAAGAATTTCAAGAAAAGCTCACCCAAGTTTATCTGATGCAAAGAGAGGAGCCCATGGTGTACAATAGGCCCCTGCTGGTACCTAGCACAGGTCCAGGTCTGCAAGGTGGGCTTCCATGGGATCCTGTTGCACTATGCCATGATATGACAATTTGAGTCACCGGAGTATCCAAGTCTTAGCACCACATGCTGGTGGTGAAACAGCACCAGGTGTCAGACTGGTGGAGTCAGACAGGACCTGGGTTTTTAGTTCTGCCTGAAAAAGAATTCAGAGCCCAGACTCAAACAGTAAGACAAAGTTTATTTAGAAAGTCGCAGAGGTAGAAGTGAGCCAAAGAAGATATGGGCCCAAGGAACAAGGTGCAAAGGCAAAAGCAGGGCCCTTAGAGCTCAAGAGAAATAGAACATGCCTGGGGGAAAGGTGGGGGGAAAAGGTGTGGGGAAAGGGGTGGGTGTGGTCCATAGACAGAGTCATCTGTTTATCCCTCTGTCTATCTATCTATCTAACTATCTAACTACCTATCCAACCCCCTTTCTCCTCCTCTTCCTCCTCCTCCATCATTATCAAGTGATGCAAAGACATGTGAAGGACACAGTATCACTTATTTAGGATTATTTGTAAAGATGTTGAATACCTCTAATTTACTCATGAGGAAACAATCAGACAAACCCAGACTGTTTTTCTGAACCATTAAAAAATGTCAATATCTTAAAATTCTAAAAAAAAAGAAATTAGAGAAGCTCTTATAAATTAGGGAAGACTAAAAACTAAATAAATGTGATGTGTCACCCTTGGTGGACTCTCACTGGGAGAAAAAAAAAGCTACTAAAGACATTATTAGGACACTAGAAAGTTAGAATATGGATTGTATATTAGACAATTATAAAGTGCCAATATTATATTACTTGAGAGTGAAAATATTATGGTTATGCTGTAGAATGTCCTTAATCTTGGAAAATAAGTGCTGAGGTATTTCTTTCTGGGTGATGCATCGAAGACACATATGTGCAAAGATACATATAGGCAAAGATGCATATATAAAAATAAATGTGGCAAACGGTTAAATTTAAATAATGCTTATATGGCCATTCATTGTACTTCTTTATCTTTTCAAAGACAACCATAAGACTAGACTGATGCTTCAAAACCGACCCAAGCTGGGCTAAAGGACAGACTTTTTTGTCCCCCCCACCCACATTAGCAGTCCTCTGATGGTGCTGCCCTGGAAACGCGTGGATGTGGGCAGGCATTCTCCAGCTGAGGCAACCCTGGAAAGAGATTCCTGAAAGTTTTCTGTCTGCAGCACTCCCAGCAGCTGGGCCAGTCAGCGCCCCTTACAGGGACATCACATCACATTGTCCACTGTGGATACTTCAAGATACATAAAGAAACTTCAGAACTTACTGCCAGAGTAAACCTTACTTTCCCGGCTAAAGAAAAACACATCGAAAGGTGGATCCTCTGCACTGATGTGACTCTTGATGACACACCACATTTTCTCCTAGTATTGTTATTGCTGCCAAGGATTTATTTTTGAAGCTATTCATTTAAATCAACTCACACAGTTAGGTGATGCTAAAGAAAACAGCTCTCCTGAAATTATGTACCTGGTTTAACTGAAAGAAACATGGTAATACATAATCTTAACTGAAACACAGTACAGCAATTTTCCTCTGAGAAGGCCAGGATTAACCTTTAATGCCCATACTCACATAAAGAAATATCTTTAACTACTATCAGAGCATTTCATTAAGTTCACTTAGCTCTTCAAGGTGCAAAAGGGCTTTCATCTTTAAAAAAAGCAACAACTGATTCGAAATAAAGTTGCAAGGAAGGCACAGTTTAAGCTGCAAGACCGGCACAACCATTGCAGGAAAGGCATTTTGAAGGCTCTAGAAAACAGTACAAAAGAGAAACCAGAAACTGGACTCTTTCACATGAGACATTTCAAAGGTGCAATGGCCTTTTGTTACAATTCTAACAGTTATAAAGGGAGGGTGTGTGTGTGTGTGCCTATGCACACATTGTTCCTGGTGGTTTATAAGAGTGAGGTTAATAAATTTCAGCTTGCACATGACTGTCACAATTGCAAATGTTCAATCGTTTCGTTCCTGGAGCATACACTGTTATGTCATCCTGGAAATTCCAAGTTTGAGACTCAGAATACAACTTTCAGACAATGTCTGCTACCTAAAAATGAATTAACTTAGCATTATAGGTAATGTACAGGAAACTACAGGACTCTGGTGGTTGCCCAAAGGGCCAGCGTCAGACTGTGTGTCCAGTATTTCTCTTTATTGAGAAAACAGCATAATGCCTGACACGTTATAGGTATGCAGTGCATTTTCATTGTATAAAGTTCAATGTCTCCCCAATGCCTTAGGAAGTATAAAAATAATGTTACTGATTTAAATTCTCTGTACGTTCAGGGCAATTTTAATGGGTAGAATTTAATAAAGAGGGCCTTAGTTACTTATAATTAACTATTAATATTTTGTTCTTCATAATCTCCACTAAATAAAAAATTGCCTAGACTATTGGAAAATGTTGCTCATCTGTATTTGAGAAAATATAATGAAATTTTAAAAATCAACAAGCACACTGAAGTCTACTTCACATCTTGGTCCAGTGAGTTTGCACACCATTTCTCATCATGCTATCCATGGAGGAGATGCAATATCTACACATTTTTCCTCCTGGAAAAACTATGGGAGTAGGGAAAAACTTTCTGATTATTTTTCAGCCTGATAGCAAATATACATAAGATCATACTTAGAGGCTGTCAAATTGAAATAATTTTCCCAGTTTACCTTAAAGCAGCTGTTTATATAAATTGAAGAAATGTGTCTGCAGGAGGATAGAAAGGGTCGAAATCAATAGATTAAACCACTTCTGGACATACACACCTTAAAACAAGTTGTGAAAGCTATCAAAAGGTTAATATTTGTGAGATAGTTACAGTTTTAACCATAAATTCTAGAACTACTGAGGTTGACAAAATAGTCCTAGGGTAATTGGAGATTTTCCTTACTTTGTAAATTTATTTGATAATGCCTTGACAGGAACAGAGAGATGAGTTGTTTGAATTTGAATATAAAAGTCTGTTTTTTATCTATTCTCTTCTCCCTCTCCCTCTTAAAAAGTTTCCCAATATGATACTTGTTCTAGTGCATTTGATTTTATTTGGAAGTTTGTTTTTTTTTTTTTGTAGTTTCTGGGTTTTTTTTTTCTCCTCCTCTATACACTCATTTTGAATCTCTGTCAGGAAGCAGAAATCTTATCTCTAAATGAGAAGCATATGCAAGAAACTCAGCCAAGGTTGAACTTCAGTGAACTGGTGGTTCTAATGTCATGAAATTCTGTCAAATGTTAACAGAATTAATAGATAGAATTCTTTAGGAAGCATTCAAATCACAGCATTTTCTATCAGTCTTAGATAATAACCCAACACTATGATCCATCAATACACTTAAGTACAATGGTGAGCCCTGTAGAAAAAACTGTGACGCTCTTAGGCCAGTATAATAAAATATGCATTGCCAGTTTTTAAGCATGTCTCAAATTTCTGATTGTATTTTTTTAAGCTACTGCATGGAAAATACAAAAAGTAATGGGCAATAAAAACTTTCATTCCATACATGAAAATAGTTTTCATTAAAGTGATGGTATGTTTGTTTGACAGTTCTCTTTTCACAGGTTAAGAAAGAAAAGCTAATAAAAATTATAGGCTTTTCTTTATCCAAATGTTCTAAATGGAAGCACAATAACTGTTATTTACTAGTTCAACCACAGCATTAAATACATATTTTTTTAAAGTCTTTTCCATTTTATGTGTCAACACCATGGCATTTCCTGAAAGATAAATATGTAATATACACAACATACAGCAGTATTACTTACCTTAGGATAGTCTGATTTACTTAAATAATGGTGGTAAATCTGGAAATCAACATTCAAGGGGCAGTGGATGCTTTGATTTCTTACCACAATTTATAGGGTTCAAAGGGCTGTCACTTTTCATTAACTAAAATTAGCCTCCCATATGCCTCCTTCCATTAATATCTCCTGAATTCTTGAATATTCAAGGCTGGAAAGGTAGAGCCATGAATGGAGATTTGGAAGCAATAGCAGTTCAAAGAGAATCCTAGGACTATTTTTATTCCAGCCCTATTTGGCCAGCCTAGTAACAAACGATTCCATGGCTACTGATCTTGGTCCGAGCCATTCTTTACACTATTGTGAGGCAAGATATGGAGCACAGAAAAGCTGCCATCAGCAAGCAGGTGATGAAATTAAAAAGCCAAGTAACAAAGGCCTGCTCCAGAGACGGCTGCAAGCAGAAGGGCTGTGCCATCCCAGTCCTATACCATAGCAAAAGGGTTTTACAGCAGTTTTTTCAGGCACACTCACAAAGTGCTGAAACCTCTGAAAGAACAGGATCCATTTTAAGTTCTGTTCACTTCTGTTGTCTGCATTCACTGCACCTAGCACATGCTTGAGAGAGTAAATCAATGCTTAAAAAAATGAATGTACCAACACTCAAGAATCTCTGTTACCAGCTGTTTGGGTCTGTTCCTTCTTGTGATAGGGCCAGCAGTGATAAATAGCCCAGCCAAATATATGAATTAGCATATCTTCACAGTGCTTTAAGATAAAGCTGTTAAGGTTACACAACTTGAAATCAAAAGCACAATATAAGGTTTAGAAATTAAATTCTTCCTTTGAGTATTATCAGAGCTCTTCAAAAATTTAAAATTCCTTCACTAGTTAATAGGGATTTAGGTTTTGACCTCAGTACTAATCGAAAAACTTAGAAAATTATTGCAACCAAAATAATGATTAAAATTTGAAGACCTTAAGCTGAAAATCAAATCACAGAATGAAATTTAAATCAAAGAGAATAAAAATATTTAAGTAAAATGAAAATATATGCTTGTACTACAACTTATTTGATAAATCACAATACAAATATAACTTGATATTTATTTGGGGCATTGAGTCAAATTCACAATTCATGATTATTTGGATTATATTCATTGTATTTACAAAAAAATCATTTTTCCTTTCTTCTTATTTCTCAACTCATACCTTATATGATAATGTTTCTTACCTTTCTATTTGTATTAATTGTACCTTTCTATACAGAACCTCTATTTAGAAAGGTGTTTCTTTGCTCGCTTTTTAACTTACTCAGGTAATTTCATTTACTCTCACAGCTCTAACTCTTAACTTGCCCATATTCTTAAATAATTTCAAACTAATCTCATCCAAGATCTCTTTTCTGAGAATCAGGCTTGCATATTTACTTAGACATTTCTATTTGGATGTTCTACAGCACTTAAACTCCCCACATCAAAGCTGATCACAATGGCTCCTGCTTAAATCCCTAAATCACAACATCTTCCCTATATTTCTTATCTCAGTATCTACTAAGTTACTCCAAATAGTGCGAAGTCAACACCAACCACTTTCCCTTCCTCACTCTCCACATACAATTTAATCATCAAGTTCTATCAATCTACCTTCTAAAGTTTTGCCTAATTTAGGCACTTGCGATTCAGCTCATCATTGTATGACTGTTTGGCTGACTGGTTATGCTCTGTTAACCAGTCTCTCTGTGTTTCTCTGGGTCTGATCTTCCTTCTGCCACTGACCCATCTTTTACCCTGTAGTCAGAATGCCCTTACAAAGGGTGAATCTGATCACTGTAGCCCATAGAATTCTTCAATGGCTCCCTAGTGTCCTGAAGATTTGTAATTCAGATGAACAATCGGACAGTCAGGCATTTTATAATCTTTCCCATTCCTTTCATTCATTGACTAAACTTAAGCAATACTGAACTGCTGAAGTAAGTCCATTACTCTGTGTTGTAGACTGAATTGTGCCTCCAATTCCTATGTTGACGTCCTAACCTCTGATGTGTCTATGGACAAACCTTTTAATGAGATGACTGAGGTAAAATGAGGTCTCTGGGTGGGGCCCTTGTCCAATGGAACTGCTGTTTTGATAAGAGGGGAGGAGACCCCGGCAGTGCACACAAATGGAGGTAAAGTCAAATGAGGACACACGGAGTGGATGGCTACCTGTAAGCCAAAGCAACAGACCTCACAGACAGCACCTCGATCTCGGACTTCCAGCTTTCAGAACTGTGGAAAAATAAATTTCTGTTGTTTAAGCCACTTATGTGTGGTATTATTATGGCTACTCTAACTAACTAATACACCCCCTTCCATTCCAAGCCTACAAATACCCTTTTCTGCAACCTGTCTGTACTCCCCCGATGGAGATGCTGATTCCTGGCAGTCTTTTCTGCCTCAGTGAAACCATTAACACATCTGAAAATCTTAATTCCTCCTCTAGGCAACACTGGATCAGTTGCTCCTCATAGATGAAAGACACTGTGGTCCCTCATTATATTTAAATGGCCTAGATTTAAAATTCTACCAAAATGCAAATTATTTTCCAGCAGGAAATGTATTTTGTACATTCTTTTGTAACCAGGGCCTATGACAAGTAGTGAAGTTACATTTGTTAAACAAAAGAATGAACAGTACTTAGCACCTAGTAAGTGTTTGAAAACTGATAAAGACAGGTTCTGTCAAAAGCTTTCACTGAAACTGAGGGAAACTTCAAGTGACTACACCTGAAGAGCCAAGAATAACTGCAAAAGTTCAGTATAAAAGCAAGTCAAGGGAAAACCTAGCACTTCAGTGTGATGTCTAGTCATGTAGGTAGCACAGGATACATAAACAATAACAAGAAACATGGCAAAAAACAGATCAGACAGCGTATCCGGAATAGATTGAGACATAAGTAACGGTTCTACATCAAATAGCCTTGTGCATTTGTACAAGGGTACAAATTTCATCACCTTGGTTTCTTTTTTTCTCCTCTACTCCTTTAGGAAAAGTGGTTATAAAATAAACCTTTTAAGATTTCATGAGATATTTCATGTTTGGTCCTCCTAATGGTTCTATTATGTCTCTTCAAAGGGGTACTTTTCTACCAGAGAAAACTTGAAAGAACAGAACATTTATTCCAAAAGCAATTTCCTTCCCCAGTTATTTTCTGTATTCTTTTGGCAGTGTTTTTCAACAGTTTTACTTGAACAAGAGTTTATTTGGTCCCAAACTAGTTTCTCTTGCTGCTTGAACCTGTAGTCAAGTCTCAGACCTCTGTGTGTGGCCCCAATATGCTGCCATGGAAATGACTGCAATCAACAAGTGCATATTTTATAGCAAAAGTGGTCAGATACTTAGAGAGAAAAAATTAAAAACAAACTCTAAAAATTATATGTAAAAACATATTTTGTTTCTTTCCCTTGATCCACTCAAACAAAATAAATAATTTCCCATATAGAACTTTTCATATTTATAGGAAAACATTAAAAACAGAGATAATGGTGATGATGATAATGATAAATCCTTATAAATACATAGTAGAAATATTTTTTATTTTTTTAAAGATTTTATTTTGAGAGAGAAGGGAAGGGAGGGAGATAGAGAGGGAGAGAAACATCATTGTATGGTTGCCTTTCACGTGCCCCCTTCTGGGGACCTGGCCTGCAACCCAGGCATGTGTTACAACTGGGAATTGAACCAGCAACCCTTTGGTTTGTAGGCCTACACTCAATCCACTGAGCTACACCAGCCGGGTAGTAGAAGTATTATAAATCCTTATAAATATATAAACCAACAGGCTGGTTTATAACAACACTGAAAAGAAAGGAGGATTAATTTTAATACCCCCATTTTACAGATATGAAAACAGACTCTCAGAAAAATACTTAAAATCATTAAGTTTTTCAGCCAGCAGAGACATCATAGAAATGTCTGGTGCCAGTTTCCTTCTTTTGCAAACAAGAGACCTGATGTAGATGACTTTACAGGGATCAAACATCTAGTAAGTGGTGAGACTCTCTCCTGACTGCTGCATAGAAACAGCTGTTCAGGAAGCTGAGCTCTTCTGATCCATGAGTTCTACACCAATAATAAAGTCAGTGTCAGGAAAGGTGTCTTTAATATTTTTTTTTACCAAAATTTGTAAGAGTCAAGAGTAACCAAGTGGCCCCAAGTAGCCCTGAGTGTTAGTAAAAGGAGCCTTCCTGGAAAGTTCATACAGCCATTAACAAAATGAATTTGTAGAAGATTAAAACCTTCAGGCATCTTTTGTGGTCTACCTGTGGCCCCTCTACCTGGTTGTCAACACTGTGTTTCCTGCTTCTCAGGCCTCTGGGATGTTTCTCTCCAAGAAAGCACATATACACATAGATTTTTCAGTTGTCTCCAGCTTTGCATCTTCATCCTCATACTCATCATGCTCCTAATGGAGATGTTTTTAAAAAAAGCTTCTAGGAAAGGAACACAAGAAAACTAGCTCCTTATTAGACCTAATTAGACTAGTCATGGATTCATTGTGTCCAAAGGCCATTTGAATGAAACTAAATTGCGCAAGCATCCATGAAATACTTTTATGTATTCACAAAATGATTTTAAACTATACCAATAGTAGCTTGAGAGAAATAATTTAAAAAATTGTGTATATTTTTTACATATGGGAAGTTATATAACAAGTTTGTTTCTGTTTTAACTGAATTCCAAATCTGTTCTGTTCCTTTTTTAGTCCCTTTGTTTTCTCTGGTCTCTCTCAAACCCTTACCACAACTTCAGAACTTAACTTCTAATCTTGAGTCTTCCTCACAACATCCAAATGATAGGGTGTCAGAAGGAGAAGAGGAAGAGCAAGAAATTGAAAACTTATTTGAAAAAAATAGTCAAGGAGAATTCCACAATCTGACAAAGGAGATAGACTTGGAGGAAATCCAGGAAGCCCAGAATCCTAAAGAAGTTGGACCCAAGGAAGCACACACCAAGGCACATCATAATTACATTACCCAAGATTAAAGTTAAAGAAAGAATCTTAAAAGCAGCAAAAGAAAAGAGGTCATTTCTTTCCAAAAGAGTTGGAAAGAAATATTCAAACTCATGAAAGGCAAGGACCTACATCCAAGATTGCTCTATCCAGCAAAGCTATCATTTAGAATGGAAGGGCAGATAAAGTGCTTTCCAGATAAGGTCAATTTAAAGGAGTTCATCATCACCAAGCCCTTATTACATGAAATGTTAAAGGGACTTATCTAAGAAAAATAAGATGATCAAAATTATGAGCAGTGAAATGACAACAAACTCACAACTATTAATAACTGAACCTAAAAAACAAAACAAAACAAAAAAACAAAGCAAACTCGAACAAGAACAGAATCATAGAAATGGGGATCCCATGGAGGGTTATCAAGGAGGAGGGGGAGAGGGAGAATGGAGGAAAAGGTACAGGGAATAAGAAGCATAAATGGTAGCTACAAAATAGGCAAGGGGAAGTTAGAATAGTATAGGAAATATAAAAACCAAAGAACTTATATGTATGACCCTTGGGCATGAACTAAGGAAAAGAATGCTGGTGGGAGGGGGAGTGCAGGGCAGGGGGGAATAAAGGGGGGAAATAAAATGCGACAACTGTATAGCATAATCAATTAAATATACTTTTAAAAAAAGGAGTCTTCCTCACAACAGGCAGTTTTCCAACAGAATAGCAAAAGCAATCACTGCAGCCCTTCCTGGTACCCCTCTGGCTATTTAGGTTCCTCTGTGAGGTTTAAAAATCTTTTCCCTTTCTAACCAATCACTTCTGCCAAACCAGCCTAAATCTCATCAGGTAAGAAATAATTACTATTTTGTTCTCCAAACACACATTTCATCACTCATCAGAGTCCATCTGCCACATAGATGTGGATGCTGAGAAGCAAAGGGGCACTTCCATGCTTCCGGTTCCGTGGTAATAGTGTCATAACGAAAAGACAACACAGGTGCTTTAGCTTTTCACTGCAAGATTCCTGGTCCTCTACCACCAACCATTCCCCAGAGTCAGCCTCAGCTTTGAATCTCCTTCCTCCACTCACCCTTCCTACCTTATTCTCCCTCCTGCTTTCCTTTCTTCAGCCTGTTCAAACAGTGCTGCCAGTGTTTGTGCTCTGAATGGAGTTTTAAGGTTGTAGTCCCTAGGTGTCTCAAGCTAAAATTCCTGGGGCAGAGAACATTTATAGTTCAGCACATGTTTTCATAGTCAATGGGAAAAAATTCTTCCTCTACTCCTAATGGACTTTCCTCTGTAATATGCTTCATGGCACCCTTGGATGTGTGGGGAGACTGACATTGCCAGAATATTTCTTTTTTACGGCTTTTGTTGCTTTGACAGCCTTGATTTTATGGCAACTTTAATCATGTGTGTCCTATTCCTTCACCTCTGGCATTTTGCAAATATTCCATTTCTCTATCGCTGGAACCGTAACTGCCTTCAACAAATTGTGATTCATCAAACTGTTTCCCCATGTCCTTCTACTCTACCCACCGGGGAAGCCCCAGAGGAAACTACATGAAGCAAACAAGGCAATGTTAAATGCTTGTGAGTGAGGAAATCTATTAATTAAAAAGGGGAGGAGAGAGGGGAAGGGAAGGAAGAAAAATTATGTGTATAAGTTAATGCAGCCCCAAGACACTGGCAGTAACTTATGTGCTGACACTTTAAACAGGCTTTATGAGTCTGTTTACTCTATTCACGACTATTCAAGAAAAAAATGTGCTATCAAGTGTGACAACACCATGTACGTGTATTATCTTAAAGATACAATGAATCAATAAATCATACCTGAACTTTAACGATATTATATTTCCCTTTCTTGTATATTCATAGAAGAGTGGAAGTGGAAATGAAAAAGAGCTGGAGATGGAAAGGATCACATACGTTACCCACTCAGTCTTGCTCTGACAGAGACTCAGTCTAGAGGAATACATCTTAGGGTTTGTCATCTGGAAATTAGTGCCTTCTCTTTGCCATAGCTTTCAATCACTTTTCTTAGCAGGTTATTTCTGAATAGCAGAGTTCTTAGACTCCAGTTGTTTTCCCTTAAAACCAGAACTAAAATTTAAATTTGCTAATATTCTCACCCTCTTTCTCATTCTAATTCTCTGGACACTATGTAAAAATTTCTTCTGCTATGAACATTTATATTTTTTAATATTGCTTGGATGATTCCCTAGTCCCTAGTTCTCATGCAATATAAATCTAGTAGCTGGTTCTCCTCCTTTCGTAAGGAAATACATATTGCCTGTATATGCTGTCCTTAGGAAATATATATTGCCCCTCCCCCAAGCCAATTGTATTGTGCGTACCATTTCCCCAAGAGGGTGAGATTAAGACAGTGTCCAGAATTTCTCAAAAAGAAATGCCTCCCCCACGCCACCCTGTTCCTAGCTCTCTTAGAACTAGGGAGAGATTTGCCCATGAGTCCCTGCAGCTTTCTCTCTTCACCCTAGCTGCCATTTCTGCCAATTGAACATCTGTATTTCTGATTAATTTGTCCCACTTTGCACTTAAATCTTACTTAGCAGTAAGCCCTATTTCTGTTCCAAGACAGTGTGGTCTATTTTTATGATTCTCTTTTTTTCTTGCAAATATTGACATTGCTTTCAAATTTCATTAAAGTGCTATTTACTCCCTTTTATAGATCATTAAAGATTTTTTCATTGCAAGTGAAGTTAATATTGCAGTTTACTAACTGCCTCTCCAAAATGATCAATTCATAGCCATTTTAAAACGTTGTGATGTTTTGTTTACTAAAGCTAAGCCAGTTTTCAGGTTCTTGGCTTGAGACCAACACAAAAAGTAAAAAAATAAAGTATTGTGATATTACACAATAGTTTATAAAACATACTATCATTATTAGTGACTAAGACATGCTTTAGAATTTAGAATTTGTGACATTGATGCAAAAATATATAGATTATAAGTATCAATAGTTTATTTACTTTTTACCTCCAGACCTGGCATGAAGATGTTCACAAAATACAGAATTAAATGTATATTTTTATATGATACATTATTTGTTCAGAGCCAAATAATTTTAAGCATGTTAATTTTGCTACACAATTTAACTTCACAAACATGAAATCAAGGGTTAGAAAATGTCTGTGTAGATGTTGAGAAATTGTGCTGTACAACTTATGTGAATCAAGTGTAACCCTTGCAAGATGCCTGCAAGTCAAAGGGGTATTCCAAGGCACAAGAAGGTAACTTGCCTAAGATTACAAAAAATGATTAAAGGACAGAGACCAAATTAAAATACAGGTATATCTTTCCAAAATTTGGGAGGATATGCAGAATATAAATCGAAGGAAAAAAAAAGATCAGAGCTTGGAGTCAAATGCAGAAGCTCTGTTAGCAATCCAGGTATGCACAATGATACAGATGCATGAAACATCGTGGCAATACAGGGAACATGCAAAATTAAAGGTAAGTATGAAGGGGCACTGCAGTGATGATGGTGGGAAAAGGACATGGAGGCCTGATCATAAAGACCTTGCTCTTTGCTGCCAACAATGGCTTCAAGTTTATTTTATCCTTTTGGGAAACCAAATTATTGAAGAGCTTCAAGCAATGAGATTCTGGAGACCCTTCTGGCTTGTAGCATCAAGAACTGATTTGAAGGAAATTAGAGCCAATAAGGAAACCTGCTAAGAGGGATTCTTCAATAGTCCAGGTACAGAATGGGGAGTCTTTGAACTGAGGTAGGGACAGGGAGAGCAGATATAATAAGTAGTGCTAATTTGTACAATAATAAGTAATTCATTTGGGGAGGAGAGAGAAGAAAAGGGAGACCCTCTCACTGGTAACTGAATATATGGCATGCCCTCCATTGACATAGAAATGGAGAACTCAGAAACTATTACAGAAGAAAACATGTATTGATATATATGAGGGAAAGGGAGGGATGAGCTGCATGAGATTGTTTGGAAATCGTTAAGTTCAATTTGGTACATGTTGAGTTTGATGGATACATCCCATTTAGTAGAATATTGATGGTTGGTTTTAAGATCATGGGATTGGATAAGATTGCTCACAAATAATATAAAAAGTTATTTACTCAACTGTGAGATTTTTTCAAAAATATACCTAGGACCAACCTTAGATACTTAAATTCAGTAGTTTTGATGTGAAGCCAAGGCCAATAAAAACCAACCAATCAACTAACCAATAAAACCACTGGCCAGGCTAACAAAACACATTTTTGGGATCTCTGCTGGGTAGATAGAACCTCAAAGTGTATAGGTTACCACTGTTTCATTGTTTTTAAACAGAGTGTGTTACAAACTTTGATTTACAACTTATTGGTTACTCATAAAATCAATTTAATAGGTTGCAACAAATTTTTTAGTGAAATTTAGCACAATAGAAAATATTAAAGCTAATTGCACATAGAAGAATAAGTACTATATTTAATACTTTCATATGTTTTATATGTACATATTATATAGATATATCATGTACTGATTTATAATACAAAATTAATCTTCTCTTTCACAGATAAAAGTGTTTAAAGCCATTGCTATAGATGACAAAAAATTAAGACAAAATGTTAAAACTATTTTTAATGTCAAAATGGTCAAATTCTAAGAAAAAATAACAGCCAGATATTGAGACATGATTCTATTTCTAGCTTCATTACCTGTACATTGTTGATTCCTGTGCTAGTCAAGATCTCTAAATGACTTTATTATTTCTAAACAGAGAACATAATAGCACTTGTAAACTACCTCATTGACAGCAATTTAATAAGACAATTTGTGTCAAGTGCTTTAAAATTTGACAGAAATAGACTATTAAGAAACACATGAGTTTGTGTAACTTTTGAAAAAATATAATATTTACTTTCAACAACTCTTCTTTGACTTACGAGTTTCATCACATAACTTCTTCCTGTTAAGTAACAATTTTAAAGTGTATTTTATCACTTACAAAAATGTTCATATATATAATAAATTCTGTTCCCAAGGGAAGTTTATGAGATAGTTGGGACAAATTGCTGTCTGCACATTTTTCAAATGAGGAACTCAGTCTCAGAGAAATTAAATGATTTATTCACGGTAACCACAACATGATACTTCTCAAATATTAACAGATAGTTCTGACAAACCAATAATTGCTTCATTTTATATTCAATATGTATATTAATCAATTTTTATGAAGCTGATGATCTCGTGACATTTTACTTCTATCATCCATTAAAGCCAATGTTGTAGATACCTAAATAACCCTATTTTTCTATAAAATGTTTTTCTTTCATGTTTTTGTTCAACTCTTGCAAGAAATTAATAGTTACCTACTCATAATTTTCCCCTTCTTTCTTGCTAAGGGAACCCCAACTTCAACCGCGTATATATGAGTTCTGTCCAGGAAGTATCCAGTAACATACTATGAAAAATAGAGACATTCATTGAAGAAGATACAAGATAAAAGAAACATTGTACATAAGACAACGATACCTCAGCCCCCTTCAAAGTAGGCACCTTGGGACCTCACACAGTTCTCCTAGCATCTCTCTCACTGTTCAAAACACTCAGCAAAATCCTTTGTTGGAATTACCATCAGCCGCCCCTTATTGGGACAGATTGTTTTATTTCCCTCAAGCTCATCAATGGACCGAAATCTGTTCCCTTTCAAAGGTGATTTTAGTTTTGGGAAAAGCCAGAAGTCACAGGGTAACAAATCTGGACTGTAGGTGGGCTGCATTACCTGGGTGATTTGATGTTTCATCAAAATCTCTGCATAAGATGTGATGAAACTGCCAGTCGCCAGTTGCCTATAGCTGTGACCATTTTCTCATATTGCATCTCTCAACCAAGGAAGAACATTGAGGTAGTACTGCTTATTAATTGTTTGGCCTGGTGGGGCGTACTCATGTGTACAACACCTTCCCAATCAGAAAACACAGTTAACATGGTCTTGATCTTGCTACAACTTTGCTGCACCTTCTTTAGGTGTGGAGAACCAAATGACCTCCATTGGGATGCCTGGGCCTTCGTTTCCAGATCATAGCTGTAGATCCATGATTCATCTCTGGTTATAACCTTCTTGAGGAAATCTGGTTCATTGGTAATGGTTTGAAACAAGTCATTAGAAACTGCAGCACAGTGTTCCTTCTGTTGTGGTAGCAGAAGCCACAGAATGAATTTTGCCACTATGCATTTCATGCCAAGACCCTGTGTCAAATCTCAGACACAGTGGTTTTGAGAATCCCCAGATCAGCTTCTAGTTCTCTCACTGTCTGTCGCTGATCTTTGTTGACTGCAGCCCACACATGTTCAACATTCTTGGGTGTTCTGTTTGTTGCAGTCCTTGCAGAACATGGATCACTTGCAACAGATTCTCAACTATCTTTGAAGAGTGTGTGGCACACTTTATTTGCACTGCACTCATTGCACCATCCCCAAAAGAATCTAATATCTTCTAAAATTTTATTTAAAATTTATAATTTGCATATTTTTCTGTGTAGACTACCCATGGCTTTTATCATTCAAAAGGATTAAGAACGGCTGTTTATGATAAAAACACTATTTGTTTACTATTCTTGAATCAGATTGACACAAGCCAACACTGCTCATCTATAAGAAAGAATGATTTGATCTCTAAAATGTCACTTCATATAAACATACTTTATTGTCATTGTTTATATACAAGGCTATATCACTTGGTGGTGGCTGAAATATACTAAAAGCATGAGAAGTTTTTTCAGAAAGGAAGACATAAATTAGGCAATTGGATTTTTAGTTCTGCGTCATTTCATCCACAGCAATATAGAGTAGTTTAATTTTCTTTCCAATACTCAATAAAATAAGCTCATGAAAAATATAGAAAAAATCTTTAGAGTGGTAAAGTATTCATAAAATTTACCATAAAACTTTGGAAGACTAAGCCTAACATATTCACCATACTGTCTATCATTCCAAGTTTATCTCTGAAGACTCCACCCCACCCTTTCCTCCATCCTCTTAGGTGCTGCCTATAAAGGAATTACTCTTATCCCTAGAATTAGAACATATATCTCCTCTGAGAAGAACTTCTTAAAGAGAGTTTGATACTCCCACCTCTTTTTTACCAAAGGACCTCGGCACTCATTCACCAAATATTTATTCGATGCCCACAAATATTTATGGAATGCATCTAAGCACTAGAGATACAGTTGTAATCAAAACAATATTCCTTTTCTCATGCAGATAATATTCTAGTTGGAGTAAAAGAAGCACATATATAATAAATTTCCTGAAGGGAAAAAGAATCGAGGTAAGCAATCACTGTTGGGTGTAGAAGATAACTTCCACCATAGCTATTATAGATAAAGTGGAGAGAAAAAATCCTCCATGACAGTGTAACATTTGGGCAAAACTCAATGGAGGGAAATCATATTACCTAGGGAAAAAGTATTCAAAGAAGATAAAATGGCAGATCACAAGCTTGGAGGTAGGAGCCTACTCAGAATGTTTAAAGAAGTGATGAGGAACAGGGGGAGCAGGGGAAGTAGGAGAGAAATGGGAGATGAGGTCAGAAATGTGGCCTGGTGCCAACTCAGACTCTTGTGAACTCTAGCAAGGACTTGTAGCTTTTATTTTAGTAAGATGAAAGCACTGGGAAACTATGAGCAAGATAGGACTTGACTTTATTTCTATTTCTAAAAGTTCTCTCTAGATGCTCTGAGTACAGTATATAGGATTGTCAGTGAGGAAACAGGGAGACATAGAAAAGGCCACCATGGTACAGTGGTCCAGGTAAAAACTGGAGGTGGTAGCTTGTCCTGGAATGAGTGCAGAGACAAGGGAAAACTACGAGCGCTTACAACTATTTTGAACAAGTTTTCCATAGAAAAGAGCAGAAAAATGTGTGATAACACTGGAGAGGGCATTAAGGTCAATAAATAATTATTAGTAGAACACATATAAGAATATGTTATGCTGATGGAAAAGATCTATGAAAATGTTGATGATGTAGGATTGAGGTGGGGTCATTCCCGTATTTTTTGGCAGGTGAGAAGGGGTGGAATCCAGGATGCAAAAAGGTGGGTCAGCCTTGTGGTCCAGGGACAAATAGTTCCACTACTACAGTGTACAGGAATGCACAGTACTTAGGTGCAGACACAAGGGGGGTAGTAGAACTTTATAGACAACCTATTTGGCATTCTATAGATGGAGAAAAAGAGGAAAGGGATGCGGTGAGAAATCATTTCAAATATTAAGCTGTGATTGACCAAACAGAGTTGTTTTGACCAGTTTGGCCACACTAAGGGTCCTTTTACTATACTGGATGTTGAATATAAAGTGAGATCAGTCAGCATTAATGTGTTAGAATGAATGAAAATAATTCTTATAGTAGGGGACCATAAAATAAACCCACAAAGGGGAAGTGAGGACAGTGACAATGGGCAGTGGAAAAAATAGAACCAAGGAGAACTTAAAGAAGAGGCCGGGGAGGGGGGGAAAGTTAGTGGTTAAGGAGCAGGACATATGAAATTGGGATTTGGGTGGTGGCACAATTTGGTGTGGTTATGGTGAGTAGGTAGCTGTGGTGACAAAGAAGACAAGATCCTAAGTATTCTATTGTGTGTTCTAATCCTGTTACAAGGAGAAACATACTGTGAGGCAACATTAGGCCACTCACAGGATATCTGGGAAATTCAAAGATTCATTGGATGTTATCCAACCAGACAATCCCCAAATTACAATGAAAATCTTGTTAATAGGACAGAGTTTTCCATTGTTGCTGGTAACTACAGATTTCCCTGCCTATTTAAATTCCAAGGTCCAAGTGGAACCCGTACAACACTAGCTACTCCCAGTCACCCTCACCAGAAAAATGGGTTCTGCATTGAGGTTCTTCTTCTTGAAATATGTTTACTAATCAAAATCTTGCTCAGGATGCATAATGGGAGAAAAGTAGAGCAAATTTTTGAGCCCCAGTTGTAAAAAGAGTTTTAAAATCAAGTTTCTGGCATCTGCCTTGGAGATGGGATCTCATAAGGGGAGAAAAATCTATAAACATATGAAGTATATTTGGTAAATGCTGGGTGATAAACACTGTACCAATATAAACTACAGGTACTTACACATTTGCTGTTATATTCTTAGCAATTATCACAATATACAATAAAGATAAGTATTAAATTTTGTTGAATAAATGAATGTACAACTACTTTTTATGAACAGCAATTTGTTATTTTTTGTTGGTTTTGAAATTTGGACCCCACATTAAATTGTACAAATAATATAAATTGAATCAATCATTAGAGCATTGAATTGGGGTATTTCAGAGCATTAAAATACTACTTTCTCTG
This sequence comes from Tonatia bakeri, assembly GCA_004024845.1. NCBI lineage: Eukaryota > Metazoa > Chordata > Mammalia > Chiroptera > Phyllostomidae > Tonatia > Tonatia bakeri. Next base: position 237,587 of record PVIA01000918.1, read on the forward strand.
GGATTGTTCTATACATTAGGACCCTTTGGTGAGTTGGGTCTTATTCTGAGCTCCTATTCATTTCAACACAACTGTCCTAAGATGGTGCTAGATCTTGGGAAACGTTTGACAGTGTAGAACAGTGAGCATTTATTCATTAAACAGATATTTTTGTGCCATTACCATGATTAGATATTCTTCTACACATTGGGCATATAGCAATGAACAAAAGATAAAAGTCTTTGCTGATGTCAATACCATCCTAGATAAATGGTATGCTTTCCATATCTCAATTACCGTTAGTGATTACACAATTAAAACATGTTTATGTATGACAGAAAAAAACTTAGGGAGAAAATAAAATCACCAATAATAATACTTACGCAATTCTTATGCTTTTTGATACACATTCCTGAAGTACTTTTTAAGTATACTAACATAAATATTACAAAAACAGAAAAACAGAATGTTGCCCAAACATAGTTTTTCCTCTTATTTTTATTCACTTGACATTATTTTATGAATATTTTTCTGTATCATTTTGCATTTTCACAACATTTTAAAACTATACATATTAGCCCTGGCTGGTGTAGCTCAGTGGATTTAGCATGGGCTGTGAACCAAAGGGTTACCAGTTAGATTCCTAGTCAGGGCATATGCCTGGGTTACAAGACAGGTCCCCAGTAGGGGGCACATGAGAGGCAACCACACATTGATGTTTTCTCCCTATCTCCTTCTTTTCCCCTCTCTCTCTGAAAATGAATAAAGAAAATCTTTAAAAATATATACATATTATTTTGTCCTATAAAATCACCATAACTGGGCCCCTCTTGTTGACCATTTTGACAGTTCACAATTTTTCATTATTATAAACAATGCTGCAGTGAACATCCTTGTATGAACCTATTTGCACATTTATCTGATTGTTTCTTTAGAATAATTTCATAAATTTGAAATTACTAGGTCAAAGCATAACCAAATTTTAAATTGTTAAATATGCCAGACTCCCCTCTAGAAAAAAAAATTACCAATTTTATTCTCAGTTCTGCAGTGTGTTTGTGTATCTATTTCCTACACCCCAGTAGATTCTACTTTTTTTATTATCAATCAACTTCTGATGATTCATCCAGTGATTCTCACAGTAGGGAGAAAGAGAAGTAGACAGCTGTCAGTAAATGATAAGTCAACAGATTTTTTTGATAAGTAATGTTTATCCACAAGGATTACACTGTGCCTGGGGGATCCTTCCTTGTTTCATCCTGATAGGAATGCTTGCAAGACTTCTAATAGAAGAAAGGAAAAGAGGAGAGCAAATGTATCCATAAAATCCACCCTTGTCATTGTTACCAATCCATCTTTTCATGCATAAACAATATTAATTGCAGTGAAAAATATATTTAAGTAATGTTGGCACTGACAAGTACCATTTAGCTTTATAGATATGATAGTCCTTAGTACACAGAGCTATCAAAGGTAAATAGAAATATAGTTTAGATGATATACTATGCATCATTAAGTTATAAACATTGAAGAATTCAGAAAGCATATCCCATCTCTTGGAATGTTCATATCTTATCCAAGTATAATTCATAGAAGCCAAAGAAAAGATGATACTTAAGTAGATATTCATTTTTCTTATATTTTTGTCCCACTTCCCACATCGAATTATTTAATACTTATTGATATAGAGTATCAGAAAAATCACAAACATCACAAATATTTGCTCTCTCAATCCAAATAATTATGTTGGGATTAAGCTCCCCATTTAACTGTTAAGACCCAAATAAATTGAGTAAGGTTATAGCTAATAAATGGTAGTTTCTGGACTTGAAATCAGCTTTATCTGACTCTGAATCCCATATGTAGTTTTAAGCCAAACTCTTTATGTTAAACTGTTACCTGAGATGTGGCTAATCACCACTTAACACCAGGGTTAAGAGGAAGTTCTGCTGAAACATCCCCTGAGGTCACTTGTTTCTAATTCCAAATTAGTCCCCCTGCTTCCCCCACCAATTCTAAAAACTGTTACGTAAGATCCATAGAAATCTGGAGAACCAAGCTGAGCCTGTGTGAACTGGGAAAAGCACACAGAGTACAATCCCTTATACTGTCATTATCGGTGCTAGCCTGACCCCATCTCTCTTGGCATGGCTGAAATCCATTAGTCTTAAAATCTCACAGTCCCAGGAGAGCTGTTCATAACCAGAGCAAATGATAAAAAGTCTTCATCTTCAACCACAAGTGATACTTCTCATCTTTATGAATCCAATACATAGGAGCCAGTGATAATCTGTACCCAGGTTCCTAGTCAATACCCTCTTGTTTCCTATTAACTCTGCCCTACAGCCTGGCTTGAATTTACAATCATTGAATAACCTTGACTAGTTAGACTCCAGAATCTGCTTACACCCTCCCTTTTGGCCTCAGCCTTTTGCATCCATCTCCGTGAGACCATACTTTCTCCCGCTGTGTAGCCTGGTCCACTGCTGGCATGCTAACTCTGCCTTTGTTTTAGCAGAGCCCAATCTTTATGTCTTCCTTAGAAAATGGAAGTTCACTGAACTTCTCAGGATTCAGGTTGAGCTCTTTCTGAATGAGAGTATGGTAGTAAATGCATTTTTATAAAGTTCCACCTTTAGCCTTCATAACAATTCTAAGGAATAAATCCTTATTTTTCACGTGAGAAAACCAAGGCACAGGTAGATGAAGTGACTTGTCTAGCTTATACATAATAGATATAAGATTAGAATCCAGGTCTCCTAAATCCAAACCAATGTTTTTCCACCCTTTGCATATCTAGATGTAGTTGTTTTTTCAGCTGAACAAAAATTCCTATACCCTGCCCATGTGCGTCCCTCATCCACAGCACCAGGCCGAAAGACAGACCCGTGAGTCAGTCAGGCAGCCACCAGCTTGCACATAATCTCTAATGTCAGATATGAAGCACAGTTCACAAATAAATGCCAATGCTTAATAATAGATGGAGGAGTTAATTGACCTCTGCAAAACTTAAAATGCACAGAGAATTTTTAAAAGGTAAAAAGTATCTTTCTGCCTGTCTTACACCCTACATGGTCCCCTCGGCAAGATATGTCATCCCAACATGAGTCCCAAGCAAAGGTACCCCAATTAGTAAGAGACCTTAGGCATCTCAATGTGTAAAATGGCATTCAAAAGGATTGTGATTCTATAACATGCCATATTTTTCCACCAAAAAAAAAGAGAAAAAGAAAAATTCTGCTTTATAGCTCTCATTTAATTGCCCTCATAGATTAATCAGGAAAGAGAATGATGTTATCTCCAATCTCTAACCTTTTGATCTGCTCCCTACCAGGATTTATTCCATTTTTTCTAAACCACAAAAAGAATAAAAGAAGGTGATCAAGGCTGAAGTCACCCCCTTTGCAGTTTTCCCTGACTTGACACACTTTTTATTGCTAAGCCAACTCATGTGAGATTTCTATTTAATAAATTACAGGATTGCTAGTGCTGATTGTTACAGAATTTCTTAACAAAATTGTTAAGGTTAAACAATATTTTGTTTAGATTAAACAATATTTTTCTTAAAAGCCTTTCAATAGCTATGTTAACTGATCACAATTAGAATTCTAGTTTGCACTAACTTAGTAGGACCACTGTAACAACACACCTAAGTCTTGAACAACAAAAGAAGAGTTACTTTCTGAAAAAACCCTTACGCTATGCAAAATATTACTGGAAATTCTATTAAGCTTTCGATAGACATCGTGCTGCATTAGAAATACCAATAGTACTGGTATTTACAATGTCATGAATTTATGGTATTCAAGCTTGCATGAATTGTATAATCTCAAATTTGTACAAATTGTATAATCACTCAAGCCACTGCAGGGGTTGCTTAGAAAACAAATGTGGCAGCATTTATCATATTGATTGTTATCTATAAATAAAGAACTTGTATCTTTCATCTGTACAGCATTTTTTTTAAATGCCATTTAGTATTAACCAGATAAACAAAATAATAACATTTTCAGAATCTGGATTAGCATTTAGGTTGTTGCTAAGCATTTTAAGATGTGAGGGAAGTAACCTTTAGTCCTTGTCTGGAGGAAGAGAGGTGAAAGGGGCTTTCCCAATGCTCATGCTTACCTTGGTCTAAGAGATATACTATATCACATTTCTTTCCTCTAACATCAAAGAATGGTCACTTACTTACTTGTTTTTGTCTGATTGCATAATATTTCCTATAAGTTTGAATCAACAGAAAGTGCTGTACCTCTAGAATGATAGAATTTTTTTAAAACTTAAATGGACCTAGGTGATTAGTGAATCTACATGTGATAAACTAAGGCTTAGAGAGGCCAAATGTGACTGGTCCTACTTTTCTGTCACTATATATCTGATTTTTTTTAATTTCACTAGGAGCCTGCTAAAGATGTCTTCGAAGAAGAAAAATAGAACAATAAATCATGAACATGGGAAGTTACTGTGCATTGGCTTATTATGGTTGAATAAGAGGACATTGGATTAAAAGCTTCTTTTATCACTGTCATTTGTTGGACATTTCATGTGACAAAAGAGAAAATGTCTTTCATGCTATTTGTCCACAATTCTCTACACAATGAAACTTGGGTTGTATAGCATTCCAAGTCAAAGTATTTGTCTAATTAGAATTGGAAGAAATGGGTGTATTTTAAGCAGCCCCAAAATGTATTATGGCACACATCAATTTTTCTTCTTCCCTGATTCCACATTTCTGTTTGTAATTGGATACTGCCAGAGGTCTCATCAAGAAGATTTTAGAAGTCTCTCATGATCATTTTACAGCATAGCTCCAACTCATAATAATCCATCTGAGTGGTGTTTTCCATTCCCAAGTTCTGTCAGAACACAGCTTCTTTCTCATCATGAAGAAATTAGACATAGAAGGTGCTTTGTGTCTGGATGGTTCTCTGTTCTCTCATCTTTCCCTTCAAAGAAACTTTTTCTCTTCCTCTCTTAATTTACTCCATTTATGTGAACTATAAAAATTATTCCTTTCCACTTTCTATGCTAATTTAATCCCACAGGCCTCCTCCTAGTTTCTTCAATTAACCTCTTCATATTGGCTCTTGTGCTTTCCTCCTCAAAAATTCTCAGGTAACTTTTGCTTTAAATAAATTTCCACCAATTATGTTTTGCTAACTTAGCGGTAGCTCTTTGTAGTAATTCCAAATGACATTTTCTGACTGATCTTGGCCTATTCTTTTCTGGAGATACTTTTCTGCTTTGATTTCAGTGATGACAAACGATCTTGTTGTTGCTGTTTTTTTCTATTTTTCTCTCTTGGATGAAATTTTTATCTTGTAGTTTCCTCCATTTGTTTCTTAGGACTGTACACTCAGTTTTTATTATTATTATTATTCTGATATTCTTTTAGTCTTCTGAGATTTTCATAATTTAAATAGTTATTTTCAATTATCCTTTCTATATGGTAATTCCTGTGTTACTCATGGAAGACCAACCCCCTACATGTTTGGATTGCTCGAGCAATGATTCCACTGGTTATTTCTGGTCAGCTGCCTCTCTGGGCCAGCTTTCCTACAATTGGCATATTCCATCCATGAAGACCTCAAAATCCTTCACTAGGTCCTCTGTGTTCTGGTTAATCGATAATGGGGAAAATCAAGTATAAAGTGTGAAGCAGGAATTTTATATTGCCTTTTGGTTTTGTTTTGGTTTTTTGTTGGTTGTTGTGTTAGACCTACCCTGAAATTTGCATGCATCATTTTGAGGCTGCATTACATTGGCCCAGACTCAGTGGTATCATTACCCTCAACTGGAAGGAAGGCAGAAGTGTGAAATCAAGGTCTGTTGTGGGGGAAGTGGAAAAGTGTTCTAATGAGTACATGGTAATCTCCGCCATGACTCCCAACTCTCAGTATCCAGCTCTAACTTACATCTGAGCAAGCTTTCTTTTCACTGATGCTGCAGGAGAGTATCTCATATTATCCCACAGCCAACTAAATTCAAAATGGACTTAACCATATATTTACAAGCTTCATACAACCCAAATTTCATTGTTGTTTTGACGTTTAATGAGTAAATATTTCTTCAGTGCCTAAAACCATGTCTTGCTCATAGAAAGTCTTGTCAAGTGCCTGTTGAAGAGAAGTGCTAAAGGAAACAACAAGGCAGGAAACCAGGAGAGAAGGGAGGTTTTAGAATTGTAGATCAGGTAGCCAGGGAATGCCTCACTGTGCAGATGACATATGGACAGATTTGTGGGAAGTCAGGCAGCAAATTATTTTGATATCTTGGGCAAGAACATCGAAGGCAGAGAAAAATTCAGGTACAAATGTTTTGAAGCAGGAGTTTGCCTAGTATGCTGGAAGAACTAGGAAGGTCAGTGTGGCTAGCTAGGTAAAAGCACAGTGAGAGGGTGAGAGTCATGATAATTAGACAAACTCAGATGGAGAATCAGAGAGATAAATTTGAAGATTTGTGGCACAGGAAGTTTTCTGGTTGTCATTTACACAGGTTTGCCTGGCTGTGATACTGAAAATAGTTTGAAATGAGCCAAGAAACCATTTATATGGCTATTGTAATGTATCGGATGACAGATGTTTATTGCTTTGACTAGAAAAGGAGTAGTGAGGTGGTAAAAAGTGTCAAATTTGAGGTTTTTCTGGAAATTAGTCAATAGATTTCACTGTCAGATTAAATGTGGGCTGTGAGGAAAAAAAGTGAGCCAAGGAATATTCAAAACCTTTATCTTAAGCAACTGAAAACTGGCATTACAGTTAAATAATATGAGAACTATTACAACAAGTAGGTTGAGGAGCAAGATCAGAAATGTGGTTTTGGATATATTAAGTGTGAAGTGCCAGTTGCCCCTCCAAGTTGAGATATAAAGTGCACAGTTGAATCTAGAGTAAAAAGACTAAAATTATACACTGAGGAGTTATCAGTGATAGCGATTGGAGCCACAAGAATAGATAAAATAATTCATGAAGTGAGCTCAGTTTTATCAAAGAGAGAGAACATATCCAAGGACCAATCACCAGCATGTTCAAAGATTTACAATAGATACCAGCAACAAACACAGGAGACGGGGAAGGAGCGGTCAGTGAGGTTGAAGGATGACCAAGGGAACGTGGTGTCTTGGAAGTCAAGTGGAAAAAGCATTTCAAGAAACAAAGTATTCAACCTCTTCAAGTGATCAACCACATGAAATGCATCTCTGTCAAATATGTTAGTTAAAAAGAGATCCAAGAATTATAAGTTAGATTTAGTAATTTAAAGATCTTTGGTGATGAGTTTCGATGATGTCAAGGGAACAAAATCCTGGGATCAAGAGACAAAGAAAAAAGCATTAGAAAGAATGAATATAATTTTTCAAGGAGTGTTTCTATAAAAGTAAAGAAACGGAGTGGTACATAAAGAGTTAATAAAAAGAATTTAAATTTCTTATGAGAAAAAATATTTTATGCTAATGGAAAGGTTCAGTAGAGAAAAAATGATAAAGAAAGGAAGCAGTAGCATTTATTTCCAATTGAATCCTAGAGCCCATTCTTTCCCTTTGAATTATACTTCCTGCTGTTCCCATCTACCTATTAATTTACTCAGTCTGACCTTCAAAAACCCAAATTCAAAGCATATTTTTCTCTGGTTTTTCTGCCACCAATTTTACTAATACCCCCATTTGTTTGCCAAGAAATTTGTAATTGTGTGAATCTTTGCCTAGAATATTACCTCCATCCCTCAGCCTACATGAAGACTGGATTTCCCATGATGGTGCCACTTTTCCAGAATCTTATGCTCACTTTGCAAGTGGTGAATGCTCACTATAGTTAATTTGATCCCTTGGACAATCACTCTGACTACACCATTGTCATTATAAGCTTAAATTCTCTTTTCTCTCTTGCTGTTCTGCCACACTTACCCCCAGCTCTAAATTCGCCAATCGGCCACATAATGAAGGTTTCTAATCTTAGCTGAACTTCAGCTTCAGTAAGAAATAATTTAATTTATCCCTATTTAACAACTTATTTTCCATAGTCTAGAGTAGATGCTTAAATCTCTCTTTCCTATTTTTATGTGAGCCTCTCATTCTAAGATTATTTGGTTCATTCATTTTATCTTCATTGAGGCCCTTCATTGCTACATGTTTAACTCTCTGCTTGGCACTAGTTATACAAAGGTCTTTGACTTCAAGGATCTCATAGTCTCTCAAAAGGCAAAGAATAGCATTAAAAGAATAAATCAAAGAGAAATAATGAAGCGGAGAAGGATATAAACAGAAACAATCAAACAAACAAAAACAGCTTTTAATACAATTTGATACATGTTTTTACAGAGGTATTAAACAAATTAAGTAAACACAGAAGAATAACTGCAAGAGAGTGTCAGGAAAAGTCTGACCAAAGAGGTGGTATTTCATTTGGGAATTAAAGAATAACCAATAATCATACAAGTTCCATAAGAAGAGATTGGACAAAAGATAATTTTATGCAGAGGGACTTTCTAGAGCAAGGTAAGGAGGCATAAGATCATGGCTTTCTCATACAATAACCACTAATTCAGTGTTCCTGGAGTTTAAGTACGAGCTGAAAAGTATGGACAACTTCTTTAGAATTTAATAACCATGAAAAGCTTTTACAAAAAATAATTGGTGGAAACATGGGTATGTCTGTTTAAGAAATACTACTAGGAGTTATAGGAAACACAGATGACAATAGGAAGAAACATAATAGAGTTAAGGAAACAGTGCTAATAATTTGGAAAAATAAATGATAAAGGTCTCTAGAGCCATTTGTCAGAAAAAAAGAGGAGTGGGCTTGGTATTATTTTTTATGAACATATAATTGAAAATATATGCTGATGGATTAGATTTAGGGAGCTATAAAGGGAGAAGGGTTAGGCTTGACTTTGATACTTTTAGCTGGATAATTGGGTATTTATTGGTGCATCAGTTAAGAGAATGAACAGAGGTAGCTTTGAAATAGAAAAAAATGAAAGCAACAAACAGGTTGGGTTTGTTGTAAAAAAAATATCTTGGTGTATAGGTCCAGTAAACATTTGGAATTCAGATCTGGAACTTCTGAGAGACATTGGGGCTAAAGATATTTATTTAGATGCCATCAGGATGTATGTGCAAGTTAAAGTGGGAACAGTGGACTAAATCCTGTGAAAGAGTGTCAGGGAAGAAAGAGAGGATATCATAAAAGAAGATGTGCACTCTGAAGGCTGTTAGGGTTGTATCCAGGATATAGTTTCTTTACCGTGTGTACTTGCCACCTATCCCCTCAATCTTATTAACCAATACAAACTGACAAGGCTTAGCTCCTAAACTGAAATTTTGAAAAGCACTAGACCCCAGATTTTCTTCTTCTAGTTTTCTTCTTCATTTTCCTTTTTTAAAAAATGTATATTCACAAAGAATGTCAGATGGTTTCTACAAGTTTCTCTTCTATAATAGCTGACAGAAATGTCCAAACAGTCACAAATTAGAGAATTTCTTCAGCACTGTTTAATTTGAAGATTCCATGATTTTAGTCCATTATAACCCATTTTGTTTTTGTAATGGATGCAAGTACTTCATTCTCAGAAGTTGTCTGGCCTGTGGGGAATATGGCAGAGCTCACATTTAGCAAATGACTCTTCTGTATTCCAGAACACTTACCACTGCCTGTTGTCTCAAGGCTAAAATGTCCAGTACATTGTGAAGGGGTTTTTTTATTATAAATTTTGGGTTGAAGTCACCTATACCACAAGGTACATAATCACAAAAATAACTCTTTATTTAAAAAAAGATATGCAAAGATTCCATCCTTGAATAAAGTACACATTGATTACACCTAGGAAGAGTATGGCTTGAGTTCAGCAATAAATTGTGAGTTGAAGCAAAGAGAAAGCACTACAGTCTTGAATTGGGATATTTTTAGACTTTCATTTGAGCACATTCAGGTGAGAAACCATTTTTGTTAATATATTAGGAAGTTAATTGATCCCTAATATGCCTAAGTGGCCAGAAAAAAATAGAAAATAAGAGTACTCATTCTGTGCCCCACTCATACATTTAAACCTCTCTTTATGTACTTTTAACTTACGCCATCAGCACTTAATATATGGATAACTCATGTTAAAATTGGAAGTTTATAGGGTTATAATTTCTCCTCATTAATGCTTGATATATTACATTTAAAGCATGCAGTGAAATACATTCCAAGGATTTCTGCACCTCACAAACTTTATAAAATTTTTTGGCCAGTGGCTAAAATTTTGTCCTATTTGAGGTTGAATATAATACAACTACTGAATGAGGTAAGCAATAAAGATTATTCTTATGTGTATGCACTCTCAAGAATTTTTAAATATATTACTGGGAATCTTTACATATTGTTAATAAAGATCTTTATGTATTTTAAAAATGTCAAAAATATTTTTATATACAAAATTAGGTTCTGGGTTATTACTAATCCTCAATCAAAATAATTTTGTACTACTAGCAGACTGTGCAATTTAGCCCTCTCTCTCCCCATCCTTCTTTCCCCCCAATACCGTATGTCTTCACCCCAGGTCATAAATGCACTGAAACACTCTACTCCTGTATAGTCTTTGAGGTATCCATTCACCTTTCATCTATGAAAAAGAAAGGCTCATAGATTTTAATTTTTTGTTTTTACTCCTATAAGCAGTTTTTAACCCTAACAGTAACTTTACTCTTCCTTCTTTTACAATTTAACCTTTTAAAGGCTCTTGGAAAATTCTGCTAAAGTTTTTATCCATCATATCCTATCATATTTTTTTTGCAATTAAAATTTTTTAAAACCATCTTGCCAGTTAGTGAAGCAAAATTATAGTAGAGAAGATCTGTTCTCACTTACTTGTGAGTGGTGAAGCACAACCACACTTAATAATCAAATGCTACCTGTGGCACTGTGGTTTTGCAAACACGTCCACGGGGGGTGGAAGGAACCAATGTCGGACTGACTATTGCAGAGCACAGACTCCACAAAGATGCATGGCTACTTCTGTACTATTTTCAGGATCAGTAATTTCGGTATTACATGATCTGAAATTCCTTCCTGCCAGGATCCTGCCTTCCCTTCCAGAAGATACTGTTTCTCTGCCCACACTAAATAACAACATTCTCTTCCTCCACCAACAGCTGTACGTCTTTCAGTTCTTGTGTTGGATATCACAGGCTTCTACCACATGCCTCCCACTCTTCCTGCCTTTGCCTGATGAATGTGGAGGAGCGTGTACTTCTCTTAGTCATTCCTAAGGGGTCAAATGACAAATGAATTTTTCTACCCCTGCTGCTCTCTAAACTTTGGGAAGTATCAAGTGAACCATTAGCCATTTCATGATATTCGACTTGGGTGACCATGCTGGGAACAGTTGCAATTTAATGCCTTCTTAAATGTATGGTTATGGGCTATATCGTTTCTAGTTCTATTACATTTTCTATCATATTTCCATTTTATTGTGCCATTAATAACCTCTTTTCTTTATTATTATTATCACTTTATAATAATTGTTATATTTCCATGATTGTTTTCTTATTTATTTTTATAATGGTTGTAAAATTAATAAGCTATTTGGCACTGTCTTGGGAGGTCAGCGGGATCCCTGGAGCACCCTCTGCAAACTCATCGTTATGCGTGCCTTGTTCAGGTCCTACGTGGGCATCTCCTGCACATGTGTCAGTGCAGTGGGTCACTCAATCAATTCATCATTTTTTACTCTGAAAATGATACATAATTCATACATCTAGCAATCAGATAACAGTGTTTAGAAAATAAAACCACCTTTTCTGATGACATAAAAGGCCATGATTCCTAGAAAACGTAAAGATATGTGTAGAAATGAAATACTTCAAATATGTTTTTAAAGACATCTAAATAAGGTTAAAATACGTAATATTGTAGTTGGCAATAACATAACCGTGCAGCTAAAATCTATTTTAAACACTATAAATTAAATATCAGAAGAAAAGAGAAATTTAACATTTGTAATTGGGAGAAAACCATATTAATTCAAAATAGGAATGAAAAAAGATACTCTGAGACCTGGTTTTAAATTTATTTGAGATTAGTTCTTCTAAACTTGAGGCAGTATACTCTTTTAAAAAGACCTTGATTAATAATAGTTTTTTTATTTTCTTATTTCTGTCTTTAAATAGTCCTAAATTGTTGTTTTTCATGTAGAAAATTGCTTACCTCTACAGCAAATGCTTAATCTGTAATGTCCATGGGGGCAAGGGCCACGTTGAGCTCACTGTTGTAGCTGTAGTGCCCAGAATGTTGGAGATTCCCAATAAATATTTGCTGAATAAACCAATAAATAGGATATGTGTGTGTGTCATATATACATGCTATGTTAATTTAATATATAATTAATTAACATAAATATCAGATTACATATGCAATACTATACTTAGAAAAAATAGCATTTAGATAACCTTTGTGGAATTTTACCAAAATTTAATTTATTGATGTTATTTGGTATACAAGCAAGGATGTACAGTTCTTTGTATGCTAGAATATCAAATTCTGTTTTAGCTTGAATATCAGACCCACAAGTGGTCCAGTTTGCAGACCTGTTTAATAACACATGGTTATTTACATTATTTTTAAATGTAGTCTTCTTTTTTTCACTAAGAAAAAACCTCTAGAACAATAAACTCCATATCTACTTATCTCAAAAAATTCTAATATTTATCTTTCTTGGAGAATACATACAAATCAAAGAAATTTTTAAAAACTGCATAAAATAGAAAATATAACAATTTTAGTTTTTGCTTTGTGACTGCATGTGTCAGATATTTCTCCGACCCATTTCTCATGCTTTATTGGCTACAAACTGAGTAACTCCCAACACTAATTAGCAAATAAAATACATACCTAATAGGACTCCTAACAGAAGGCTATAGTATAACACAGCACTTTGAATTTTAACAGAGCGGCCAAAGATAAAAGAAAAGAGCATGTCAGCCTCATAATTGATCATTATGTCACCTACCTTTCCTTATACAAAAACCATGCTTATAAAGTATTTGCTAAAGGCCATTTCATTTTTCTCAGATGTGAACACCAGATCTAATTAGAGGGGAAATTTAATTTCTAATAAACTTTCTTCCTTTCTTTGTTTAATGTTCTTCAATGCATTTCTACTTAGGTGCTGAATTCAGGTTTTTGACATTTTTAGTGATAAAAAAATTAAAACAATAGCAACTTCTATTTATAACTTACTAAAATAACCTAACCTTTTATCTAATGCTTGGCTTAGTAATATAAATATATTGTTAAACAAATACATACAGAGCATGAAACTTCACTATAAGTCCATCCTAAAAGTATATACCTGAGAGCATCTTATTTATAAAGTCTATTGACAATAAGCCACTCCTTTGTAAAACAATTTTATATCAAATTCCAAAATATATATTATGTTGTTAGCCAGGTTCCAGTTTATATAGTAAGAGATAAGAAATGCATTTACAGATTAGAACTCACCTACTCAGGCACCTAATAATTAGACCAGTGAAACCTGGAAGCCAGAGTGTTCTCTACTGAGGTATGTATTATTTAAACGTGCTTTGATTTTCTTATAAATTTGAAACTTTCTACATGTAAGATAGGTGCTCTTATTAATATAAAGAAATAAGATCAAGAGTTGTAGAATACAAGTGAAGAGGCAGTGTATGGTATGTCCTTCCATACATACCACCTGGAGACAGCACGTTCAAATGGGTGATTAGAAAAGAGTTTCAGAGGGAAATATTTATAAAGACCTTAGAGTAGTACCAGTGGGAAGCAACACCTAGGTCTGATGGAAGTGGAAAGGAGGTATTAACCTGAATGAGGTGACAGAACTATGTGGAGAGGACCTCCTGACCTGATGCAGCCAGCCCTTGGGGACCCCATAGGAAAGGAGCAGGGGATATAAACTCCTCATACTCACTATTGCCCCTCTCTCCTTCGATCAAACACATGCAGAGGCCAGAAAACACAGACCACTGAGTCAGTCCATTGTTAAGGCAGAGCAAAGTTGGGGGGAGGGGAATTAATCTAGAGGAGTCAACAAAAGATACTGAGCACAGAAGGAAAATGAAAAGAGGATCTATTAAGGACCAAGAAAACAGAAAAGGGAAATGTATAATGTTCATAGAAAAGCAATAGCTTATCAACTTAGTAGACAAGGTAAATAAATGACAAGTTATCATTCTGTCAACTAGATTTCACATCTAAAGGAATAGTGGAAGAAATAGGTAAAGTAAAGGGAATTATTGATTATAGCACAACTACCCTGTACTAAACATTGTTTTAGGTAATTTTTTTGTAAGTGATATCTTTTCTTATAACCTGTCAGTGAGAAGGTTATAATTATAACAATTTTAAAGTTATAGAAACTGCAACTCATAAGGAAGCCTGCTCTTCTATCACCATTGTAAGTGCATCTGTACATTAGCACTTAGTCGCTACCAAACGGTTTAACCACCAAAGCAAAGGGATCCAAAATTCCCTTTAGGATAATTCTAGTCTGGTAATGAATCATGTCTCCATGATTTTTCTGGCCAAGGAAGAATGGACATAAACTTGTGTCCCTTTCCCAGCAACTTCCACAGCTCCTTTCCTCACCAGGATCTCTGGAGACAATGAGAATAAGATTGTGCCGCTCTGTCGGCCAAGTCACCTTCTACTAGATTCTCATTCTCCCCCTTCAAATAGAGCCAGGGAAAGTAAGTCAAGCATGTAGTCTTACAGTGCGTGTGAAATCCATTAGGCAATTCTACTTGGACCTAAAAGATAATAACTCTACTTTTCTTCTAACTTAAAATTGGCTGTTACAATCTCACACTCATTCAAAGCTATTTCCAGCAAGTGTAGCCGTAGTAGCATGTATTTGTCTTATCAAATCCCTTTTCTCAACGCAATTCATTTTATATTCTTGTGCTCTGGCTTTACAACATTTCTTAAGCTCCTGCACATATAACCACAATGCACCTTGAGTTTAATAGCAGCTAACATTTAGAGAGGGGCTTGCCTGGACTAAGGATTAGGCCATGGTTTATCTTATGGAATTTTTCCAGTGGATCTATAAGGTAGGTACTATTTTGAGCTCCATTTCAGAGTTTAGTAACTGAGAGTGAGATTAAGCGGTTTGCCATTGTTCCCACAGCAGAAAGAGTTAAACTTTAAGCTCAGAAACTCTGGTTCCAGGACCTGCAGGGGGCATCTCTGTTTTCAGTAAAACTTGCTCCACATTCCCGCCCCTTTGCCTTCCAAAACATTGACAGACACATAATAAAAGTTGGTTCAACTCCCTTTCTCAGATAGTCACATTTTCTTATTATTCACAGTTTTTTTATTTATTCCTTTCCCTTATCCTCTTTTCTGCAATAAATAGCACTTATTTCCCCCTCTACTTTAGACACTATTAAAGCATCTTCCAACATAACCAAATTGTTTACAACTTTCCCATCAACGCCAATTAGGCAATGGATGTCCATGTAGCAAAACCACATTCAGCAAAATTGTACATGCAGACAAGCAGCTGATAAACACTACCCCATGCACTTTTTACCACTTTCAGTTACATAATCACCCATCAGACAAGTAATGAATAAAAAGTTGCACCAATTCTAGTGACTACATTAGTGACATGAAATTAAAATACAAAAATATTTGAGTTCTAGAAGTACTAAAGAGACTTGCTTCAATATGGAATAAAATCAAAACATTTTAACTAATAATTAAAGAATCCCGTGTAGATTCTGAGACCTAACAGCAAAATCATTTTATTTGAATTTTTTTGCACGATAACATTTTCCATACACTAATGGTTGATATAGTGACCGACCAAACTCAGATGTCAGAAAAGATGGCATCAGAAATACCAGACAAAGAAAATGAAAGATTCTCAGCATACTCTAGGTAAGAGACCACAATATTAATAGTTTTACTTTTGTATATAGCACATAAAGCTTCTATATGTATGTATTTTCTTTACATCCATGATAATACACCAAGAAGCCTTCTCTCTCCGAGACACTAATTAGAATCTTTATTTTTGATTCTGCAATGTTGATTCTGAATTATCATCTCTTTTCACAAACATGGCATAAAATCATTGTTTTTGTTCATTTCTTATGTTTTAGCATATGTAATTGGCATAGGTACTCACAGGACTGTGGGACATCTGGAGTTACTATGAAGTTGGTGACACAAATTTTGCAGCCAGCCTGACATTGATTTAAAATGCGTTTCAGACTGATGAAAGCTGGTGGATCCACAGTCCCTAAGACTGATGTTCTTTGGTTCTCCACTGAACAAAGACCACCTGGGGACCTGCAGTGCCCCATAAACTTGCTTCAGCTGTGAGGTGACATTCACCATAAAGACCATGTTGGAGGAGTTCAGGTAAAAAAACTGGATTATCAGAAAGCCACACTTCACTTAAATGCAAAAGGAGTAGTTGGGCTGTTCACGTTGTTATGCTATAGTAGGCAATTCGACAGACATAAGCATAGTAGGAACACAGCCAGGTACAGAATGTTACCAGGGCAGAAAGTCCCAGGTGCCTAGCAATAGATAATTGTTATATGGGATCTCACCCCTAGGGTGACCTTTCCCCTCCTAGCATATTGCTGGTGATGCCATTTACATTCCCTGATCTTTCATATTGTTGGTCATGTGGTTCAGACCTTCCTCTGACCTTTCCTCTCATTGCATTTTGCTAGTCATGTGATAGACCCCTTTAAAAGAAGAACAAGAGGGCCAGAAAATAGCCTTACATGACTACCTTGCATAACCACTCCCTTAAGCATTAAGCCCTAGAGATAACATCTAGGCTTCAAATCTCTTTTATGTCCAGGCCTAGAAAAGCAGCAAGGCCAGGTGTGGTGATGCCATGGCTGACATCAAGTCCAGCTGCACTGACTAATGACCTCTGCTGCGGGGCCAACCAGTCAGTACAGACCATGACACTGAAAAGACACTCCTGGAAAGCTGATGAACATTCTCTTGAATTTCTGCCCCGGGACCTCCAGATAAAATCCCTCAAGGCAAATGACTCGGCCCTCACTCTCTCACTCTCTCTCTCTACCCCATGTCTTTCCTTCCCCTTTCTTCCTTCAAGGCACTTACCTTTGTTTCCTTTCTCCTAAGCTCCAAAGGCCCTTCTCTTGCCTCTGTAACTTGTTTCCTGAGCCCACACAGCCCAGCTGGCTCACTTCTTCCATGGCTCACTTCTTCTGCCTCTGTGACCTTCTAAATAAACTTTTCCTTGTATTTGAGTCTTGGCTCTGAATACTGTCTTAGCCAAAACTCAAGGACTGAGGTTTAAACATTCTGGTACTCTTCACAGTTAACAACTAGATGAGTAAAAGTAGAACAGCTTGTTGTCTTTTATTCAAAAATAATTTTAGAATTATTTCTCATTTGTTTCCTCAAAATGCCTAGATTTTTCTAAAATATAAGACTTTATGTAAATTTAAATTAGCTCTTATTCAGAACTTTTTATTAACTTGTTATGTAAAATTAGGCAAGTTATTATGTCTATGACTCAGTTAGCCTATCTATAAAATGGGTGTAAAACTGGATGTTTCATGAGACATCATCCAGCTCTAAAATTCAGATATATGGTTATAGTGAGGCAGGAAAGAAAGAAGTTAGAGAAAAATCCCCCCAAGTGGAAAGAGGAAGAAGGAGCCAACGGCCTCTCACCGGAGCTCGTACCTCTGGGCATGATCAAAGAGGAAGCCGTCTATGGCGGGAAAACCCTGTGGTGGTTGTAATGGGCAACAACAAGGACTGACTCGAAGCAGATCATTCCAAGATCGAGGAAAAACTGACCAGATCCCAAAGCTCATTATACCATCATCATAATAAAGACTAACACCACAGGTAGGAGGGAAACAGACACCGTGACACTTCTGTAGTGGGCCATGCTAGGAACGAGGTGCCTTACCAACAAGGAGACGGAGTCAGAATTTGGCACCACAAAACTTGGAGACACCCCTCTCCCACCTTGGAAATACATAAAATCCCAAGAACTAACGGGCCATGAGTGAGCAGCTCACTTTCTAAGTGGCCCATGTCCACTTAGGCACGTACTTTTCACTTCTTTCACAGTAGCACCTGCCCCCTAGCCTCTTTATTTTTCTCTACCTGAGTAACACTCGCTTTATTCTCACTCTGACTCATCCTTGAAATATTTTCTAGGCAAGTTAAGGGTCTGGAGATTGCCTGACACCCTAAAAGCACCCCAGTGTGCTGGGGCCGGGCCAGCCTCCAGCTGGGAATTGATCCAGTAACTCAGTTTATCATGAGAGGAAAGGGTTTCCTACAATCTCATGAAACTATCTTGAAAAAAGTTATTCATTTTGCTCTGTAAAATTTTTTGGATTCTAAAATATGATGAGTATCCAAAATAAGGAATAAAGATAACATCACGTGGTTTACACAAAAATTTGCAAAAGTACATTTCCAAATATTATGCTTGTTTGTGCCTATTTACATAGGGAATGCGTATTCCAGCCATTTCCTGTCTCTTTCCTACACACGTTTTTAGAAAAAGAGCAAGAAGACGACTAGCCCTTGTCTTCTTAGCAAAATAGATGTCTTAAGGCTGAGCTATAAAGTATCAATTCAGGAAAATGGCTGTTGAAATTTGCTGTAACAAATCTAACTCTCTATTATTTAGAAATATTCTTATGCTGTGAGTCACACTATTGACCTGCAAACATATTTTTTCCAGTTACATATACCTCATATGGAAACTAGAGGAAAAAAATACATAGTTTACATGAGATGTCATATTACCCAACAGATTTAAACCATGTCTAGTGGAATGGAAGTTGAAGTGTAGGCAAAGGGAGAAAAAAAGAGAGACATACAGTGTGCTCCTTTGGATTCTGACTAAAATCAGGACATAGTGTTTTAGAGCATTTGGATTTGTGTGCCATTTTATCTTGCTTTTCTTCTTTCTCCCACTCTCAATTCCTTTCTATTCTAATTTAACTAGTTCACACACACACAAGACCCAAACACATGCACATTTAATTCAGTCTACCTGCTTACCCCTATATCCTTCTGCTATTGAAACCAATCATAAACCATAGGCAGGTGACGTGATCCACGACAACATACTCAGGTTGCAGGGAACTTCAGCCATCTCCTTACATAACTCAAAAGATAATGCTAGCTCTTTTTAAGCATGTAAGTACTATAGAAGGAAAACTTTATAACCACCTACAATCCCTCAAATTTAATCCATCATTTAAAAAAAAAATCT
Source organism: Tonatia bakeri (assembly GCA_004024845.1). Taxonomy (NCBI): domain Eukaryota; kingdom Metazoa; phylum Chordata; class Mammalia; order Chiroptera; family Phyllostomidae; genus Tonatia; species Tonatia bakeri. Next base: position 256,829 of record PVIA01000918.1, read on the forward strand.
ATGTTTAACCAATGCTAGTTTATTTTAATCCAAGGAAGAAAGAGTCAAATAATGCTTGAATTTATTGATATTGTAACTAAATACTACTGACAGTGAATTTTAATAGTGAGGCAGAGAAAAACACTGTTTATAGTTTCACTCTCAAGGCTCATCAGTTGACTTTTTAAGAGACACAAAAATGAACCAAAAGAGGACATAATACATTTATCTATTATAGAGGTCAGGTTTATCTGCTTATCTTCCAACAAAAGTTTATTCAAGGAGGAAAAAAAGGAAAGGGAAAAATAATGGGCAAGGACAGGTGATTATTTTTTCTAATGATCAAATAGAGGAGGAAACCAGCTTTAGCAGCAAGTTCTCAGTGTGTAAGAGAATATATGTTATAGGTGACATTACATTCACAGTGACCTCGACCCTATGATAACTTTTTTGAAACAACTCTCTTTGCTAACAAGGGCCAGGAGCCAAAGAGAGCAGACCTCCTCTCCACTGAACAAGAAACACATATAAGGATTATGCTTCTCTGTTTCCTCCAGCATTCTTAGCGGTATGTTGTGCACATGATAAGTGACTGCGTATCTTCACATCAAGAAGATACTCTAAATATATCTCCTTCACGTCTAGAGGGGTAATGGCAGGGCTAAGAAGCAGCACCGAGTGGTAGAAATCATAATGCACAATCCATCAAGTACAAGAAAGCCTCCAACTAATTCTACATCTCAGTTTCTTCAACTGTGAAATGATGATAATAATAAAAATACTTTCCTTGTCTATTTCACAAGTTTGCTATGAGCTTCACATAAAATAAGTGATATGATAGCAATAATAGCATCTTCATTTATTGAGCATTTAGAAAATAAACACATGTACAAAATTTCACAACCATTACTTCACTTAACCATTAAACAAACCTATGAACTGAGTAATATTGATCCAATTTTGCAGTGGAAAATAACCAGGCTAAGAGAATTAAAATTTTACAAATTATAAATGGGAAAGGAGAGAGATTCTGATCTTGAAGATTTTAGGTGATGGTTTGTGTAAGTGATACCAGTAAGACTTTATTCATTAAATACCTGCAAGAAGAGGGTTCTGTTCTCCTGGCCTCTTTGTTTTCAAATGATGATGATGTCTGGTGATCAAAATTGCACTTCTGCTGATAAAAAAAAATTCAAAGTCAAGTTCTAAATTAATAGGGCACTAAATTGTCAAAGTTACATTTAAGTAGAATACTCATGAAAATTTAAAGAAAAGAAGTTTTTCCTTTCATAGGTAAGTCTTCTCGTCCTCACTTTTTTTTACCTTCATTAAAAGGCTGGGAGGAAGGTCTTGATACTTTTCTTTTTTCTTCTCCCTTGAATGCTGCTAATAATGGCCTTCTGCCCATGATACTATCCCTTCATTTACCTAAAAAAAAGGGGACATTTTGAAAATTAAAATCTACAGTGGAAAAGGTGCTATTAGCCCATCCCTTCTGCCTTTCAAAATCCAGTTAAATGCATTTAATCTCTCTTATCCTGAAAAAGATGCAAATAACCCCTTTGACCAAAGTACTCTCTAATTAGACCAAGAGCACTAAAAAGTCACTTGCTCTCCAGTTATTCAACCCAGCTCTGAATGATACAAACACCTGTCTGTTTCGGATAGTTTCTCTTTTAGTAGATAATTGAAATGATTCTAGTTTGGTAGCTCCAGCACTACAGTTTCAGAGTGATAAGTATCATAGATAAATACAGGAATAGCTTCTTACAAATATTTTTTTCAATCTGGTGTTGCATATGGCTGCTGGGTATAAGTCATGTAAATGGTCTCTTCTAATTTACATTTGAACACAGGGGTAAAAAGGATCATGGAACACCACTCTGCCTTGAAAAGCTACAGCCTAGAATGTCAAGGATTTTATCTATATTCTAATTATTACTAAGTCCCTCTCCACCCCCCTCTCCGGAAAATACCCTTGTTAGGAATGGGTCTGTCTCTGCAGGGGATATCCAAGACCGTGGAGCTTGGATCAAATATGAATCAAAGGCTAATGCCAAAAATCTAAATTACATTTTTAAAAGAGGATGTTACACTGAAACAGTGATAAGCTGAGTAATTATAGAGAATTTATATATCTTCTAACATAATTAATGATATAATACACCAAAGTTCGAAATTTGAAGTCCATCTACTTGAAAAGTCCATTATACTTCTGAATTTACTAATATTATTAGAATAAAAATGACTGTAGAATGGTTAGATTAATATGTATAAGCTAAACATGGATTAGACATTTGTCCATTGTGAATATTACTAAAGGAAGCAAGAATTGCTTCTTATATTAAGTAGGTTCTAGTAAACTGTAGGACATTTACTAAAACTAATATTAATATTATCTTAGTTAACTTTTCATATATAACAAACACTAGGTAAATAAACCCTGTGTGAAATCTGGAATGCAATTTATAATGAATTTGTGCTAATGATATTTAATGTGCCTAGTTAAAATGGAAGCATTATTGAGAATAAATATTGCTCATTTCCTTCAAAGGGAATTACCAAACATGTGTAATTTGATGGAAATTTAAGAGATAAAACAATGCTAGCCAATATAAGTATGATTTGCAAATCTACGTATGAAAATGTAGTACATGTTATATTTTTTCCTTAATTGTTTATTAGTAAAAATCTTCTCAGGCTCTATGAAATTTTCAAAATTTCAAACACATAACTACCATATTTTTCCATGTACAATGTGCTCTCATGTATACTGTGCACCCACATTTTTGGCACAAAATGGAAAATCTGTCATTTTAATTTTTAATTCAGTTTTTATTTATTTATATTTAGAAACAAAACCAATTATTATATTCCCAGGTATTACTTTGCATATGGATATCATTATTGCTTTCTAGAGTTATACTTTTAATGCATAAGTATAAGTAAAAGAATTAAAAACATTTATATAGATAAGGAATTAGTACTACCCATGTATAATGTGCATCCTTATTTTTCCTCAAAAGTTTGGGCAAAAAGTGCACATTATACACCACAAAATATGGTATTTGGGAATACATGTTTGTGGTAGGTAGAATAATGCCCCTCAAAAATTTCTACACCCTAATCCCTAAAACTATAAATAGGCAACATTGTTGCATGGCAAAAGAGACTTTTCAGTTGAATTTAAGGTTACAGACCTTAAAATCAGAAGATTATCAGTATTTTGTTATCCACATATTTTCAGTCACAAGAGCCTTTAAAATCAGAGAATGTTCTCCAGATGGAGTCACAGAAATGTGGAAGAAGAGCTGGAGAAGTAAGCCTGAAGAGGAGATGGGTGAGAAGTTTAACAAGGACTCGACCCACCTTAGCTGGCTTGAAGGTGAAGCTGGGGAGGCCTCCAGAACCTGAGGAGGACTCCTGACCAAAAGCCAGCAAGGAAATGGAAACTGCAGTCCCACACCTGCATGAAACCGAGTTCTACCAAGAACACGAAGGAGCCTGGAAGGTTTTCCTGTGTAGAACGCAGCTCTCCTGACCGAGAGACCATGCAGGCCTTCTATTTTTAACTGCCATTTTAAACTGCAAACTGTGTGAAAATGTGTGAAGGCATCAATGTAAAACTAATACCATACTTCATTATGTACACAATACAAACACATACTAGTAAGTAAATGTTGAGATGATCAAAATTTCTTTTCATGATATGGATGAGAATTTTAAAACTTTAAAAGTTTCAGAGAATATTGTTTAAATTGGCATTTTAACTAATGATGTAAAGCAGAGAAAACAATTAAAAAGATACAACTTTTAAAAACTGAAAGCAGGTGTTTGCATATTCAACATAAGCAACAGAGCTCACAATACAGATTTTCTTTTCATTTTCATTGTGATCTTGCTCCCTTTCTTTTTGTTTCCTCCAAAAATGTTATCATTTTAAAAACTACAGTTTATCACTATAGCTTGTTTTTACTCATCAGTGATACATATACTGGGCCAATTTTAAGAAATACAAATTTGTTTTCATTTTTGAAATTTATATTATCGATTAGTGGTTTTTGTTTGTATATTTCCACATGATTAAAGAAATAAGTAGTTTTATACTGAATGTACTTGTTGTTTTATTAAAAATAAAATATGGCACCTGTAATTTCGGAAGCTCAATTTGTAGAAACTTCAGTGATCATTTGGTTTTAAATTGCTGTATCATTCTGCTGTAAAAGGTCTGTTAATCATTGTTCCCCACATTTCCATACACAGGGGAGAAAAATTTTCTCTTCCAGAAGAGCGCAAAGAGCATGGAGTGAACCCTCCCATTAGCTTACTTCTTCCATGAAAGACAGATGGATTCTCTGCTTGGTAAGATGAGAGAGTCCGATATCAGTTGTCTGCTCTATCGAAAATGCTTACTTTTCTTAATTATATTTTCATACTTAGAAATCAGCATTGATGTGTTTCAAAGTATAGTAGAGGTTCAATAAAACAATGAAACATAAAGATAAGCCATTCAAACAGCTATTTAAATGTTATGCTTTGGTGCATTGCTACCTGATTTTTCAGAGGGGAAAATAAGGAAATAATCTCAACATTATCTTCAGTCTTTCTGTTTTGATAGTAAGTTAAAAATAATAACAACAACAACAAAACAGCAAATTCCAAAACTCTGTAATAGAAATTCCCAGGGATCCTCGGGCTGTGTACAAACATGTTTTGTGTCTGTGCTCATTCAGCACGTTATTTGTTATGTTGGTGAAAAGACTGACCGTACTGCATTATAACTTCTGAATTTATGTACATTTCCTGTTCCTCTGCCTCCTCATCCCTTACAACTTTCTTGCTGCTCCTGATACCTTTTTCTCATTTACATTAATTTCTAATTTATCTCCAAGTCCTATAGATTTTACTTTCCAAGCACTCTAAAATTTGTCCCCTCCATTGCCACCACACCTACATCAAAGCTCTTATCTCCTAGCCCTGTAGGGTAGCAATTGCTCCCCACATAATCTTGACTCTGTGAATTCTTTTTTCTACTCTACAGACTTGGAAATCTTTCCAAAATGGAAATCAGATAAACTCTCATGCTCTTGGCTGCCGCTCAGCCTTTTCTTAGTGCATCACTCTTACGCACTAAGACAGCAAATATACCTTGAATTCTTAGTGGGTGCTAAACACACTGTGCTAAGTACTTTACATGTATTATTTCACTTAGTCCTCACAGACCACTCTGAAGTTTGCTACATAATTTGGTCATCCCCTTAAGCATTTGATAAAGCTGATGCAGAATATGGTTAAATTTGCCCAAAGAGGCACCATTCCATCATTTAATTTTCTTTTAGTGTCTTAAATGCTGCCTATTTCTCTTTATATTCTTTATACCTCTTTTCTTTTTCCTACCCAAGCCACCTTCCTTTACATCTTTGCCTAGATCTCCACTTCTGATTCTTTAGATAAGTTCAGGAGTGACTTACTTATAGAAGATTTTTCTGACTCTCTAGTTAGTGCTGTCATTTGGTCTTTATCCCTACCTTCATAACATTTAGGGTGTGATCAGTCACTCCTGGCTGTATTTGGCCCATCAATGCCTATTTCCAACACTAGTCATTTCATTAGCTGACGCACTCAAAGAAACAGGAGCTTTGTCTGCATCTGCTCACCATTGTGTCCTAAGTGCTTATCACTATCTAGCAAGTAGGTGCTCAACAAACATAGCATAAAAGACTAAATTAATGCTTTCTACTTTTAGCCATATTCTCTCCAATTAACAACCTGATCCCTTCACATGGTACTGTACATGCTGACAGTACTTTTTGAGCATCCATCTTTTAGCTCCACCCTCAGAGACAGACTCAGTAAAACCACTTCTCTTAATTTAGTATGAAACATCTAGGGAGGGGCCTTAACTGGCATAGATTGAATTAGGTCCTGTACCTATTCCAATTTACTCTCATCAGAGAGGCCATATCATAATATACTTCTGAATATATGGACCATTCTCATGAAGGGGAATATTATACTGGGCTAAGAAGACACTCCAGTTGGTGCCCACCACAACATCCAAGTAGATATAAACGGCTAGGTTTCAAAAACTAGTCCTACTGAACTTAATTAAAATAATGGTGGTATAATTTGCAATTATTATAAGAAAAACATGTTGCTAAGTGTTTTACCTATGTTATTTTGTTTTATATTTATGATAATCCTATAAGTATCATACACATACTATTTCATTTCACACATGAGAAACTGAGGCTTAGAGAGCTTAAGTGATTTACTCAGAATCACACAGCTAGAAAGTGGAAGAGTGAGCCCAAATTGTCTGACTTCAAAGTTTGTACTCAGAACTGCTGTAAATCCTGCCTTCTTAATAGAAAAGCAATTTGAGTATATAGAATAACCCAAAATTTACTAGGTGATTAGCTGTATACAGATGCAAAGGAAAGAATCTACTTAGTAATTATGCATAGAATCTGTAATACGAAGTTGGTACATTGGGAGGGTGAATTTAAAAAAAAAGGTGTATACAAAATACAGCAGGGCTTATCTCTGGTTGAAGATAGTGAAGTAGTAAATAAATAAATAAGATTAGGAGAAGCTGTGTTAAACATGGTCCCATACACACAAAACACACAAACAAACAGAATAAATCAGGAAGGAATAGCAGGCCATTCCAATCCTGTGTTTCTCGCGCAGACCTGTGCCGGAGAGTGAATGAAGTCCCTCTCCTTTACCAAGGGGGCGGAATACAATAAATGTATATAGTGATGAGAAAACCTTGATTAAGTGCACACATTTTAATTTTCAAAGTTGAAAATTTTATTAGATTCCCAAAAGAATTATATTCTGAATCTACTAAAGGACATCTTTAAAAGAGAAGATATTTTCAAATTGAATGTTATATGCTGAGACTCTTTATTTTAAAGATTCAGCTGTACAAAATTAAAAAAAAACTAATTTCTATAAAATTCTGGTACATTAAATTACTTAACAACTTAACACATAACATTTAAAATGATATTTTAAGTAATTATGAAGCATTGCATATACTTGTATAAAACTGTAAAATGCATTACCATATAGAGTCAGTCTGATCAATTTCATAATACTACATATTGTGATATAGAATACTATTAAAAATGTATTAATATACTTCTCTTTAAACCATTTTTCCCCTCTGATATTGGACATATGCCCAAGTGCTTTAATTTATTCTCTAGACTATTGATTTCTGAAATTGTTTTTTGGATTATTTAACTATGAAACATTTCAAGAGTACAGTTTTATAAAGAATGTAATGCACAATTAATTGTATTGCAGGACTCTGTTAGATATCTTGGAATGTTCCTGTAATTAAACAAGAAAAGTTCCTTTAAATTGGATTTTGTTCTAACTGTCATTTATTTTAATTCTGCTCTGTTTAAAAAGTGAGCTGAAAGTAGATTGAAAATCTGAGAAACTTAAAGAGAATGGTGCATTTTTAAATCAGGTTTTAAATACCTATAACGAACACTCAAAAGAGGCATTTCTTTTTAAATAAAATAATAATAAAAGTCATAGATTTTTAAAGATGGATCTAGTAACAATATCTTTGTACTTTTAATCATTAATCAATGAACACATAGGTATTTCAACATACCAGAAATATTTCTATATACAATGAAAGCTGGGGAAATATTCAGTTTTGTGTTTGTTCAATTGATATTTGACACCAATAGAAATTTCTGTAAATAAAGCAAATAGATTTTAATAATAATAATAATAATAATAGCATGGAGGAAATGAAAAGACAGAAGTGCAGAGCAGTGGTCAGATCAGTGGGCCCACTCAGTGCCGCTGTGCCCTCAGTCCCACATTTGGGCACAGCTCAGGAGCCCCAGCCGTGCCAAACTTCTGCGTGTGTCTCCCATGGTAAAGATCACTCTGCCCCCCCATTCCTGAACACCTCTCCAGTCCTCCTCCTTAATAACGCAGCCCCCCACAAACATCTTACCAGCAACAAACATCACACTGAGGCTCGTTCTAAGCACTATACCTGACCAACAGCATTCACTTTGTGTTTATGTGTGCTGAAGATGAGAAATGATACCACAAATCCTAAAATTTTTCTTTGATTTCCATAACATACATATTTACATTCTGGCTGAATGCCAATCCACTTGGGTATTCTATAGGCACTGTTTTTTTAACATCTTAAAGCAATTTATACCATCACTACTCCCTAATCCTCACCTGTGTCTCCACCTGTATTTGCTGATTCAGTGGCAAAAATATCTACCCATTGCTCAAGGCAAGAACTTGGGAGCTATTCTAGGTGCTTTCCTTATGTCAAGCAACATTCCTCATCACCTGGCATGTAATCAATCACCACACATTGACTGGCTTCATTTTAGATTCATGACCCCTAAACTCCAGTGTGCTCCTCGCAATCCTAGAGCCTCTTGCCAGTCAGTTCACTCTCTCTCCTAAATTACTATTTCATATAATGCTTCCTTTCTCTCAAACTACAAATACCTAAACCTGGTCTTCATTCTCAGCTAATGACTTTGCATATTATTTCACCGCTAAACAGAAGCAGTCCAGAGAATCTTCTATAGCTCCTGCCTCCACATCTTACTCCTCTGCATCAGGACCCACCTACACTGAGTCTCCTGAAGTCAGCCCCTCTACATACATCTAGTCTCCATTCCTCTCTCAAAAGGAGGCTCAGTCATCATACATCATCAATTCTCTCTCTCTCATTATTCCCATAAGTATGCACACTTGCTATTTTAAAAAAATTACTTCTCTCTACATACCTTTCCAGTTACTACTGTTTCTCTGTTCCCCTTTTTAAAAAGACTCTCCAAGAAGATAGTCTACTTTACTGTCTCCAATTTCTTTCCTTTATTCTTTTCCTTTCTGCCTTCTCTTTCTTTTTAAAATCAAAGTTGTACACGATAAGTAAAAACCTGTAAAGAAAACAACAGCCTACCCTATTTCTCTCCTCAGTGGAAAGAAATTTCAAATAATTTAAGTGAGTTTCTTGATGTTTATTGCAGGCTGAATTGTTCTTACCACCAAAAAATTCATTTGCTGAACTCCTAACCTCCACTACCTCAGAATGTTACTGAACTAGGGGATGATGCCTTTATAGAGGTAATCAGGTTAAAATGAGGTCACTATGGTGAACCCTAATCCAATCTGACTGGTGTCCTTATAAGAAGGGGACACAGAAGACCACGTGAACATACAGGGAGAAGACAGCCATGTCAAATGAAAAAGAGGCTTCAGGAAAAATCCAACCTTGCTAGCACCTTCACTTGGAATTCTAGCCTCCAGAACTGTGAGAAAATACATTTCTGTTCTTGAGCTACTCCATCAGTTGTAGTTTGTTATGACAACCTTAGCAAACTTATAAAGTAAATTTGTTTATCTCCAAGTAATATACTACTTGCATTGCTGTTTCTTGGTTTTTCAGATTTTGGCAACAGATTTTCCCTCCTAGAGAAGATGAGAATTCCCATCATGTTTACTACTCCCCAAACCATGCATGCGCTTTCATGGACAGACATGCTGTGCAAATTCAAACATAATTCCTGTATTTTATCCATCTAAGTAGCTATCGATTTTAGGATTCACAATCATGTTATGTACCACCAAGAAAGAGAAACAGCCCCAATTAAACTATGACATAAAGTTCCCTTACCACTTAGACTTTCTACTGAAAGAAATCTTTTAGAATTAACCGGACATAATTTTTATTTTGTTTCATTCTTACTGAACTTGGAGATATAAGTGAAGTAGATTATTTCAGGTATCCTCAATTTTTTTTCAAATTCAGAATCTGTTTGTTGCAAATCACTTATTTGACTCAGAGTTTTATTATTTGTTTTTTCCACACTGACATTCATTATACCATCAACAGCGTTGATGGTATCATGTTTATAAAGGAATTCTTAAAGTACTAAAAACTGTGAAGTTTGTCTCTTAAGTCAATTTTGCATTACGTCCAGCTAGCCAGGGTTTTTTATTTCCTTTGGGGGATATTACTAAACACACCTACTTCACTGCCTTACTTTATTCCCACAAAATGGGTTCTTTACATACGTAATACTCATGCTGCCACTGCCAGATCAATCGCGGAACCCCTCCAGTGCACCCTGAGGCTGGCCCTTGTTGACACGTGTGCTTACACAGGTAATGATCACTTATTCTGAACTGTTGCTTGGCCAACAACATTTGTAAGGCACAATTTATTGTAAGATGTTTCTAATTTTTAAATATGTTAAAAAGTGCAGGGTTAAATTAATAAAATTGAAAATATGATCAGTTTGGTTAGAACAATATTCAAGGTCTATTTATTAGAATCATGTTAATCACTGCAAAGACAAACTTCCTGTGAAGTCCATGAAGGGCCTCTCACTGGGACAGCCATCTTCAAAGCCTCTGGGGCCTAGCAATGCACCCGCCTAATCACAATTTTTTGTAAAAATTACGAAAGTAAGGTATTTTAGTTGCAACCAGTTAAGTTTCCCAGCCTTTTCCTCTCTGACTTCACATGAATGGTCTGTCACATTAATCTCTATGATTGATTAGCCAGAATCATATCTGTAAGGGAAGCTGATACAATGATATACTGAGTTTGTTTTAGATGGCTTCCTTTCTGTGGTTTGCATTCACTCCATGCACTGTTAAGCTTTTGTTAGCCACTCTTTTAAGTTGTTATTGCCACTGTTCACTGTGCCAGCTCACCGGGTACCATGACCTGAAGTGCAGGGAGAAAGCTTACTACAATAACCACGGGCACTGATGGTGCTGAGCACTGGGAACACAGAAGAAAAAAGATGTTTGAAATGTCTGAAAGCTGAAGCTAATCTATGTAAAAACATATGTATAGGATTCAGTTCTCATCAAAGCCTAGTCAAAATACTGCTCTTCTTTTAGAAATATACCCCACGATGCAGTGCAATACTGACATTAACAAAAGTAGCGTAAAATTTATAAGATGCTACTACAGTGAGGACCTTGTCGACCAATTGCTGCAGAGTTGTTGATTCAAAAAGTATTAAAGATCAGTCTCCGCCTCAGCAAATTAGAAATGTTCTAAAATCTTATTGCTAATGTATGAAGAAAGTGTGACATAGATTTTTCCCAAATCTGACAAATAATCTAAAACTTCACTTGACATCAACACTAGTAAACTGTTTAGCTGAAAGAAAAAATATTCAATCATTGATAGTGAAGCACAAATTTTGATCAACCATGCTAAAGGGAAGACAAAATTACCTTTCTCTCCTCCCTTTACAGAAAATGGCATTATATTGTTTTCATAAGAAGAGATTATATACAGCCAAAAATGTATGGAAAATGTATTACAGAAGTGTGTGTGTTAGGCAGTCAATTAATAAATGTTTTATTTCTCTGAATTTTGCAACACTTGCAGTATTTTATATGTTTTTAACTTTGTCATTTTCTATAAATTATTTTATCATTCTAAATTAATATTTACTCAGACCAAATTTTTGTAACTTAACATTCTTTTTTTGAAAGGGAGTCCCCACAATCTTACTTGCTTCAGTCCCAGAAAACCCTGGATTTTCCCTATCATTACTTTTCCTTTGCTGCACACTGGCCTCCCTAAAACCTTTGGAGCGCTTTGTGCCTCTGCCTTTGCTGTCCCTCATCAGCATGTTTCCAGACATAGCAGCACGGCTTGCTCTGCACTTCCTTCACTCACCATCCTCTATAAATAGCACATCCAGCCACAGTAGGATTGCTAGATAAAATACAGGACAGCTGGTTACATGGAAATTTCCAGTAAACAGGAGTAATTTTTTGTGTCTGTTTGTTGACCCAAGTGCATGGAATATACTAATAGTAAAAAATTATACATTGTTCATCTAAATTTCATGTAACCTGGTGTCCTATTTGTCTTTTTTTGGGGGGGAGTGCAGTTGGCTAAATCTGGCAATCACACCTCCACACTTTCTGTCTCCTAGTCCACATCACAGCACTGCCATTTAGCACATTACACGTTTACTTCTTTTGTTATTGCCCGTCTTTCCCATTAAAACCTTAGCTTCATGGTGGCAGAGATGCTTGTCTATGGTGTTCGCTGATGTATTCCAGTACCTAGACTAGTATCTGGCACATAGCAGGCACTCAATGAATACTAATTTTAAGGATTTACTGAGTAAACAGTCTAAACCTTACAACTTTACCTCTTAGTATTTCTCAAATCCTGTTTTCCTATCTAATAACTCCTGCTTTATCAAGGTTCCAGACTGTTGCTATTGTGTTCCAACTGCTCTCCTTGTGTCCAGCACTGCTATTCTGAAATCCATTCACTATAAATAGCCACCCTGATTGATCTAAAACACAAATCTAATGAAACCACTGTCCTGTATAAACTCAACAGGAAACCATCAACTAGAGGGGGAAAATCCAAGCACTTTGGCATCGTACTACCGGCTTCCTTCATGGTACCCCACCTACCCCCTTGTCTCACCTACCACAGCCCTCCAGTACATCCCCATCCATAACCTAGCCTCCATACCTCTATGCTAATGTTGATCAGGTTGCTCTTCCCATTACACAGTCCCACTTCTTTTTTCATCTCTTTCATGTCCTTAAGGACTCATTTTCAAGTATCATTCTCCTCCAGCCCTTACATCCATGAGCTGAATGCAGTGTGTTTTTATTGCTTTCCATAGCAGTGTGTGCAAAATTCTGTCATAGTATAGTTTATGTTATATTAAAACAACCTATATGCCTATGAAACCAGAATCTAAATACTCAAATACAATGACAGTGTGGTATTTATTTTTGATTCATGGCAACTAGCATAATGCATTGCACAAATAGCCTTTCACACATGTTTGTTGAACTAAATAAATGAAATGATTTGTGAATAGGCTATGTCTAGAGATAGTCAGAGGTTCCAGATTAGTGTAATGATGAAGTCCAGAATGGTGGGGACTACACAGAAGAGAACAGTCTCTGAAGGAGCTGATCAAAGTGTACCAGCAACGGCAGATGGCTGAGATCCACAGTAGAAGATGGCACAAGAAAGAAAAGTGATAGCAAGTGCTAAAATCATCAAGCTCAGTGCCAGGGGACCCATGACAGAAGTGGACATTCACATTTAGGACATGGCATGTCCAGAAGTGTTGGTCTTCAAGTAAAGAGAGGCAGTAACAGGACCTGGCCACTGACAATTTGTCAACTGCAGAAAAGAGACAGGCTCACCTTAACCTACCCAGGTTCAAGAAGAAGTATATGAACAGGCCAGGCTTTAATGGGATAAATTCATTAAAGGAATTTAGGAATCACCTCACAAGACACTGTTTGATTTTTTAAAATAATCCACACAATACATTTTCTGCCTACATTTCATAGTATTTCTATAATCTCTCATAGAACAAAGTTCTTTTTGCTGTCTTCAAATTAAATCTAGGATGAAGTTAGAGAGGCTAAAAGAGAGGAAAATGAGTAAGAAGGGGAAGAGAAGGGAGGTAACCTCTCTTCAGTGCCTGGAGAAGCTCTATCTGCAAGGTGGCCCTTGACTTATCTCTTTATCTGCAGGAGTAGCTGAGTGAGGAAAACAGAGGGTTTCCTGACAGAATGGGAGCCCAGTCTTCTACTTGGTAATTCCAAGACTTGCTTTGTATCAGAATTTGCTAGGAAGCTTTTAAAAACTGCATGAACTTCTATGCCTTCCTAACCACCCACCTGCCTTTCCTATTGAGTCTGAATTGTTGCATGCAAATCTCAGGACTTTGTAGAAATCTCCCATATCACTGTGCTACTTAGTCTTTAGGAACCACCACTGTGGTTTATGTCAATGCTGGGCAACTGGAAGTCTCTCATGACCTGAAACCTCTTCCCCTGATGGGACCCCCTAAGACTGACAAAGAAAAAGAAGTCCTCTTACCAAAATGCCAGGAAACTGTAGTTTCTTGAAGAACTTTTCAATTCACAAGTCTGAAAAAAAAATGTTTAAGAAAAAAATAGAAGTATACCACTACAACACACAATTTTCCTCTCTCCCTCTACTTTCTTTTTCTTCTCTTAGAATCAATTCATCAATAAGAATCGATTAAATAAATTCACACAGTATTTTACCCATCAGAAACTTTGGTTTTTTTTAAAGGCTCACTGCACATCTTATTTTTACTTCTCTACACAACTTTTTCATTCTGTTAGACAGCCTTGAAAGTGGAAAACCTATCTCCATTTTTTAAAAAGCTCCTGAATTAAAATAACTTCATGGAAAAACGTAACCAAAAAGAAGTGTATCAAATGAAGGATGTTGAGCAGAAAAAGAAAACTATAGTCTCTCTGAGGAGTCTGAGAATAAGGTCTGAGCAATACAAGATGGAACCTTCCATCAGGCTGCTGTTCAACTTAATTACTGTTTAACATGTGCACATGTGAAATTAATATTCAGGATCCTGGTGATTCAAAAAGCAGCAACCCACCACCATTTGAATTCATAGTCTTGTAATCCATCTTTTCCCATGAAACAGCTAGTACAATATGATATCAGCACTCAGATTTCTGAAGAGAGAAAGCAGTGGCCCTGTTATTTAAAAAAAAAAAAAGAATACTGCATATGTAACTTGAACGCAAAAGGGGGGAATTATGCTAATACCAAAGGGAAATGACAAAGTTTCCATCTTTTTAGTCCCAAACCAAGTAGAAACCTTCACTTAGCTCTTTAGGTCTGTTAGGAATGTCATTGCACACAGACCAATGTCATATTCTGAAAACATTCTCTGAGCCTCAGGCTATGCTCATGTTTGTCATAGTTTTGCATGGTCAAAAGTGGAGGTATTAAATTAAGGATGAAATCTGGTTTGCTGGAAACTAAATTGATAATAACACATCTCTACCTACCATTCTTCCCATGTTTGGTAATAAACACTGTCCAGAGACATATGCCCCAAGGAAATAAGAAAAATGATTGTCCTCTCCAAGCCTTCATTCTAGTACAAAGCTCTGCCTCCTGCTTTCTGCGTCTCGGCATCTGCTTTCAACAAATGCCTAATACAGGCCACGCCCCCCTGGGTCCAGCAAATTTGTTAGGCAGCCACCATATCCTCCTAGAACTTCCTGGTTCCACTGTTTTGGACATTTTGTTGTGAGATCACTGGATTTCATCCTCTGCATCCTGCCTTGTCACTGTTAGAAAAAAAAGCAGCTTGGTGTAGTAAAAACACTTCAAGCTCTGGGATCGGGTCTTGGCACCATTACCCACTCATGGCCACGTGACCTTGGGTAAGTAACTGAACTACTCTGAATCCTTTCTGTTTGTCTATTTACCTAGGGAAATACACACATATTTTTACTAACAGGACTGTAAATAGCATAGGAGAAAAAATATATAAAATATCCAATAGTGGGACTACTATATAAGATGTGTTTGGTACATCTTAGTTCCTGTCACTGACATGGAACACACTCCTCCAGGAACAAAGTTAACACCGCTGAGCTTGTGTTATGCTGGTGGACTCTACTGGGACAGTTGACAGAGAGGGGTAAGTCAAGCTGCCTCTGCTAACGTGGCAAGATCAGGCTGCTTTACCGTCTAGGGCCTCCTCTCAGATGTATATAGCCCATGTTCACTGTCATGCCCAAGTTACACTGGCCTTCCCTAAGCTGGGACATTCTGGGATCTTGATTTCACCAGGTTCTTGCTGATATCTTTCCCCTTGCTCTTCATAGGACTACCTTTTGTCCTTAGGTCACACTTGAAATGTTATCTCCTCACAGAAGTTTTTTCTGAATATCGCTACCTTGAAAAAAAAAGGAGAACTTTATGCATTTTATGTTCTAGCATCTACTTTCTTTTTCTGAATACACACCACAGTCTGTAATGACCATATTTATTTGGTTGTATCATATAATATCCCTTAGAATCTTTGTGTTCTTTGTATCCCTGGTGCCCTAGGAAGTACAGATATACAAAACAGTATTCAATAAATGAATGAATGAACAAATTATTGTCACTTCATTTGTGTCTTAGTTTTTTAAAAAGCTCTTTTGGCTGTTTCCCATTTAGATAAAGCACTGAAACACGCTGAATCTTTTCTTAGCTTTAAAGAAAAACATTGTAAAAAAGTAAATGAAGTGTTGATACTATGATGGTCTCTTAATGAATGCTCAGTATATATTAATTATTTGTGGTGATATTTTCATTAAAGAACAGTAGCCTCAATGCTATGAAGGAACACAGTGTTTTGATTTCCTTTTGCCTTGATTACTTCAACTATAAAATGAGGAAATTAATCAAATGTATATCATATGTGCTATGAAGATTAAATGACTTTATATGTGAAAAGTGCTTAAATGGTACCTGGAACACAGCTAGTGATAAAAATGGCATTAACAGAACGAATACTTACTAGACTCTACAGCAAAGACAATTGTAACTTAACTGATTCATCCATCTTCTTGCAGCTCCAGATAGGGGAAAAGGCAGACTCCATGCAGTGCTAATCAGCAGGGGCTTGCTGTCATGTGCAGGGTTAAAGAAAAGTATATAAACCTGTATGTTAAGAATTAGTATAAAGTGATACTGATATTGCCTGACAAGATGAAAATGTTGTTCCACTAAAATCCCTAGGGAGATTATATCCTCAAAATATTTTGGAGGAAACTATTTTCACTAGCAATATATAACTATCAAAAAGTTATTTTAAAGCAATGCTGAACAAACTGATCAGAGATAATAAAATATTTAAAAATCTTCTGGTCAAATGGACACAAAGCTTATTGGATAAAATCCATGCCAGTTGGATTTATAGTAATATATAAGTCAGCAAGTCCCTGGATTTGTGTTATACTTTCTGCTGTGTATTATCATGACCCTTGAATAAAGATTCATTTCAATACAATAGCTAGTAAGATTTTTATATGACTCTAATATGAACACAGTTTTGAACTTTCAATATACTCACTGCATCTGTTTATAAAGATAAAGGTTAAAAAAATGCATGTTAGTAGAAAACTAAAAATAGCAAATGGTCCCATATTTATATCTCAGTAGTCAGAATACAAATAAACATCCTTGGTGAAAACACATCAGTGCTTCCAATTAAGACAATATAATTGCATGCTTTGAAGTGGAACAATGGAAAAATCTGACAAACCATTGTATTAATATGAAACATAGACTTTAGAGACATATAAAAAATAACATTTAATCTTTGTAAGGCATCTGCTTCTATCCACTTTTTGCATACCATTTATATATTGTGTGTAAACATACACATTAGATAGATAAATAGATGGCTGGATAGATAAACACATGTTAAAGAGCTAGATAAAATCTGGTGCAGGCCACTAATTCACTTTAGTAAGCCATTTCACTGTTACCGCTGCAAGTTCCATTGTCTTCTGCTGTTTCGCTATTTTCAAGAGGTGGCAGAGCTTTACACATTTATACTCAGTCAGTTAATTTACTGACCTGGCACAGATCTTGAACAGCTTATGGAAGGCAAAGGACAAAAATCTCAAACTAGAGAGTGGTATAAACGCTGAGAGCAATGTTTTAATCCTCTGTGTGTCTTCAAGTGTTTTATTTTATTTATAAAGTGGGTTGCAATATATAACCATTAAAGAAACAATAATAAGTCAAGTAATAATCTTCTTTAAGTAATAATCTTTTGTAAATAACTATTGAAGCACCTAGTTTTGTTTTGTTTTTTTTTTCAGGAGATTGCACAAGACTGGTAATTAGTGACCAGTTTTCAAGTACCGCTGTTTCCTTTCTTTGCTCTCCAAAACAACCAGAACAAACCAAACATTATTTGTAACATCTTTGTTAAGAAACTTGATTTTTGAGTCACTCACTCTGTCTACAGCAGTATTTAATTGTGTAAGAGTTAAGTAAAATTATTACTTAGATTTCCATTAAAATATTTAAAAAATAATATTTTAATAGCAATGGTTATAATTTATAGGCCTTTAGAAACTCCTTTGCAAAATGGATTATAAGATAGTTATATAATATGAAAAGAAGCTTCATTAGATCATTTGTTCTAATCAAATGGAAGGAAAGCAGCCAGTTCTAGAAAAGAGCAAAGAATTAATCAGTTGCCTCTAACCTAAAAATAAATGGCCAAAGTAAGAGGCAATAAGTGTTTGTTTGAGATCAAGAAGAACTGCAATTTAGGGGCACAGATTCAGGCAGAAACTCAAATTATGTCTAACCTATAAGATGATAGAAAGAGATTTTTATGAAAAAGATAAGGAAAATCATTACATAAATAGAAGAAAAGAATCTCTTTAGGCATTAATAAGCTAAATTAATCCTAAGCGATACATGGCTGGTTACTGACTTTAAAGAATGCCCTAATATCAGTCCTTGTGATCAAGAGATCTGCTTTCCTGTTAGCTTCGCAAATAGTTGCTTGTAAGACAAGGTTGGTTTCACCCAGTTCAAAGGTTATTTTGCCCAGTTCAAACATTTCAAAAGTGCGGGGAGTAAGATGACTAATGCAGTTCCTCTGGAATGGCTATCTATGCTGAATGCATTTGAAAGTGGCTCCGACTTTTCATACTTTGCACATACTACAAATAGATAAGTTATAATGAGGGCAGTTTTGTTTTAATTCCAATTTCTCCACCTCTGCCACAATCACACGAATTCTCTTCCAACACTTTTATGGGTTTTTCAACATTAAAAGAAAATCTTGTTATCTTGTAGAACATAAAACTAATTATTCATAATTATTCATTTATACTTATTCATTATATTTATAATTATTCATTTGAACCACCTTCCATTAGAATCAAAAGCTCTGCAATGCAAATATGCTACGGCATTGTAGGTTGGAGTAACTTTTTGTAATGTAAAATGTTATGACATAAAATCGATTTATTCATAACTTACACTGCTTTTGTTGTGAAATATTTAATGTTGTGGATATAGAATTCTTAGTGAAATGCACTGTACTGAACGCACAGATGTACTTCATGTAATAGTTCCTCAAGATTTTACAAATGTACCTCTGCATTACTTCCTAACAATGAAACCGAATTATCTGTCTCATACGCAAAAGATGTGCTTCAGGGTATGGCCAAGCACGTGGTTTCTGCCTTGCCAAGACCAGTGTGGTAACTGGACCTCTGTGTTCCATTGTCCCTATTCTCAACTTATAACATCACAGGGTACATCCATCAACAGAGTTTTAAACACAGGCTTTAAAAATTGAGTCAAAGATGTATTGCATTTTTCAGACTATAAGACGTACCCCCACCCCAAATCTGGTAGGGGAAAAGGGGTGCATCTTACAGTCCAAATGTAACTTACCTGGCTCACTGTGAGTGGGAGGGGGGCAGCAGCCTATGTTATTGAATATTTTACCACATTTTTTGCTTCAAATTTTCTTTTCCTATTTTCCTCCTCTAAAACCTAGGTGTGTCTTATGGTCCAGTGTGTCTTACAGTCTGAAAAATTGGAATTGAGCAGTAATAAATATTCACCATCCAAGAAACTCAGTGAAGATATAGTACTATTAAAGGCATTAATTTAACTTCTAAATAATTTTTTTATAATAAATGAATAATTTAGGGTTGAGCTATACTATTTCTGCTCCGACTGTACGGGTACACTCTTTTTATCATGTTTGCTTTATCACACTTCACAGAAGATACACTGTTAACAAGTTGAAGGCAAGACCCTCCACCAGTAAAAAGATTATGGCTGACCTTACTGTCGTGGTCTGAAACCAAATTCACAATATCTCTCTGAGGTATGGCTGTACCTGGAGTCCCATCATGTCATAGGACTGGGTTTATATGTCTCTTTAACACAGATGGTTTGGCTACTAGATTTTATATACATAAAATCTATAGATTTTACATTAGACACTTTTTTCAGGGGTAAAAACTTGTATCTCAGGCTCTGTAGCATTGGGAAAAATCATTCGGTTGGCTTATTTAGGAGTCTTTGTAAAGTGTGAGAGACTCTAGAGGTATTATGGCAGGTTCAGAGTCAGAGATTTGAAAGCTTTGGCACTCCTGGTAAAGCCATCTCCTAAGATGGAGTTAAGCAAGGAACATGTTCATGAATTAACTTTTAATTTATTATTGTCTTAGAGCCTGAAGGACTCTGAGGAGTTCAACGAAAGGCCACTAAGAATAACCTGTTAGAAATATACTCCAAAAGAAAAAGAGAGTAAACAATGAACCTCAAAGAGTTTATGGCAAGGCACAGTAACAGTATGTAGGACCAAAAATAAAAGTCTGAAGAGAAACTAAAAAGCTTTGAGACTGGCCTTTAGAATGGTGCGCATAAGAGGGAGAAGAATTTCTAGTTAAAGCCTTTCAAGATCCAACAGATTATACTTTTTGATGGTCAATAGTATCATTTTGACCTTGACTGCTGCTGCAGAAAATAGTGGGGCATTCAAATATGGCCATGCATTTGCTCCACGTCAGTCAGACACTGAGGATAATGATGGCCCAAGAATAGAGGTCCTTTTGTAAAATTCTTTGTTCTCTGTGGGAGGAAAATCTGAGAAATATTCTCTATTATAACCCAAATAGCATTCTTTCTCACAGTCCATAATAGCAGGGAAAGGGAACAGTATTATTAAATGAGGAAAAAAGTTTACCAAGGGAAATGTACACATAAAGAAACTTCAGCTTATTGCATGCCATTATGGTCTAGGGTTCACATAGTACTTTACTCTTGTGACTTTATTGAATTCTAAAAACACTCAGAGGTAGTAACTATCATTTTCATTTTGTAGACGTGAAAACAAGGATGGAGAACAATAAGCCATTTAGTGACTAAGTGATGAAGGCAAGATTTGCACCACAATCTGTTGAGTCCAAAGCCTCAGTTTTTAACCATCATAGTATCCCACTGATTAATAAGTCTCAAGAGTTGTGGGATGATCTCTAGTAACTCCTATCTTTTCTACCTACTGTAGTCAAATATTATCTAGAACATTCTGAGCTCCACTGCATGCTATAGAGAAAGAGATGACTTTAGATGTTTGTTAAAAATCTACATGTGAAGGACAGTCACTATGAAGCTATACCTAGCCCTTCTACCAATTAAGTTCCAAAGGGCCTGAATAATGAACCCATGCCATTCAAATGTCAAAGATCCTTGTGAAAAGAATCAGACCAAAGAAACTCATATAGTATCTGAAAATTTTCACAGCCGTTAAACCAAAGCCATGGCAGAAAAACTCCACAGTCCTCTGAGAGAAATATTCCACTAATGTGATTTCATCTCCCTGAAAGGTCAAAATCTTTGCAGAGGTTGTTTTAATACCAAACAGTTAACCAAAACAATTAAGGAAGATCCACACCTACAATAATCAAGTAAAGCGAAAAATTCAATTTTTCTTATTTGGACATCATTTCAAAGGTTGATAATAAAATAATTCTGTCCTCAAAATGTCCTCACTCCTCTATAATCATGTCAATATATATGTTTTTATTTTTCTGCAAAATGAAAAAGTACTGTCTTATACAAACACCTCCTTTCATAAGAGTATA
Source organism: Tonatia bakeri (assembly GCA_004024845.1). NCBI lineage: Eukaryota > Metazoa > Chordata > Mammalia > Chiroptera > Phyllostomidae > Tonatia > Tonatia bakeri. Next base: position 278,309 of record PVIA01000918.1, read on the forward strand.
AAAAGTATAATTTTATGTGAATTCTGAGAAAGTTTCCATTTGACCTCAGTAAGATTAACTATTCACGATAGAAAGCCATTTCAAATGCAGCATTTGGGAGGGATCATCCATCACAGAGACTAACACATTCTCCATGCTAGACTGAAGCTTAGAACTTAATGGGAAGTTACCGACAGCTTTCATCCTCACAGCTGCCCCTGGAATCTGTTAACAAGCCTGCTCTTCTGACAGGCAGATACTAGAAGAAACTCACAGTATTCCAATGAACACAAAAAGAAATACAAACCTCTAAAAAACTGTGCCTTCAATCTATTGAACTAAGTAAATATACCTTTTAGTAGACATCAACCAATTATATTTAACAAATCTAGTTGTATAGTTTTATCATCTTTGATAAAACTATTTCTAGCAAATAGTAAAAGAAAAACTCAGTATGTCAGAATTTCCAAATTCTTATTCTTTTTTAAATTGCAATTCTTATTTGCAGTTCTACCACCATTTATATCAGCAGCAGCCTACTAAAATGTATATAGTATAATAACATACAATCTTGATTAATTCTCAAAACCAGCTTCTATGCCAGATACTATTGATCCTTTTTTTTCTTTTTATCAGAGAAGTAAACTGAAGCCCAGATAAGTTAAGGAAAATGCCTAGATTATACTGTTAGATATTGGCAGAATAACCAATTTTTTCCCACTTCAATAAAAAAGCTACTTTTCCAGAGTTATAGAGAACCAGTCTTAGAATTGAAATGAAATTGAAGGAGTAATTAAAAAACTCCCCCAAAACAAAAGCCCTGGACCAGATGGCTTCACAGGTGAATTTTACCATTCTTGAATTGAGGCATCAAAGACTCTTGTGAAAACTACTGGGTTATTTGATGAGGCTAGGGGTGTATCACATTATTAAATCATTATAAGCCACTAATAGTTGTGGACCTGCAATCATCTAGCAGGTCCACAACTAGATCACCTCAAAGAACTTGATACTAGAGAATGGAGAAAAAAGTTAAGAGCATAAGTTTGTTATTTCTAAAATGCACATTTGAATTTATCCTGCCAGGTTTTTCTCAGGCTGATGGAATTGGCCACTGAATGCATTAATACTCATAGCACTGTAATCAGACAGGCATTTTCCCATTCTACAGCATATAGAACAGCTTGTCCTCAGCAGAGCCCCGCCTCCCCATGATGGCACTAGATATTTCAGACTGTAGGGGCTATTTCTCATGATGTCAACCATACATGGCTCTTCAGGGCATATTTTCTGTCACCTTTTCTTCTTTCATTTTCTATTCTCTGTCGCTTTTCTTTCTGTCAGGTGGCACATGTAGCAGAAGTGGCAGCTAAGGGTACATTTTTCATTTATAAACAATAATTGCATATTTGTGGGCAAACAATCACCTAAATATCAAAGGCAGGTCTCAGACTGGTGCCAGGCATAATAGCATAGCTCATACTGAAACAGCTCCTGGAATCACAAACCACCTTTCACAGACTTTCTTCTGGAAACACCTCCTGGTCTACCCTATACTTAAATAGAGCATGAAAAACTAAAGGATAGTTACTTGGGATATGCATTATTTTAAAATATGTTTTTATAACAATTCCAAGATTGGGGGGGTGAATTTTCTGATAGTTTCACAGTTTTCTCTATGTTTATTCAGATAAGGTTATATTGCTGTATTCCAGTGTCAAAAAATAACCAACCTAACAATGCTCCTAGGGGGTATCCCCTCCAAACACGTTACTGAGGCCATGAAATCATTCACTGTGTTCACCTAGGTCTTCCCAAACCATAACAAGACAAGCATCTACAGAGTTAAAATGTCTTAACATTTGCTTTTCACTTTTAAAAATTGTAGAGTTTTGTCCCTTAGAGATTACCTCTTTCAAATAGTTAATACCCTTATGATCTAGAGAGCTCATACAAAAAACTTAAAAAGTACTGAGAACTCAGTAAGTAAATGAACAAAGGGCAAGGAGAGCTCACAAACAAGGAAGCACAACTAGAATAAAAACTGTTCAAAATTGTTCATGGTTTTGTTAACAAGAGAAAAAAATCAAGTGAACCAAAAAGAAACCATATTTAACCTAAAACTTTTTAATTGTGTAAAATAAAATTAAGGTTGAGAGCATAAATTGGTCAAAGCTTTTGGAAAGCAATTTAGCTATGAATCAAAGGTATGAAACAGCCTTTGAACTCAAATTAACTTAAATGTGAGGGGACAAACCATGTAAAAAATTGGTTTATCCCAGAACTTATCCTAATATTGGAAAACTAGAAATAATCTAATATCTGACAATAGAGGGAGAGCTCTGTAAATGGTGATATAGTTACTTCATCATAATACATACTACAAAGTTGAAAGTGAGTGTGTAAGAAAAGATTCATCAAATGAAGGATAACTAACTATTGAAGTAGAGTGATAGGTACTTCAGTTTTTTATTTAAAAAGGAAAATTCTTAAACTAAAGCATTAAAGGGAAGAAAATGCATGTATATTGTGAGAACAAATATAGAAAGAAATACAAAATGTTAGTAGTAAATAAATGTTCTTTTAAAGATATCTTTAGAGTAGCTTTAAGGTTACAATAAAATTGACAATAAAGTACAGAGATTCCCATATATCCCATGTGCCAACACACGTAGCCTTCCCCATGATCAGCATCATTCATCAATATAGTACATTTTTTACCAAGGATGAACTGACATCCTAATCACCCAAACCCATAGTTTACTTAAGGCTTCCCTCTGGGTGATGTATATATACTGACTTTGGACAAATGTACATTGACATATATCCTTTATTATATATGATACTGAGTATATTTATTGTCCTAAACATATGCTATGCTCTGTCCACTCATCTCTCCTCCCTCTCCTTTACCACTGGGAACCACTGAGCTTTTCATGGTCTCCATAGCATTGCCTTTTCCAGAATGTCATATAATTAGAATCATATAGCATGAAGAAGCTTTTAAAAACTTTTTAGAATATACATTTATAATAAAAACTAATCATTTGCCAATAAACCCTCTTCACAAAACCCATGGAAACCATGAGAATTCTTCCATGAAAGTAAAGAATGTATTGATAAAAAAAGTCTTCAGGAAGTTAAAGGTAGCTGATACATTAATAATAATAGTTCAGCTACAGAACACTAGAATAAAAAACTAATTTTAAAGAATTATTATAAGTGAAGAAATGGTTTCTTTCTATTAAAAAAATTATTGGAAAACACATCTTCCCTTGGCAATGAAACACCTTGGCAGACTCAGAATCAAGACTGGATTGTGGACAAGGAGGAGATGGAAAACAAAGGAGAGGAAGAACCAGATAGTTATTCAATAACTGATTATTTCAGAAAAAAAATAAGATGGTTCTATGCACAAAGTAAAAAAGAAAATAAAAAGAAAGAACAGACTAATGTGGTCTATAAGACTTTGCTGAGATGACTTTATAATATTTCCAATCTGCAGAATCTGAAATAACTTCTATTGTTTTCCAGCTTTCAGTATACCTTGGAAAGGAACCATGACCTGAGGTATTATTGTCTTTGGAGACTAAGAGAAGCTCAGTTCTCTGCTATCATTCCTCTGATTCTCTCCAATTATAACCCCTTACAGGCAGTTATGTGTGGCCTTTGTAGCTTGGTGACTACTAAATAATTGGAGTTGAGATGTCAAATATTTCTTTAATGAGCTCAAAGTCCAAAGTAAATCCTGGACTGCAACCACGATAGTGAGACATTTCAATGTGTCTGTTTCTGGATGGCTTAGTGCTGTTATGCCTCAAAAAACATGTGTGTAACTCTTTGGGGTGGGGGGACAAAGAAAGAAAATGAGGATTAAGAAGAAAGGAATCTCTTTCTGTAATAATTAAGACGACTATCATTTCTAAATTGTTACTTCCATCACTTAGGTTTAGAGACTCAGCCCTAGAATGACTGACTCTGAACACTTCTAATTCTGTTCAAATCTAACTAAATGCAGAAACCTGTAGAAAGAAGGCTTCTTTGGAAAACAAAACAGACCACAAGCCCTCTTCAGAAATGACTAGCATATTGGTAGAAGCTTTACTGTTTTTGACAAAAGGGTACCTGGCACCTCTAAGAGTAGATAAACACAGGTGTTACTTCTACACACCGCCAAGCCTCTTCCCCCAATGAATGCTCCAGGTTGCTGCCTGTTCTGTCACGCTGGGGTGAAGATGAACCGTAGACTGCGGTAACTCCCAGCCTGGATGACTCTAACTGCAATAAACTTCTTTTCTAAATGAGTAGTTAGGCCTGAACAGAGATATTGATGGTGATTGCTACCCTAAAATTTAAAGGAACAATATGGTGATTAAGGTCTGCCATCATAAATAAAGAAGCTAGAGTCTCACAGCTTTGGTTGAAGACCTGTTCTGAGACTCCACTAACACTGGTTGATATGGTCTTCAAATAATGATACCATTATAACAAGAATGTGGAAATTTTAAATTAGCAGGTTACATTAGAAAATAATGTTATGTAGTTCCTCCTCCTCAATGAAACAATCATTATAAGCAACCCATGGTATTATGAACACAGTTTTTTGAATTGTGTTTTATTAAACACCAGCTTTTCATTCCTTCGAATTAGCATGTTGGCTTGGTAGCCAGCTTTGCCTTATTATTTGGATTTTGGACACGTTTGTGCTTGTCTCTCTTTATTGCTTTGGGGATTTTCCCAATGTAAATCCTCTTGGAACTCAACTCTCCAACTTCATGCAGATGTACTGCAACTGACTCTTTGTTTATGATCCTGTACCCAGTATTTTTTTAATGGGAGTAGACAGATTAGACACACTTCTAAGGGACCTATTGTGCATTGTGAGTACTGTGTGCTTAATTGCAAAAAGAAAAAAAAAAAACAGCTGCTTAATTTATGGATATCAGCAATAGGGCCAGCAATTTCGACATGGAAAGTGGAACTCTCATCATTCATAAAGTTGGCAAGAGTTTCTTCTGAATTTCAGACTGAACAAGAATCTCTTTGTTTTTCTCCAATTACTTTTTCAAACAACTAAATTGAGTGCTCATGGGAGGTGCATGTTTTTCTAAGTGAAGTCCTCTATTTCACCAGTGAACAGGTGCAACAGAGGGAGTGGCATTAAGGCATTACAAATGTCCCCAAATTCCACAAGCATGCCTTAACTAATCTAGATGTTTCTAGGGATCGATAAAGTTGAGATTCGATGGCTTGTCTTAGTCTATTCTTTCACATTGTCTATAAAGCCCCCAATTATAGCGGTAATTTTTCAGAATCAGCTAGACCTGGAAAAAAAAACCTCATTACTTCTCTAATATATTACATCACACAATTTTGACTCATTTCCTTCTGTACTTGGCCCAGAGCCATCAATATCATAAGGACCCCTCAAGGCCCTCCAACTAAAATAGAGATGGTGTGTTGAGGATGGCAAGGGCAAGGCCATTGCCAAGAGCTCTTAGCTTGGCTTTCCTTATTTTTCTTCTGGCTCTCTGGCCATTATTTGGCCTGATGCACCATTTTTCCCCCTACCAGTAAATATCTGAGGGGATGTTTTGATGATATAAGAGATCTCAAAATGATCTCTATTGTGATGTATCAGCCACAGTTTTCCCAGAGTTTATGTCAACTCAAATACACTTTCTTATGACACTGTCTTTGGAGACCCAAGAGTTTGGAAACTTCTTGAAATAAGACTGTGTGGGATAATAAGTAATTACTGTCTTAAAAAAAAATAAAGTTCCCTTGGGTGAGATTCCAAAAGGATTTGCTTTAATTATGAAAATATTTTCAGAGGCAAATAGTCTTAGATTAGAGTTTTAATGTATTATGAACAGATGATCTTTAGCATGATACAATGTCAGAAGAGTAAGTCAGGGGAAGTACCTGTTCAACAATAAGTTAGAGGAATCAGAAAAGCTAACACATGTGCATGGAAAATGTTGTTTTTAAAAGTAAAAATGTCAGTTCATTGAACAGAGGCATTCCATCCCAAATTATTCTGCCAGAGCTTCTAAAATTCCCAAATGCAACAGATTTGGGGTTACTAATAATTGGGTCTGGATTCATGCCCACAAACTGAAGATAACATGCTCCCATATCCCATTACTAATTCATTTAACAAGGCTCCCTCTGAATATTTTTCACTTTTTAACCCTTTTAGCTACTGAAATTGCATTTACTAGAGAGTAGTGTCATAAGAGGCACTTCAATCTCATTTCTGCCCAAGTATATGGGAGGCTGCTGTCTAATAAGGTGACTCAATTGTTATTGCCACATGCTTTAGCATAAAGCCAGTTTTGCATAGCCACATTTGGATTTACAACATGAGGATGATGTACTTCTATATGCACAAAGATGTACATAAATGTACATCTCATGATGATTCAGCTATATATCCAGAAACCCTCCGGAGGACTAAGCATTTTTTTCACTCAGTTGGATAAGCCAGAACCTAAAGTGAAAACATGAGTGAGTGGGAGTGACTTTAATTTTGATATATTATGTATTTGGTTCCCTGAACTACTCACAGACTAAGCTCCAAGTTAGGGTACACTTATATATGTAATTTTTAAAAAATTACCACTAGTTCTTGTTCCAATTCTATCACTGATTCGCTTTAGACGCTTTTAAAGCAAAAGAGAGCTTCTCAGGTGATTTATTCATTTCCTCAAGCACAAGATAATAATGATAACTTACTGAAATTCCTCATAGGGTTAATGTAAAGATTAACTGCTACCATACAACAGAAAACACTTTAATAAAAACACCATCTAAATACACAGAGCCACTATTTGTGCCAAAAAAAAAGATTGTTGGATCATCAACCCAATGTTCAAGAGAGTCACACCAAAAACATATACTAGCATATTAGAAATGCAACCTTTTATTTGACCTTAAAGAGAAGCTAATGGGCAGCCTCATCTTCATCTGGTCATGACATCTATTCATTCCATTAATCCTTACTGAACTCCCATCATTTCTCGACTACTTTGTTAGCTGCCCATTACAAAGTGATGAATAAGTCATATCAACTTGCCTGTATGGAGCTTAGAATCTAAGGGTGGGGGGCTGGATAATAATCAGATATTCATAATAGTTACATAACTGGAATCATGGCAAATAATTATAAAGAAAGGGTACATTTCGAAAGTACAAACAAGGCCTAAACTATATTTCAAGTTTTGATGAAATTCTCTTAGGAAATGGCTAAGCCTAGACGGAAAAGACAAGTAGTAGTTACCGAAACAAACACAAAGGGTGAGACTGCAGGCAGAGAAAGCGGTGTAGATGAGATCTTGATACAGAAAAAAGTATGGGCCAGGACGGAATTGGGTGCTGTTAGAAATGTAGGGAGAGGTAAGGTCACACCAAAACTTAGATGTCAGGGATTTGGAGTACATGGGAAATTTTTAACATAGACAGAAAGAAATCCAGAATTGTAAATATAAACTCATGATTTCCATTTTCTGAGTACAAAATTTTAAACATATCATTGCAGCATTTTAATTCTAGATTCTTTTGTCCTGGATCAGTGATTTTCTCACTGTGCTCTCTGAAATCCTAGATTACTCCAGTGCTGCCTCAACAGGGGCCTGAGGTCAGCCAGGTGCAGGGAGGAAGGCCGGGAAGGCCCAGACCAGCACCACCATCCCGTGGCTCCATTTGAAAAACACCCTGGCAGAGCAGGTACACACTTGGTTTATGTATTGGGCTTCTACACAAGAACCACTGAAAAAACTCCAAAGTCAACGAAGGCAGGGTGGCAGAGGAGGGAAGGAGGGAGAGAAAGAGACTACCTTCCATATTTTCTTTTTTGCCTAGAGGAGTTGGTGTTTTGTTTTCCCAGAGCTTACAGTTCTTTGCTCTGCTGACCGCTTGCCCATGGATCATCATATTATAACAGATCATTTGTTTTAAAATGGGACCTAACTCCCCAGTCCAAGGGCCTTAGGAAATCTGTGATGTCTCAGGAGGCAGGCTTCTGAGTAGCCTCTTTTATGGAAGGGAGTGTCTCCTTTTCCATAAGGTGATGCTAATTTGCCTTGACTGTGGTGGTACTTCCTCAGGCTTTCTTTTCTGAGGTTTTAAAACCTTTTTATTGCAGCTTCCAGCACTTTGTTCTGGGTGGTTGGCGGTGTTCTGAGACCTGGGGAGAGAGGAATAGCAACTGTGGTACATATTATACAGTAAAGAAATATGGATGATGAGCTTTATCTCCAGACTGAACAAATAGTGCCGGTGACTACCTGCTGGCTCACAGGAAGTAGAAGGGACAAAGCCTTGCCCTCCCCTACCCGCCTACTCTCTGTTTCTCAGGTTAGCTAAATGAAGACTGACATTGCTACAAAATGGACACAGGTTTGGCAAACCTGCAAAAGGTAATAAAGGAAGGTAAAGCATCTCCCGAGGGAGTCAGTGTTGCAGATCTCTTTATTATTTTCTCTGTCTTTCTCTTCCCTGATGGAATGCCACCTTTTAGCCTCTCTCTACCCAGGCTAGCGAACTGGAAATCTCATGCCAAATCATACATCTGTGAAACTGTCAAACGTTACCATACATTTTGTGGTTTAAAGTCCTCCAAAATTATAATTTCTCATCTTAACTTGTCACAGGGAGAAAGGCATTATAACAAACAGAGAGAGACAGTTGTCTCCAAACCTAACTTGGGGAAACTTTCTCATTCCAGGATCACTGGTTCAAACCAAAACAGCTCAAGACAAGTTGCAAAGTCCAACCTGTATCATTCAGTTTTAAGGTCTCAATAAATAATATGACCTATTTCACTGATGGTGCAGAAAAGAACATACTCACCCAATACAGCCCATGCTTTCCCAAAATTTCTAGACTCCCTTGAAGGAAGGTTAGGGCCGCTGACTCTTCTGTTCAATAGGGTGGGAGCTGAAGGGATACTGTGGCATGACTCAAGAGTGAGTGTGAGCTCCACACAATCTTTCTTCTGCTTCCTGGGCAGTCAGTCAGAAAACTAGCTGGTATGCTGAGAGGCTACATAAATGAAGACTGCCTCGGTGTCACCATATGGCAGGAACTGCTTGAAAGAGTCACTTTTCTGTGGTGCCCACTGGGATTCCACAAGGGCTACCTAGTCTGTATTAACTAATACAAACCATAAGACTAATTTAAGGCAAATTATCACTAGCACCTCCTGACTTGTCAAGATCTCCTTCCACTCGTGGCCATATTTCTCCCAGTCATGATTCTCTCATGTCTTGGGATTAACTTCAGTCCTCTTCTTTATCCTGAGCCTGATTTCTGAAGGTGTACCACCGAGCAAGCTGGGAATACCAAACTATTCCTTCTTGGTCTTTATCTTTCTTTGCTTCCCTGGAACATTTGGCATTCCACATTGAAAACCACCTTGTTTTTCTTAAAATTTTCTTTTCCTTGTGTTTTTATGACTCTATTAAATGAATCAACCAAAAATAATTTGTTGAGCAATCATGTACACTAAAAATTCTAGGTCCCTTGGGCTCTTTCCAGTAAGATATCTTGTAGCTTTATCCATAGATCACCTAGGCTTTAGTGTCCTAGAAGATGACATATATTTTCAAAAGAACCTACAACCAAGCATGAAATATAGGAGTTTCAGAGCCCTATACCATTGCAGCATGAAGTTGCCACCAGAGGGATAATGACAGATGCTCCAAGGACTGGATATTAATGGGATAGAAGAGAACATATTGGTGGGATTAAGGAACACAAGGAACTGAGGGGTTCATAGGTTGCTGTGTTGTTGTCAGGTGGTGGGATTACAAAGTAGAAGAGTCATGGGTACTGACAAAGGCCATGGGAGAGGGTTGTTTAAAGGGAAAAATTAAAACAAAAACATTGAAATTAGTTGTCAGGTGCTTTATCTAAAGGAGTTCAAAGTTGTCCATGGCTGTGGCAGAAGTAGTGATGGAAAGAAGGACTGTGGGATGATGCTGAACTCCTCAACAAGGAGATGTGGTGACTGGACTGTAGCAGATAACAACCAAAAGCTCATCCAGACAGGATGAGGTTCAGAGCATTTTGGGTAAAGGTGGCATAGTTTGAAAGAGGCAACAGGAGAGCTAGGAAAATGACCTCAGTGGAAGAATTCCGAACCTCCCTTACCTTTTTATAATGGCTACTTCCCTGGAACTCTACCATCCACTGCACATAAAATCGTGATGTGATTAGCTATTGCCTGTATGGGAAAATGGAATTGTTGCAATTTGCATTCTTTGCATCAAGAACTAAAGAATAGAATTAAAAATTGGATGGATCCTTTCAAGCAGGTTAGTTGCTCAAGTAACTGAAATGCTTCATTTTGAGAGTTTCTCATATAAAAAGACAATTTCAGCACAGATTTCAAAGTCACATTACAGAGATTTCTAGTAAATGTATGAGCTATTAAAATGATTTGCCTTCAATACAACTCTAGAGTCTTCTTCATTGCTTCTAACTTGCACAGGTCACTAACCAAGACTAACTGAGACCACCCACGAAGAAAGCTAAACATTTCATTGGCTCCAACTTGGTTGAGTGGAAGGCATCCAAAGATTTTCAGCCCCCTAGATTTCATAGGATTGTGAATTTATGTAAACCACCAACATTCTGAGGTTAGTGGTGCAAGGAATAAACAGAAAAAGCTGAACAGATTATTCAAGCTGTGTAGCAATTTGGAAAAAAAAGTAGTTCTATCTCAGATTAATAGAATGGAAATTGTGCTTCTAGAACTATGTTGCTTCTTGTTCCTGCCAAATCTCTTTTGCATCTGTATGATCAAAAACTCATACTCCCATTGAATGCACACAAAATTGGATAATAAAGTTCTCTGAGTGTTATTGTTAGTATCTGCCCACCAATACAGAGAAAAAGCTGCATGCATATAAGGTGTCAAAATGTTATAAATTTTGAGTCCTAACATTTTCTTCTCAATGTTCAAAATATATGTCCAAATTAAGAATGGAAAGGTCATTTCCATCAAGCAGAATAGGCATATGTATCACATAAAATAGTGATGTGATTAGCTATTGCCTGTATGGGAAAATAGAATTGTTGCAATTTGCATTCTTTGCATCAAGAACTAAAGAAAAGTTTGGCTGCAAAATGGAGAGTTGTTATGAAATGGCATTTTTTATTCTTTTCAGAAATATCATACTTGGGCTATGAAGTAGAGTGTTATCATATCCTTCTTGCCAACCTGCCAAGAAGGTTGTGCGTGTGGATGAGAGTGTGTGAGGGGGAGGGACAGAAGGCTGATGGTGATTAACAGAAATTGATAACGCAATATTGATTCTCATTTCCTTTCTCATCCCCAAAATGCTATAAGACAGACCACAAAAAAATCCCATAAGACAGCAAAAGTTATGAACAGAAACTCTTTCATTGAATCCAAATGCAGCATATTAGGAGAATCTCAAGGGCAAATGTTTCCTTTGGAACATTAAATTGGTACAATACCAAGTGTATTTTTTATGAACCCTTAAAACAATATGACTCACAGAAATTCTATTTATAGGATGTAAGCGAGGAGAGAGAAATCCTCTCCAAATTCAGCTTTATCTAAATTCCAAAATCATTCAACTAGAAGAGGGAGTAAACTTGTCTCTTAAAAAGGGAATACAGTGCTTCGAAAATGAGACAGTGAGATTTGTTTCATTTTGCTTTGTTTTGTTTATCTGGAGTTAAAATAGACCTTGAGAAGTTCCCTAGATTCCAAGTGGAAAGTACAGCAAATGGAAAGGGGGAAAGCAAGGTGGGACATAGGGAACGGAGCTCTATAACATATCCCCTGTTCAACATCACTGAATTATTTATGTGCCAGTTGCTCGCCACATGTTTATCACATAGATTATGTATATACCTTTTGGACAATGAAGAAAAACAGATACAATTTCTTTTCCATCTCACTCTGGAGATGAAAGAGATTTGCAATCATTAAAGACATGTAACTGTGTCTTACATGTAACACAGCTTAGGTCATGCTAAACCAAGGAAACCTGCATGTCTAATGCCGGTACAGACATTCTGGGCCACTCTCATCTTAGTGTCTCATTCACTTAATCCTAACCAAAAGTCACTGTCATTTTGCTTTATGATAGACACAGTACTCAGCACCCAGGTTAATTGTTTCCTGTAATTCAAACATAAGGAAAGGAAAGCCTTATATTAAAAAAAAAATGTAGCTTATGGAAATATTCCATTTACAAAGAAAAAACTGAAATTTTTCTTTACAACTTCTTTAAAAGCAAAAGATTTTCACCATAGGCAGAGTGAAAAGGGAAAAAAATAACTAAGCAATATGAGAGATAAAGTGGGAAGGGATAGAGAGAGGCCTAGAATAATAGAATACCCCATAGTATTAAATTTTTAATCTCTTACCAGGGCAGGCGATTCCTCTCTGTCGGACAGTGACATCCGACTGCAATCTCCCAATATCCTGATGACTTAGAGTGACCCACAGAGTTTCTCTTGGTTATGCATAGTTTTCTAGAAATCTAAGGATATCATGAGAAGTGACTACACTAAGTTTTTCTTGTTGTCAAGCAAAGACTAGGAAATTAATTTTTTGTTTCCTTCTTTATAAGATTATGATCTGTTCTTTTCCCTTCCTTAAAAACTACAGCTTCTAACACATATACTAGCTCCTACTACATATTAATTCATCAATAAAATGTGTTTTCTGAAGAGAGACTGATAATATCTATTAGTTTTATTTCAGGTGAGGTAAAAGAAAAGCTTCAAAAATGAAATTATTTTAACATTTATTCTAAATGTTTCCAAAATTTTCTATGTGTTTCATGTAGAAAATTGGGGGGTAGGGACTCTAAAGATTAACAAGAGATAGACTTGAAACAATATTTAAAGAACTAGAGATATAAAAACTCTCCATTAGTATTCAGAAACCTCACTGGTTTTAAGTGGGTTTCCAGTACAATTGGGACTGTGGAGCTAACACACCAGGGCCCAGGAGAAAGTGATTAAATAATACTGTATTTGCTCTAATGCACATACAAGCATTTGGCAAAAGATATGTATGCTTTTCTGACATCGGAGTGCAATATTCCATAGACCTACCATACGGTTCCATTATGCAGAAGGATCCACCAGAGAACTCCCTATTATGTAGCAAAGCTGAAATAGCTGCCTCTTTTATGCAGGCAATATTCCATTTTAAAATGTTTTCCAATCTGGCTCTGAATAACCCCCTCTGTGAACCAAATGTGTTAGTTACCAAATATTCTTCATGGTTTTTCCCCAAGGACCAAGACAGCCTCCAGGTGTTAGTAATGACCTAATCATACAAAAGCCAGCTTATTTATCTGCCTGTCCTCCAACAAATGTGGGTAGGCTTCCTTCTTAGTCTACTTTGCCTCAACAGCCTTCATACATCTGGTGATTACATATTTGTAAATCTCTCCTTTTATCTCTCCAACAGATGCATGCAGTGATGAGAAATGCCGAAGTACACATTAGAAGCAATGATGGTTATCAGCCTAGCAGAGGCTGATGGGCTTCCTCAGATCCTGCCATGGAACCAATGGAATGCCAGTAAAAGATTGGCTGGGGAGCCCTTCCACAGTGTCAGGAGTACTGGAAAAGGGCTGAAAGAGAATGATGGGAAAAAACCTGGAGAATGGCAAATGCTTCACTGAAGCAATCCGTTACATTCCTCCTTGCAGAAGGGAACGCTTGGCCGGAGATGAGAGAAGTAATAGGACTGAGCGGAAGCAAAGGAAATAGAAGTCGAGAAGAGCCGGACAGAAAGCAAAGATTTATAGCATGTATTGTAACCACTCTAATATTTTGGGCTTCTCCTGAACTTAATCCAACTTTCAGGTTACTGAAAATTTATCATTTCCCTTATACATTTGTGGAAAACAGACAGAAAATTAATATGAAAAATGGAAAGAGATGAGAGAGAAAGATTGAGAGAGAGAAAGAGAGAGAAACAGAGGAGACCAGGAGTCTAATTCCTGTTTCTCCTGCCTTTATCAGACCAAGTAAAACATTTAAAATCAACAGCAGATATTGGCTGATTCTCATCATTTTTAAAGTGGCTATTCAAACCTTTTAGAGAAAGACCTGGTCCTTACACCAGTTATTGGCCAAGGTATGACATGTAAGAATAGCACTTCAGGGACAATGGCCTTTTGATGACCATCAGGTACCAGTGCTTCTAAATTGACCAATTTTGTCATGTGTCAGGGAGGCCAGAACACATACAATCACATAAGAAAAACACTTTAATGCAGTCATTATAAGGTAGGAGCAGAAGAGAGTGGCTGAGGTGTTTATGGGTATAGCTGTAATTCCAGCCTAGGTTCATTCAGTCAAGAAGATTGTTTCCACTCTGCTAGAAAACACTTCCAATAAGCTTGAATTACAACCTCAATATCTTTCTTTCTCTTTTTTTTTTTCAGGTTAACATGTGAAATAAAGAGATTTCCTGGATCTCATAGTTACTTTTACTGCCTAAACTCCAATGAATATTTTCCCTCTAGAAACAAATAGATTATTTCATTTTAATCTCTTAGCAAACTGGTAGTAACAAAATTGGTTTTGCATTTTCCCTTTTCATTTGCTTTTCTGCAATGGATCACTGGCCTTAAAAAGATGAGAAGGTAGATATCAGATGCCATGTATACAGTGTTTGTCATTCATTAGTGTTCTTTCTCTCATCCTCCAATCTCTTCCTCTCCTGTTACATCAGCTACATCCCTTGCCACAACCTCATATAATTCCTGCCCTGTGACTTTGCAATATCTAACTTATGATATATTATCCATGCAAATGTAATTGCCCAAGGAGTTAAGCAAAATGACATGTTAAAGAGGCAGTTTTTTATTCTGTCACTCTCAGAAAACAGTATAAAGAGATCTGTGACAACTATATGTCATAATGAAAACATTAGAATGTCCAGATATCAAATTAAACAATAGAACTGTCTCACCGAAACTGCATTATCTGTCATGGGCAATAAAAGCTCCAAACAGAAGAAAGCTATATGAAGCTGAAGGAATCATTTGTCTTAAAACCTAGTTTGTCACGCTATATAATTAGTTATTTTCATTTTTAACAAAAATAGTAACCTGTAAGCTAACGGAATAAATCTTAATGGCACTAACCACAATTTTAAAAAATGAAGAAATTTTACTTTGACCCTATGTCTAAAGAAGAAAACTACAATGACAGGAAATAATTTACCCTTTATAAATTAAGTATTGTAAACATTAAAGTTGGCCAAGAGAGTTTGTTTCTTAAACTACGGTGCTAGAATAACCATCTCAGAATTATTAGTTTAAATTGCTAGTAGTATCTCTAAAATGTGATCTCAAATGTAATTATTTTGTGCAGAATAAATGTTAGACAGTAATTTTTTTTCAACTTTGTTTATTTTTATTGTTGACACAAAATCAGATTTTCTCATTCCCCTCTATCCTTTGCCTATCCCCCACCCTTTTTTCTGGACAGCACCACTGTTGTCTGTGTCTATGGGTTGTGAATAAATGTTGTTTGGCTAATCCCTTCATCTTAACATCAAAAGAAAATTCATTGACCTGGTGTTTACTTGGTAAAAGGTGAAATGGTGCCTTATCTAACTTGCTTTTGACCTGGAGAACCTTCCCTTCCAAACCAGACCTTTTCCATCTCAGACCCACCAGCACACATACTCATTGTTTCTGGAGACCCAAAGAGGTTTGCAAGATACTCACAGGAAGGGGTCCATGCATATGTGGGAAGGGTCTACAGCTGTGTATTAGCCTCTCTAGTTAAGAATAGATCTAGGAAATAGGCATAATTGGCAACAAATATTTAGCTACACAGGCTAAGTCCATTGCCTTAAATCACTTCTATCCAGTCATGATTTAGACATTTATGAACAGTAGAAGATGAAAAAAAAATACTCTGTCAATATGTTGCAGAAGTGGACAAAGGTGGGTGTTGAGGCAGGAACCCCAGCACAGAACTGGGACTCGGCAGAATTCTGAGAGGCTGCGATTCATACTGGAAACTAGGTGGGTTTATTGTCTCTTTTTACTTTATAAGTTTAGATATGTATGTATGTATTATGTATGTTTATATTAGACAAGAAGTAGGCCTTGTTTCTATTATCAGCCTTGAAGCCTGTCAGAACACCTTTATATCTGGGAAAGTGTAAATCTTGGGGAAGATGCAGACAGGCTGACACTGTACTACCACTTCTTACTATTCGTGTCCCTGCTTAGCCTGAGAGAGGGCCTCCTTCTTACATTCTCCTGCATATGAACGCAAGATGGAAGCCACCTGATACAGTCACCTGTGCTTGCTATCATTTCTGCTGCCATGATAACCATGATAAGCATGACAGAATCCACCCGACTTCCACTCCTTGGTTATATAAACTCTCAGAAACGCATTTTCAACATTCTTATTCTTGTTAATGAAATAAATGCTCTCTAAATACACCATATTATTAAGGAAGCTTGACTTTGCAACTCAAGACAATTTTCAGGAATGTTGGAACTTACTGAGTAGCTCAGATTAGCTTCAGAGAAAGGGCAGTTCAGACAGTATATCACTGCTATTGTGACCCTTGTCAGCAGTGATGCACTGCTAAATCACACTGGATTGAGGAAGGGTAGAAGGTGACATCAGTTCTAGAATGGCTTGGAATCTAAAGCATTGGACATTGCCTTGAGTAACAACAGAACTCTGCCAAGGAGCCTTCTGGTGGGCTAACAACTTTGCCTCCTAAACTCAGGTCAATCTTTGAGCTAAATTAAAGTGGGTCTTTACACCAAAATCTGAATGGTGGATATGTCTGTCTGAACCTTAGAGATGAGGACTATTCTGGGCAGCAGGATGACTCATCAGAATCCACCACTAAGGAAAAACCAGCTGGAATGGGTTACCAAACTGTCTTTATTTCCATCTTGGGTTCCTGTTTCAATATGTCTAACTCTGGTTTCTTCTGTGTCCATAAAAGCTCCTCTAGCTCTTCTGGGCCTCCTGCTAATGAATTCTTGCATTACTCTCATGGAAAGAAAGAGCATCTAGAAAGATTAAGATTTAATAACATGCCCATGATAGTATCAAAAAGCTCTTCTTCATAATATGTCTTTCCATGTCCTCACCAATGTCACATCCTCCTGGCTTGTCTTATGGTGCTCTGTGCTTTCCCCCTTAAACTTCAATAATAACAATGGATAGCTGAACAGAGTGGACTATGCTATTTAACAGCTTCACAACTTTGCTCATGCTGTTTCCTCCAAGGAACACCACAACCCATTCACCCATCCCCATCTCCTTCCTCTTGGCCAAATTGCTTCCACACTATTTTCCCAGACTCTGCAATAAGAATCCATAAGTGGTTCACAGGTGATTTGCTGAACATGACTCCATCACAGCCTCTGCCACTCTACCCTGAAACTGCTTACTTGCTCCTCCTGTGCTCAGACACTTCTCAGGAGCCCAGGATTTGCTCCATTATGCCAGACTTTTTTTAACTCCACATCATGACCCCAGGATTAAGATACAGGGAGAAGAATGAAAAGTAGGAAGAAGTTAAAACGAACTCAACTACATCTGCTTGTGGACATGTAGAGAAGTAAGTGTAAAGAGTAGCTTTAAAAAATCTGTCCAGTAAGTGCACTGAAAAATGATTTGAAAGTCACAATTTTAAATCACACGGTCAAATGTTACTATGAAGGGCAAAAAATATGAACCTCTATGAGGGCATTGATGGCTTCTGATATTTAACACATATTTTAGTTAGAATGATTCTGTCACTGACATCAGTAGGGGGAAAAAGCTCTTTCTTTTAATAAATGGTAGTTGGATATCCATTTGAACAGTGTGAATGGCCAGTACCCTTTAAGAATATTCATTACCTGCCTTGTTAGACTTAGATACAATTCTATGCTCGGAGGCAAACTCCATGCCTTTTGTAAGTCCTTTTTAGCCATCTGATTTTAGTTCTTTGATTTTCTATTTATGATCATCTAGAGCAGAGGAATAGAGTTGATTTATTCACATTAAGTCCATTGATATATTTTGAATAAGGTATAGAAGAGGGTTTTGAGTGACTCCTCACTCGTATAAAGGTCCATGACCTGTGAACTGCCTCAAGGCTCTCTATTCAACCTCTCTTTGGGGTATTCCAAACCTATTCAAGCTTTTTCTTAAGCTCTCTACTTTTTGGATGAAGATTTCTCTCTCAGTATTACGGAATGAGTCTTCTGCTACCAAACATGTGTCTACTTCTCTAATTAATAGTTGGTCTAATAAATAAGCAAAGAAAACAGTAAGAACAGAGCTCACCAAGAACATCTTAGCACACACTGAACATCTGTGATCTCAGTGTGTAAAGTACACAGCCCCCAGATAACACCATTGTCTGGATTGAGTTAGCTCACATTTTTCTGAGCCCATCTGTACTTATCAAGGGCTCTGTTCAACAATGTGATGCAAAGGAAAGCCTTTTCTGTATCTTGCAGTGACCATTTAACACCTTCCATTCTAAACTCCAGACTCCCAACTACCCACATGAACATTTTCTTATTCCTTAAAAAAATAGCAGTTCTGCTACGATTGTAGTAATATCTCTAGGAAGCTTGTTTCTTGCAATCTGGGAAGAGAGTCCTTTTTTCCTCATCTGGGTCACCTATTGACTTTAGAGCCTGTGGTTACCCGACATGCAAGGTGGAGTGAGTCACTAGTGGAGGTGGTATTGCAGCTACCATATCTATCCAGGAAAGGCACGCCATGGAGCAGCCTTTTTAACAATTACGCAATAGTTGGACTCTACTCCCAAATGGCTATATACCTTCTGCACTCATGTAGTCAAGTTTGTTTTAGTAAGTTTGTACAGAAATAGGGCCACTTAATAGTTTCTTTAGAAATAACACTGACAAATTGAGAAGAAATACCACTATTCATGAAAAAAATAGTTTTACAGGATGGCTCCCCATGAAAGAAGAGTATTTTGTTTTATAACTTGTTTTTGAAAACATAATTTGGAATTGTATAATAGAATTTTGATGAAAAGTATAAAGTTTTCTGAAAGAAATTATAAATCCTCTACACACTCTATTTCAATAGCAATTATTTATCTCAATCAAAATGTTATGTGATTCTTATGCTTACAGATAAGTGAGACAACTATATTAACAAAACTTCTAAACTTATTAATTTTGTCATAAAGAAATGCTAATCAAAACCGATAAGTACATATTCTACTGTGGTTTTTCTATTTCAAAAATAGAAGGGAAAAAGAAGTCAAGAAAGTTTAAAAGTATTTATTAAATATTTATTGTGAATCTGGCACCAGAGTGACATGTATAAAAACAACTCAAAAAAAACTGTCTAAGGGAAGACATTGCCATCTGAAAAGTCTCCTCTATTACTTCCATTAGTGCTGGTGACAAATAGCACTATGTGGTAGTTATGACACTATCCATGTTAGAGCAAATCAACCACCAAATTTCATGGCTTAATCTGACAAAATTTAATAAATGACTCACTAACAGTAATTCCACTGCCCCTGGTTAAGAATTCAACTTTCCACATTTTAATTTACAAAGACTTTTTTATATTGTGGCTCTGCCTTCTAGGGTCTTAAAAGTGTCTTCTTTTAGCCCCACAATGGAGAAAGAGAAATAGGTCATATACAAGAGATATTTAAGGGTGGAGTTCAAAGTCATGCCTATCACTTCTGTTTACATGTCATTGTCTAGAACTTGATCAAGTGACCACAGCTAACTGAAAAGGAAGATAGAAAATGTAGTCCAGCTGTGTGCCTAGAAAGAAGATGAAAAGGATTTGGGGAGCAGCTAGCTAAATAATGACTTAATAATAAGAACATTAGGTGTAAATCAAAAGTCAGAATTTCAGATTTTGTGGTACTACTAACTAGTGTATGCTATGGGGAAAGTTTTAATAGTTTGGGCCCTAATTTTTGCATATGTGAAGTTATATATGACATTCTGATCAGTCATCAGAAAAGTAGAAAAATAACTTGATGGAATAAGAGTAAAATTGAAAGAAAATTAAAAATAGAGTTGTTAAGAATCAGAAACTGCAATAATGTCTAAGACATATTTTCTCAACTGTTTTGAGGTATAATTGACATGCAAAAAATTGCACATATTCAATGAGTCATTTTAAGCTTTGACATATATTCATTTATCAAAATAAACATCTTGCTTTCCAAAAATTTTCTCCCACTGCCTGTAATCTTCCACACCAAATCCATCCATGCCACTATTTCTAGGCAACCACCAATCTACTTTTTGTCATTACAGATTAGTTTGTCTTTTCTAGAATTTTATGCAAATAAAAACATAGTCATTTTGTGACTGACTTCTTTAACTCATTACCAGGTAACAGGAATTCATCCATGTTGTTGTGTGTATAATCCAAAGGCTTATTCCTTCTGATTGTTGAGTAATATTTATTATGGATATAACACAATTTGCTTATCCATTCAGCTGTTGGTAGATATTTGGAGTTTTTCAATGTTGCTCCTATCACAATGAAAACAGCTATGAGAATTTACATACAAGCCTTTTTATGAACATACATTTATATTTTGCTCAATAAATGCCTAGAGTTAGAATGGCTGGGTCATATTGTCCTTCATTTCTTTTTTCTACTTTCTTTTACCTTCTCTTCAGTTAACTGATCATTTTTTATGATTCCATTATATCACTTCCAGTGACTTGTTATTTATATCTATTTTAAATTTTTTGGTATTTTCCATAGGCATTTTCAAAATACATTTTAAAACTATCTGAATCTACCTTCAAATAATATACTGCTTCAGATGTAGTGTTAGGACTTTATAAGAATGGATCCCCAATTCCTCTCTTATATTCTTTGTGCCATTATCATATTTTTTAAACATATATACTAAATACACTTTATATTATTACCATCTATGATTTAACAATTTGTACCTTTTAGATTATCAAGTTAGAAGAAAATATATAAATTTCATTTTATTCACTTTTCAACACTCCTCATTTCTTCTGATTGATGTCTTAATACTTTTTCCTGAAAAACCTTCTTAAAGAGTATCTGTGATGTAGGTCTACTGGGAATGAATTCCCTTCTTTTTTGTGTATCTGAGAAAGTATTTATTCATCCTCTATTTTTAGGGGCTCTTTTGCTGGGCATAGAATTCTAGGTTGACAGTTTTTTGTTTTTTTTTTCTTTCAGCATTCTAAAGATGTTACTCATTGCTGTTACTTCTTGCTTTTATGGTTACTGATGAGAAGTCTGCTGCAATTATTACCTTATTTTATTGTAGGTCATGTTTCTTTTTTTAATTTAAATTATTTTATTGTTGTTTAATTACAGTTGTCTGTATTTTCTCCCCACTCCTCCCCGCAACCCCTCCAAACTCACCTCCCTCCCTTGCTTCCACCCTCCCTCTTGGTTTTGTCCAAGTGTCCTTTATAGTAATTCCTGAAAACCCTTCTTCCCACTGTACCCTCCCCGTTCCCCTCTGGCTATTGTTAGATTGTTCTTACTTTCAATGACTCTGGTTATATTTTGCTTGCTTTTTTCGACCCACTCATTTGCTGATGGGCACTTAGGTTGCTTCCAGCAGTTGGCTACTTTAAATTGTGCTGTTATGAACATTGAGGTGCATAGATTCTTTTGGGTTAGTGTTTCATGGCTCTTAGGGTATAATCCCAGCAGTGGAATTGCTGGATCAAAAGGCAGTTCCAGCCCTGGCTGGCATAGCTCAGTGGATTAAGCTCAGGCTGCAAACCAAAGCATTGCAGGTTCGATTCCCAGTCAGGGCACATGCCTGGGTTGCAGGCCATGGCCCCTAGAAACCGCACATTGATGTTTCTCTCTCTCTCTTCTTCTCCCTCCTTTCCCTCTCTAAAAATAAATAAATAAAATCTTTAAAAAAAGGTGATTTCACTTATAAAAAAAGGCAGTTCCATTTTTAGTTTTCTGAGGAAATTCTATACTGTTTTCCACAGTGGCTGCACCAATCTGCCTTTCCACCAACAGGGTACTAGGATTCCCTTTGTAGGTCATGTATCTTTTATCACACTAAAAAATGAAATACAAAGAGATAATTTTAAAGGCAGCCGGAGGATAAAAAAGAAGTCTTCACCACCACCCACCTTCAAGGCTTTTGCTATAAAAGGGAAATAGAAAAAATGGTTATGGGAAAGCATTAGCAGTGGCTGCACTTTCCTTCTACCAAAGAGCACGATGGAAAAAATCTATCTTAGAACTCTTCCCATCATCCCTATTAGCACCTTGTGGGGCTGGGCTTTTTAGAAAGAGTGTGAGAATATTATAATATCTAAAGTCCCCAGGGACTTCCCACTGTAATGTCAGCCCACATTCTGAACTTAGTAATTTGTTAATATTTACCTGTATATCCTTTTAATTAAATTTTTATTGTAATTTTCCATTACTATTTAGTCTACTTATAAGACTAGATTATATATACCCTCACCCCAGCAATCACCACACTGTTGTCCGTGTCCATAAGTCCCTTTTCCTTTTGCTCAATCTCTCCACCTCTTAACCTCTCTGCCCCAGCTCTCATCCTGCTCTCCATTTATGACTCTGTCCCCATTTTCCTTGATAGTTTAATTTGTTCAATATATTCCACATGTGAGTGAAATCATATGGTATTTGTCTTTCTCTGACTGGCTTGCTTCACTTAGTATAATGTTCTCCAGGTCCATCCATACTGTAGCAAAAGTTAATTTTTTTCTTTGTTATGGCCAAGTAGTATTCCATTGTATAAATGTCCCATATTTGTTTTATCTACTGATGGACACTTGGGCTCCTTCCATATCTTGGAGATTGTAAATAATGCTGCAATTAACATAGGGGTGTTTATGTTTTTCAAATTACTGTTTTGAGTTCCATCATGTATATTCCCAGGAATGGGATAGCTGGGTCAAAAGCAAGATCCATTTTTAATTTTTTGAGGTATCTCCATCTACTTTCCATAGTGTAGCCAATGGAAAGTGTAGCCACTATGGAAAGTAGATGGAGATACCTCAGAAAATACAGATGATCTGCATTCCCACCAACAGTACAAAAATATTCCCCTTGTCCACATCTTTGCCAGCACTTGTCTTTTTGTTGTTGTTGATTTATTGACAATAGCGATTCTGGCAGGTACATGTCATCTTTGTAGAAGTGTGTATTCAGGTCTTTTGCCCATTTTTAAATAAGATTGTTTGGTTTTTGCTGTTGAGTTTTGTAAGTTCTTCATAATTTTGGATATCAAACCCTTATCATATGTATCAGTGAATACATTCTCCCATTCTTTGAGTTGACTTTTTATTTTATTGATGTTTTCCATTGCTGTATAAAAAATTCTCAGTTTGCTATAGTCCCATTTGTTTATTCTTTTCTTTCGTTTCCCTTGCCTGGGGAGATATATACAATAAAATATTGCTATCAACTATATTCGAGATTTTTCTTCCTATGTTTTCTTTTATGATTTTTATGGTTTGCAGTCTGACATTAAAGTCTTTGAACTATTTTGAATTTATTCTTGTATGTGGTATAATAAGGCAGTCTACTTTCAATTTTCTGCATGTATCTGTTCAATTTCCCAACACCATTTGTTGAATAAATTATCTTTAGCCCATTTTATATGCTTGCTTCCTTTGTCAAATGTTAATTGACTACAAAGGTATGGGTTTATTTCTGGGTTCTCTATTCTGTTCCATTGATCTATGTGTTTGTTTATATGTGAGTACCAGACTGTTTTGATTACTACGGCCTTGCTGAATACAGGTCTTTTACATCTTTGGTTAGGTTTATTCGTAGGTATTTTATTCTTTTTGAAGCAATTGTGAATAGGATTGTTTTCTTATTTTCCCTTTCTGTTACTTTGTTTTTGGCATATAAAAATGCAAGTGATTTCTGGATATTAATTTTATATCTTGCTGCTTTGCTGAATTCATTTATCATTTCTAGTGGTTTGTTGGTGGAATCTTTGGGGTTCTCTATGTACAGTATCATGCCATCTGCAAATAATGACTGTTTTACTTCTTCCTTTCCAATTTGGACGCCTTTTTTTTCTTGTCTCATTGCTGTGGCTAGTACTGCCAACACTATGTTGAATATGAAAGGTAAAATAAACATCCCTGTCTTGTTCCTACAAGTGGAACTATTGTAGTTTTTGCCCATTGAGTATGATGCTGGCTGTGAGTTTGTTATATATGGCCTTTACTGTGTTTTGTTTTGTTCACTCTAAACCCACTTTGCTGAGATCTTTGATTATAAATGAGTGTTGGATTTTATCAAATTATTTTCTGCATCTATTGATATGATCATGTGGTTTTATCCTTCATTGCTTTTATGTAGTGAATCCTATTTTTGATTTGCAAATGTTCTGCCTACCTTTCATTCCCAGAATAAATCCCACATGATGGCATTGTGATCTTTTTGATGTATTGTTGTACTCAGTTTGCTAATATTTTGTTGATGATTTAGGCTTCTATGTTTATCAGGGATATTGGCCTATAATTTTATTTCTTTGTAGGGTCTTTGTCTGGTTTTAGAATTAGGACAATGTTGGCCTTATAAATGAGTTTGGAAGCCTTTCTTCCTCTTGATTTTTATGAAATAGTTTGAGATGGAGAGGCATTAGTTCTTCTGGGAAAGTTTGGTAAAATCATCTATGAAGCCACCAGTCCAGGATTTTTGTTTGGGGGAATTTTTTGATTACTGCTTCAATTTCACTAGGTGTAATCTTTCTATTCAGGTTGTGTAATTCTTCCTGATTTAGTTTTGGAAGATTGTACATTTCTAGGAATTTATCCATTTCATCCAGGTTGTCTAGTTTGTTAGCATACAGTTTGTTCATAATATTTTCTTATAATCCTTTGTACTTCTTTGGTGTCAGTTGTTCTTTCTCCTCTTTAATTTCTAATTTTATTTATTTGGGTCTTCTCTCTTTTTTTCTTGATGAGTCAAATTAAAGGCTTATCAATCTTATTTATCTTTTCAAAGAAACAGCTCTGGATTCATTGATCTTTTGTATCATTTGTATCATTTTTTAGACTCTATTTCACTTATTTCTCCTCTGCTGCTTACTATTTCCTTCCTTCTACTCACTTTGGACCTTATTTGTTGTTCTTTTTCAAGTTCCTTTAAGTGTAAAGTTAGATTGTTTATTTGAGCTTTTTCTTATTTTTTGAGATAGGCCTGCAATGCTATGAATTTCCCTTTTGGATTGATTTCCCAAGTCCCATAGATTGGATTGTTGTGTCCCTATCTTCATTTATTTCAAGGTATAGGAGACCATTCTGTGTGGCATGGACCCAGCTCCTATTTGAAGATGCACAGGACCACTCACACAGATAGGTTCTCCCATGGGGAATCAGGCCTGCAATGTGCCTAGGCCTCTTTGAGTCTTGCTCTTGCTAAAAAACTCCCTCACCCTGAATTGAGGACATTTACTGCAAAGTAACTTCCTAAAATCCATGCTAAACCTTCCAAGGATGAGTGTAACCAGTTCAACCACTTTTGCTTTTTCATTTGCAAATACCCCTCTTCTGTGATGTGATTAGCAGCATTGGCTGCTTTGTTTTCTATAAAAGGTAACCACCTAAAATGAACCTGTGCATAGTAAATGAGGACCATCATGTAATGTGCCGAGAAACCCAAGAGAGGCCAGTCACGGCAAGGGCTAAGGCTTTTGCTCCCCTTGACAGAAAAGCCATGCTGTCCCTTTTCCTCCACCGAGCTTGGTAATCCATGTGAATGTCATTTCATCCATAATGATGCGGAAACTGTGGGCCAGTGTCCACATCATCAAGGTATCTTTTGATTTCTTCTATGATCTCATTGTTGACCCATTCATTGTTTAATAATGTGTTCTATAGTTTCCATGTCTTTGTGTGTTTTTCAGTGTTCTTCCTGTGATTACTTTCTAGTTTCATAGCATTATGATCAGAAAATATGCCTGATAGGATTTCAATCTTCTTAAATTTAATGAGACTTGTTTTGTGTCCTAACATGTGGTTTATCCTAGAAAAGATTCTCTGCGTGGTTGAAAATTATGTACATTTTGCTGCTCTGGGATGAAATGCTCTGAATACATTAATTAAATCCATTTGATCTAGTGTGTTGTTTAAGGCACGCATCTTCACGTTGATTTTCTGTCTGGAAGATCAGTTCATTTAAGTCAGTGGGGTGTTAAAATCCCTGACTACGACTGTGACTGTATTTCTGTCAATCTCTCTTTACATCATCAAGATTGGCTTTACATATTTAGGTGTTCCTGTATTGTGTGTATAAATGTTAACTAGTGTTATATTCTCTTGTTGGATTGTTCCCTTTATCATTTTGCATTGTCCTTCTGTATCTCTTACTATAGTCATGGTTTTAAAGTCTATTTTGTTGGAGATAAGTACTGCTACCCAGCATTTTTTTCCCTTTCCATTTGTATGAAATATCTTTTTCCATCCATTGACTTGTCGATGCTGCTCATCTTTTGATTTGAGATGTGTCTCCTGGAAGCAGCAGATATATATTTATAGGTCTTGTTTTCTTACCCATTCAGTTACCCTATGTCTTTTGGTTTGAACATTTAAGCCATTTACATTTAAGGTGATTATTGATAGATACATGTTTAGCGCCATTTTATTGTTAGACTATTTCCCTCTGTTTTTTTCTTTCACACTTTTTCCTTCTTATTATTAAAGTGAGCCCTTTAGCAAACTCCTTTAAAGGTGTTAACAAACTCCTTTAGTTTTTCCTTGTCTGCAAAGCTTCTTATTTCTCCTTCAATTTTAAATAATAATCTTGATAGGTAAAATAGCCTTGGTTGTAGGTCCTTGCTTTTCATCACCTTGAATATTTCACACTACTCTCTTCTGGCCTGAAATGTTTCTGTTGAAATATCAGATGACAGTCAAATTTATGTTTCCTTGTATATAAATACCTGCTTTTCTCTGGGGGCTTTTAGGATTCTCTTATTGTCTTTAAGCTTTGTCATTTTAATTATGATGTATCTTGGTGTAGGCCTCTTTGAGTTCAACTTGTTTGGGACCTTCTGACCTTCCTGGACTTGTGTGTCTTTTCTTTCATAGATTAGGGAAGTTTTCAGTCATTATTTCTTCAAATAGTTTCTCAATTTCTTGCTCAGTCTCTTTTGGTATTCCCACGATGCAAATATGATTATGCTTCATCTTGGTTAAAATGATTCTAAGCTCTTTATTTATATATATATATATATATATATATTACATATATTATAT
The DNA here is from genome assembly GCA_004024845.1 of Tonatia bakeri. NCBI lineage: Eukaryota > Metazoa > Chordata > Mammalia > Chiroptera > Phyllostomidae > Tonatia > Tonatia bakeri. The sequence continues at coordinate 305,560 of PVIA01000918.1, forward strand.
ATAATATATATATATAATTGATGTTCAAATATAGTTGTTACTATTCCCCATCACTACCTTCCCCCACCCTACCCACCCCCACCTCCTCTCCTCATTTTTTAAAAAATTCTTTCTTTTTTTTTTTTTGCTTCTCTTCCTGGGTGTTTTTTCCTACCTTGCCTTCCAAAACACTGATTCAATCATCTGCTTCATCTAACCTACTGTTTATCCCTTCCAGTGTGTTATTTATTTCAGATATTGCATTCTTTATTTCTAACAGGTCCTTTTTTATGGTTTCTATATCTTTTTCCATGTTATTGAGTATCCTTATAATAATTTCTCTGAATTCTCTATCTGATAAATTGCTCGCCTTCCTTCCATCAAGTTCTTCTTTTGGAGAATTACTTTGTTCTTTTATTTTTGGTGTTTCTTTTTCTTCCCATTTTGGTTGCTTCTTTGTATTTGTTTCTATGTATTAGGTAGATCTGCAAAGATTCTGTTGTAGGCCTTTGCCAGGTGCTATATGTGACTAGCCCTGGTCAACCTGTTCAAGCTATCAGCAATACATAGCATGTGGCACCCTCTCCTGGTCCCGTTTGTGTGCAAAGAGAATGAAGCTGTGCATCAAGGCCAGCTTTTATTAGCCCTGGGTCCTGGGGAGGGTCAGCTGAAGTTTCATACAGTTCCCAGAGATCCACCTTAGTTATTAAAGTAATCAGTTTTATAGATTCAATCTGTAATCAGCAGACAGCTTAAGCTCCACAGCGTGGGGCAGAGTAAGTTCTGTGGGCAGGGCTATTGCTTCCCCTCAGACTGATGCTATTTGGAGAGAAGTGCTCTGTCTGTGAAAAATAGCTTCTGTAGTATGGGAAATGATTCAGACTAGGGATCCTGGCCACTGTTCCTTCAGTTTTCTCTCCAGAACCACCAACCCCAAACTCTCCTCAAGTGTCCCTAATCTATTCCGCACTCCCTCTGCCAGAGCCCAGGGAAAATGACTGTAAATGGAATTCTGTTTGTTGGTCCTTTAAGAGGCTCTGTGAATCTCTAGCCATCTTTCCCAGACAGACAGACATCCTGCTGTTTTTCACAGCTGGATCTTATCTAGGTCCATTTTTGGCTCTTGTGCTATAGGCTGGATACCCCAGCTTGTGGTTTAGATCCTCTACTTCTCAGGGGAAAAACCCTGGCTGCTGAAATATCCCTCTGGCACTTCAGCAGCCACTAATGGGAACCCAGGCAGCCCTCACATACCTTCTCTGTACTCTCTACCAGCCTTATTGTGGTGAACTGGTTTCTTCTGTCTGTTTGTGTCTGTGGTTATAAGGCTTCTCTCCAGCTAGTGTTCAGTTGGTTATTCCTGATGATTTCTCTATAATTTAGTTGTAATTCAAGATTGGTCCTAGGAGGAGGTGACTGTAGCTTCCACTTACTACTCAACCATCTTGGATCTCCTTAGTCATATATTCTTACCAACTTGTATAACAGCCAGGTATGTCTGATCCAGATAAGCAAATGCTTGGATTCTCTTTTTCTCTGCAGGTACCTCACTAACACAAGAGTTTCCATTGCAATTCTCTGATAAATTCAAGAAATACATTAATCTGAAATTTGTTTAGCATTTTCTTACCAGGTCTCTCCATCTCCTATTGCAATGTTCTCACCAGGTCTCTCCATCTCCAAGCTAAAATAGAAGCTGACCTGGCTATAGAATTCCTCCTTGACAGTTTTTCTTCTTTAGAAATGTTGCTTCACTATCTTCTTCCGTGCATTGTTTATGAAGAAAAATCTCCTGTATCCTTATTTTTTGTTCCTCTGTAGATAACATACCATTTCATCTGGGTGGTTTTAAGATTTTCATTTTATCACTTATTTTGAGTAAACTGATTATTTTGTTCATTAGTATAGTTTTCTGCTTGGGGTTCCTTGACAATCTTTCAGTTGTGGGTTTATAGTTTTCACCAACTTGTAAATTTTTGCAATTATTTTTCATATGTTTTCTGTTCTCCTCTCCTTTGAGACTTCAATTACACCTGCATTTGGGTTTCCTGAAGTTGTTTTGCTGATAATCTGGTTGTGTTGCCCTCTATATGGATCTTTTCCTTTCTGTTTTCATTTTGGATAGTTTTATTACTATATCTTAAAGTTCACTAATCATTTCTTCTGCGATATCTAATCTATCATTAATCCTACCCAGTGTATTATTTTTTTATCTCAGACATTGTAGTTTTCATCTCCAGAAGTTTGATTTCAGTATTTTTTATATCTCCCATGTCTTTATGTAACACTTGCAATATTTCATCTATCTTTTTTAATATAAAGAGTATGATTATCAAAATTATTTTAATATCCTTGTCTGCCAGTTATAACATCTGATTCAGTGCTGGGTTGATATCAATTAATTTTTCTCCTCATTATTTATTTTATTTTTCTGCTTCTTTTCATGTATGGTAATTTGTTGATTGCATGCCAGAAATTGTGAATCGTACCTTGTTAAATGTGGGATATTTTTATATCTCTCTAAAATTCTTGAGCTTTTTCCAGAATTTAGCTGAATAATGTGGAAACAGCTTGATCTGTGGGGTCTTGCTTTCAAAATTTGTTAGTCTGAAGCAAATGTAATTTATATGTAATATTTTCCCTCTCCTGACCCTTCTATGTATTTACCTAAGTCTTTGTGAATTACATAATTTTTTTTAGTCCAACTGGGAAATAAGCAATATTATTTGCCTGGTGTGAGATCTGAGTACAGTTTATAATGCTATCAGGTAGTTTTTTCTTGGTCTCCAGTATTTCTTCATACATGCTTGCTGGGCAGTACTTTGCCAGTTTACTCAAGGAGGACTCTCTGTAGAGACCTAGAGGCATTTTTTGTTTGTTGGCTGATCTTCGTGTACCTCAGTTTCCATAGATTCTCAGCCCATTTCTCCCCAATTCAAGAACTCTGCCAGGCACTCCATGGATTCTACCTCCTTCCCCTGCAGCCTGGAACTCCTCTTACAGCAACAAACTGAGGCAATTATAGGGCTTTCTTTATGCATTTGCCTCTGTCCTTCATTCTCTAATGTTCAATTTCTTGAATAAACAAGGTTAGTATATTTTGTCTACTTTTTCAATTATTTCAAGGAGGATAAATATAATAGCCTATTAATTCATCTTGATTGATTTGCTTGATTGTAAGTAGCAGCCTTAAAACATATTTGAGTCCACAAATTACATAGATGCTTTAGAATACAAAGCTTTCTCTTTAGAAATACCCACAGAATAAAGAACTTATGAAAAGATAATGCGGTACTAGATAATTGATTTTTGGTTTTTTGCTGTCCAGCATCTTTGACATTACATCAAAATTCTCTTGAAGAATCTGCCTTTCTGACTAATCCATGTGGTTTATTTGGGGCTCTATTCCTAGTTTAGATCATTGAAAAATAGTATTTCAATGCATTTTTTAATTTTTCTTGTTATGAATGAATTTAAATCTTCAAGTGCTTAAGAACAATTTGTATTTCCTTTCCAGGGAAATGTCAGTTCATATCTTGGGTCCATTTTTTCCTTTTGGGTTTTTTGTTCCTCTTTTGACTTATTTCTATAAGCTCTCTATGTAGCTGAGAGATTAACCCATTTGTGTCACATACTGATTGCATTGATCATTTGCCCATTGAGTTTTTCCCTGCTCAAGATCTTTTTTGACCCAGCAGATGCTTTTTACACAACAAAATTTTTTGACTTCTACATTTTCCATCATGGTTACTCCTTCTCTACCTTTATTAAGGATTTTCTCAAGGTCTCCTTTTAGTCCTTTCTTCCCTCTTTTTATGGCTGAATTATATTCTTTTAATTTTATTTTATTTTAATTGTTGCTCAAGTACTTTTTAGTCCTTTTATTATTTTATTTATATGACCTTTTGTAAATTAGTTTCTAACAGTTATTAACAATCTCCAAATATTGCAATGACCCAACTTTTTTTCTGATTTCTCCCAGCATTAATTGACCTACATCATTTATTAGAATTACTTGGTTTCTTAAAATTTTTATACTTTAGTGTTTCATGTATCTTATGGTCCCTAGCTAAACTATAAACTCAGTGACAATACCGATCATAAATTCTCTTTCTTTGTGTCCACAAAATGCTGATACAATGCTGAGAACATACTACAGATGACTAAAGACTAGATGTTGATACCAAAGTGTAAGAAAGGTATTATGTTCTCCATCTTGTCAATCCCTTTGCATGTTTTGTTAAGTGGTATGCTTCTAATGCTCAATTAATATTAAATAATTTTGACTATATGAATACTAATTAAAGTAAAGATGTGCCTTCTTTGTGCTATAAAACTAATTTGAAAAATTTTATAGCATATACACATGACAGACGTGATATGTATAAAATTATAAATATATATTTTATAATAGTAGTACTTCTCCCATAATTCAGTGGCTCTATATGGTTTAATTTCAACTTTACAATGATCTTCACAATGATTTTTCCTATGGTTATATTCTGGTTTTAACAGCTCACATAACATTTCATTTGATACCTATGTTTTAAAAATTATTTACCCCATATTTCCTAAACTCCTGATATTCCAAATATTATGTATCTTGGACAAGTTACATAACATTCTTGAAACTATTTTCCTACTTATTAATGCTAATAATAAGACCTTTGCTCAAAACTCAAAAATAAGAAAAAACAACTAAAACCAAAACTATAATGCCTGGTACAGAGCCTGGCATATAGTCACTGTTTATAAAATAGTGTTATCAGCATTATGATTGTCTTCATTATCTTTGTTCTGAGACGTTTCTTTTAGCTTTTTTAAAAGACATGTTTTACTTGTGCAATTTCTCTTTTTCTGTCTTTTCTTTCTTTTTTATGTTTCTCTTGTTTCCTTCTTTAACATACCCACCTGCTCCAATCTTCCTTGAACTTTGCTCTCTGCTCTGAGCACACCCTGCGTCAGACATATTGAAATATTTAGAAACATGATATACTTTCATTAGATATCCAGTTTTAAATTATTCTGTCTGCATTAGGTAAGCACCACCTAAATGAGGCACAACACATTTAGGTACCAAGCATTTTCACTTCTGAAACTACCATCTTAAATGATGAATTTGTTTATTGAATGTTCACTATCTACCAAGTAATATTCAGAAAATGTTGAGTGTTGTCTCATGGGATCTTTGACAACACATGGAGGTAGATTTTATGACCTATTTACAATGAGTAAACTAAGAATTAATGATGTTGAATAACTTAACCCAAGGTCACACCACTGGTAAGTGTCAGGCACAAGACTGGAATCCAAATGTACATGGCTCAACAATCCATGCATTTTGCCTGTAAAACCAATTCTTTACTTTAAGAAAAAGAAGCATATTCACCATGTTCCTCAAGAAAAAAACCAAATGAGAATGACAATACCCAAGAATTGGCTTTGAACCTTAAAAATGCCTAAGTACTAGCCCATCAAATGACTTCTCAACCACAGGTATGTGTCACAGGGCAAGTTAAAAAACAAACAAATGCTCCAGTGCAGCAATTTCCAAGGTGGTAATGAAAATGCTCTTTGGATCCACTATAATATTTTACTAAGGATATAGTATATTTTTCCTTCCATTTTGCAGCAGACAAAATGTCAGCTTTCACATATTTTTAAGTTTAGGATGGTCAGATATTAAACGTTACATCCTCTCAACTGATCAGTCTCCACTATTCTTTGAATTCCTTTTATAATATGAACAAAATGAATTTCTATTGTCTGTTGTTTGTTCTAAACTCCTGTCTGTATTTTTTAACTCTGTTTTTAAATTAGTAATTTTCACTACCTCATGAAATCTTCTAAATTACTTTTTAGAGTGCTGGCTATTAATATTTTAGGTAGCTTTGATGTTTTACTTTATAGTCTTCAATTTTATTTTGCATTTCACAGGTTCCTAGTTGCAAATAATCCTACAGGCAATTTTCTCACGCTGCAACTATTCCTTGAAAGATATGCTAATGTAGCACGACTCTTGCAATACTGGGGGTTAAGTTAATCACCCAAAATAAGTTGTATTACTGTCAGTGGTGTATAAAGACATCCCATAGTGAATTACAAAGAAGGCTAGCTTTAAAGCTGCATTTCAAAAAATACCCAAAGCTGGAAATGAACAAAAATAAGCATTTGTTTTAAAGTCCATGGAGCTAAAGAATCAAACATTTGTTATTTCTGGTGTCAAAGTTACCCAGTATAAATACAGGATTCATATCCTTTTCAAAATTTAATTACCAGGAAGACCCTTACAGATTGCACACTCTGTCTCTGAGCAAGACAAACACTATGTAGCACTTTCCATGTCTATATTTGTTTGAAGAGGAAAGAAAAAAATCACTGCTTTGTTTTCTGTTTAGCTGGAACACAGGCTAGTTCTAAAAACCTGGGGAGCACATTGCCATCCTCTGCTCCCTCAGTGAAAGCAACACTCGTGGGAGCTTCACCACCTGAACCTGATTTTGCCAGATATCAGGGAACCAAACATTGTACATGCGTTCATTTCTTTCTTCCCATTGTTCAGCTTCTGCTTGTGCTTCAGGATGGATTAAATAGGAGATTTAAGGACCTGCCAATTATCCAAGTCACTTGTAAGACTATTTTGTATCAACCTCGTAACTGAAGGCACACCCAACCACTTTAATGTCTGGCCTCCAGTATTACTTTGTTCTTGGGAGAGATTAACAATGCCTTGCTCTCACTCCCAGATGCGGCCACACTGCAGCCCCATTTTCTATATTCTCTCATACATACAAAGCTAGGAGCAGTCATCACGGCCAGCCCAGCATCTGATGGGCGGCATCACATGCATTGCTACAGTGCTTTCCCATACAGGCGGCAGATCAAGGACTTTCAGGAAGCCTTAATCCTTTCTGTCAGAAGGGTACTTCTCAGTAGACTGGCTGCTTGGAGGCAAACTGAGGTAGAGCTCTGAGCTGCATCTTAAAACAGCAGCAAGTCTGCCCTTACAATTATCTAGATTTCTCATTTCTGTCTGGCAGAAATAGTGAAGTAAGATTTCGTTACAATGTTGTGATATGCATTTTTATGAGAGAAGAAATATATTGTGAAAAGAGCTTTACTTCACTTGAAAAGATCAAGAGAGCGGGGAAGGAAAAAAGGTTTAGCAGAAACATAGTATTTATTTGCCATGCATATTTGATATGAGTTCATTAAATACGCAATAGAAGTGTCAACATAAAGTGCTGTTTAGATCAAGTATGAAAACAAACTGCTCTGGTATTAACATCAGAATATACTAAGCTGCAGTTAAATGTAAGCCTCATTTACTATACAGTAAAGAAATATTTTATTGACTATTGTTAAATAACCATCTACTTAGCCTAATTGAATTTGTCCTTTATTTATAAGGATTGATGGATTGAATGCTAAGACAGTGTGGTTGGCACTTTTACATACCATCTCTTTGCCATTACATGGATTTTTCTCTTCTCACCCATTGACTTTCAATAATTAGCAATTATCACCAGTCCGTGCCTAATTTGAGAGCATTTTCTCAGTCTCACTGGACCATTGCCAAAGCTACATCCAGTGAGGAAACAAAGTACAGAAGCATCTCTTTAAGGCGCACTTGCTGTAGAACTGGTGTGTGTCTGACTGCACCACAGCATGAAAACCCACTCCCTGGCATGAGGAAGCATTTCAGAAGACAGAGTAGACTCATTTGAGTCTCTTCTGGGACTTGAGTTTAAACATAGATATTTTGGATTAAAATGCAGATACCTCTGGCAGAAGTAGAAGGCTGGTAGTCCTCCTGGCACACTGCCTTCCCGATGATCATTAACATAATGCAGAAGTACAAAGAGAGGAGACTACTATTCTCCTCGTGTCTCATGCAATATGCAGGAAAGCTAAACCTGCTGTAATTAATACTGACCTTTCTTTACTGGTAGCTTACATAGCAATTTTTAAGGAAGGCTATCAGAAGAACAAATGCACAGTCAAAAATATTAAAACCCAGGCTTTTGACTCACAAATGATTTCTGCCACTGCTTTGAAATTAATCCTAAAGGGTTGAATAAATAAAGGTCAGAAGTGAAAATATATAAACAGCGACATATACATAAGGATGTATAAACACTTTACAAACAACAAAAACATTGGGAATTTTTCAGACTCATTTCTAAGATGTTTAAACCATGTACTCAAATGCCATTTCCCTGATTAAAGTTAATGCAAAATGCATTTATTAAATACACTTGCTTTTAGTGCTGTATTTTTTAGTTGTTAGTTATTTTCTGATTTCTGAAGCACATATTAATGGAGCTGTTGACATGAATTCAGAGATATTGATTTTTAAATTATTTTAACTTAATGACAGTGCATATCTTTCCTTTTTCTCCCTCCATTCAGTCTTTAGATAAAAGGGTTTGAATGGATAAATATTTTTTAAGGTACATGACTTAAAAGAAATGGGTATAAAATCTAAAATTAAATTCTTGGTATTGTTGGAACAGTGCATTCAAATTATATGGTTTGGGGCATCTGTCATTCCTCTTTAGTTATTTTCTGCAAATTACCCACTACCACCTAAACTAATTCCAGGTTTATGTCATAGCTGGACTCTGATAAACATGAATATGAAAAGAGTAAGATCCTCTCTCCAGAGGAAGAAATGGGGTTTTCACATGAAAGCGAGGCAATATATACCTTTCCCCAGCAGCTTCAACCAAACAATTTATTACTTTGTACAATATTCTCTTTGGATAAATGTGAACAAAAAACATTTCATTTAGCATAATGTTCTCCAGGTCCATCCATACTGTTAAAAAGGGTAAATTTTTCTTATTTTTTATAACCAAGTAATATTCCATTGTGAAAATGTCCCACAGTTGTTTTATTCACTCATCTATTGATGGACACTTGGGCTGCCTCCATATGTTAGTGATTGTACATAATGTTACAATGAACATAGAGGTGCTTTTGTTATTTGAAATTAGTGTTTTGGGTTCTTTTGGATATATTCCCAGAAGTGGTATCACTGGGTCAAAAAGCAAATATATTTTTAATCTTTTTGAGATATCTCCATATTGCCTTCCACAGTGGCTACACTAATCTGCATTCCCACTAACAGTACAAAATGGTTCCCCTTTCTCCACATCTTCACCAGCACTTGTTTGTTGATTTATTGATGATAGTTATTCTGACAGGTGTGAGATAGTATGTCATTGTGGCTTTAATTTGCATTTCTTTGATGATTGATGACATTGAGCATCTTTTCATATGTCTGTTGGCCATCTGTATGTTGTCTTTGGAGAAGTGTCTATTCAGCCTTTTTGCCCACTTTTTAGCTGGACTCTTTGGTTTTTTGTTTTGAGTTTTATAAGATATTTATATATTTTGGGTATTAACCCCTTATCAGATATATGAGCTAATATGTCCCCCCATTCTATGGGTTGACTTTTTATTTTGTTGATGTTTTCCTTTGCTGTGCCAAAACTTTTTAGTTTGATACAGTTCTATTTGTTTATTTTTTCTTTTGTTTTTCTTTCCTGGGGAGATATATCCAATAAAATATTGCTGCAAACTACGTCTGAGATTTTGCTGCTTATATTTTCCTCTATGATTTTTAAAATTTCTGGTCTAACATTTAAGTCTTTGATCTATTTTGAATTTACTTTTGTGTGTGGTATAAGAAGGTGGTCTAGTTTCAATTTTCTACATGTATCTGTCCAATTTTCTCAACACCATTTATTGAACAAACGATCCTTAACCGATTGTATGTGCTTGCTTCCTCTGTTGAATATTAATTGACTATAAAGATGTGGGTTTATTTCTGGGCTCTCTATTCTGTTCCATTGACCTATGTGTCTGTTTTCATGCCAGTACCAGGCTGATTTGATTACTACAGCCTTGTAGTATAGTTTCATATTAGGTAGCATGATTCCTCCAATTTTATTCTTCTCTCTCAGGATCGTTATTGCTATGTGGGGCCTTTTTCAGCTCCATATAAGTTTTTGAAAAATTTGTTCTATTTCTGTGAAATACATCATTGAAATCTTGATAGGAATTGCATTGAATTTGTAGATTGCTTTAAGTAGTATGGACATTTTAATGGTGTTAATTCTTCCTATCTGTGAACAGGGTACATGCTTCCACTTATTTATAAGTTCCATTTCTTTCTTCAGTGTCTTAATGAAAACAGGTCTTTTACATCTTTGGTATTTTATTCTTTTTGAAGTAATTGAAAATGAAATTATTTTCTTTTTTTATTTCCCTTTCTGTTAGTCTTTTCTTGGCATACAAAAGAACAACTGATTTCTGGATATTAATTTTGTATCTTGCTACTTTGCTGAATTCATTTATCAGTCTTAGCAGTTTCTTGGTGTAATCTTTAGGATTCTGTATGTACGATATCATGTCATCTACTCCTCCCTTTCCAATTTGGATGCCTTTTATTTCTTCTTTTCTGCCATACAATTTCACTCATATGTGAAATGTAACGAACAAACTGAACTAAATGTTAATAATATAAAGAGCAGCAGATGCCTAGGAATTATAAAAGTTCATTACCACAATCTTCTCCATTGTACCCCTTTCTCCTGCCTTTTCCAACATGTATCTCCTTTTCTGGGGGATGCATTTTCTGTTTAACAGCATCACCATTAATTCAGTCAGCCAGGCTATAGACCCTGAAGTTAAATTTGACATTTGTTCCTTTAGCCCCTTATTGCTGCCTATAATGTCTCTCCTTTTCAACCCATCCTCTCCTTTTTTGCCACATTTATTGTTCTAAAACAAGGTTCAACTCCAGCTGCAAGGAACTGTGGTATACTAGGAAAAGGGGGAAATATGAGGGTGATAATATTATTGATTATCTTGTTATTTATGTCATTGACATTGAGCCATCTATTCTATTTAAAACAATAATTGTTTTGGGAATCAAAGTTTGGACTTAGTGTGTAACAGTCAGGTGTTCTTTTACAAATTACTTGGCCTAACAAGATTTTCTTATCTATAAAGATTTTTTTCCTTCACTTATAAAGGTTTTGCTTATAAATAAGAATCCTTCTTAACCAAAACTCAAATTCATATAATTTCTTATCAACCAATACACTTAAATGAATAGCCTATATTAATTTTTCTGAACTGTTTTATGTAATCAATCCATTAAAATTTAGCTCCCGTTTCTATCCTACAACTAAAGTTACTTATCTGCAAATTCCAATCCCAGACTCAATAGACTTGTCTCAGCCTACATCTTAGGGAAGCTATTTGTAGGATTCAGCTCTACTGCCTCTGAATGAGTAATCAAGTGTTCTAGTCTCTTTCCTGGCTCTCCATATGAATTGACAATTTTTTTCTTTATATTCTTCATGGACTTCTACTTTATTTAAATCCAGATTTTCCCTCAGGGTTCCATTTTTGACAATTATTTCCCTTTACCTCTAAGTTTCAGATTTATATTCACCTGACTGCTATATATACAGGATGTTGGCTGTCTCACAGTCATTTTTAAATCAGTATATCCTAACCAGGACTCATATTATCTCTAAAAAGTTTCACTGTCTTCTTAGATAATAACATACAAGTTTCTTCAATCTGCATAGCAGAAATTTGCCCTTCTAATTCTTCCCTCTTCATCACTCACCATGTAGTTAATCATCTGATACTTAGAATTTTCTCCTGATTATGTCTTGTTTAAACTATATGCTTTCATTTTTATTTTCATGGACACAGGTCAGACACTCATTTTATGATCTGGAGCAACAGCCTTTGAATTCTCCTTGCTTCATTTTTTTTTCTTATTTTATGCTGGATCTTCCTCACAACCAATACAGTGGTGGATCTAAAATCAAGATTCCTCTACTTAAAATTTTTCAGTGGTTCCCATTACCCCAGGTTTCTTAGCATGATATGCAAGACTCTCTATGGCCTTGTCCATATCTACCTACACAACTTCATGTCCACCCTTACTGTCACAAACATTTCAACTATTGTGTTATAAAATATTGTTATGCAAAAGGATCATACCACAATTCAATCATTAGGCTTTGCAATTCATCTGTGTCTTTGCTTTGATTGCCCTCTCTGCTTCATATTTTCTTCCTACTTTGCCACTTCAATTCCTTCTTTAATAGTAGCAAAGAAAAATTTTCAATAAATTTCTAGTTCAGTTGAAAAGAATGCTTTTTCCCTATATCATTCTTATCACTGACCATAATAAAGTGAAATTATGCTTTTGCATTGATTTCTCAACTAGATAGAGCCCACTGAAGAACAGGACCTGTATCTTAATCAATATAACAATGCCAGTATTTAGCATGATACCACACACATAGAGATGACTCTGAAGGCACCCAATTTCTGTCTTGGGCAACTGAGTAGATGAAAATGCCATCCACTGAAATAAGACATGAAAGGAAGAGGGCTACATGGACCTCCCAGAGGCAGGGGGGCCAGGCAGGCAAGGTAAGAGACCTGTGCTCAGGCAGGCTGGGGACAATGCCATGACCTTGTTTCACTTCAAGAACTGCTTCACCTTGGCCTGCTTCTCCTAATTCATCACCTAAAAATGCAACAGCCTATTTGAGTACCACACCTTCTGGAAGTACGTCCAGGCTAAGGACACCTACCTCTTCAGCCAGTTGTATAATATGTCATTACTGATGATCACTTTCTTTCTCACCTGCGAGGGCAGCATCTGTGACTTCATTGGGCAGTTCATGAAGTCTAGCATGGACATGACAGACCTAGTAGGCCTAAACTGTGGCGTGTCCTAGGAAGATGGCAAAGGGGAGCTCAAGATCATGGCTGCTGCCCTGGTATGGACAACCATGAAGCTCATTATGTCCCCTTGCATCCACCTCTGGGCTGGAACCCAGGGCATTGAGTTTGACTGGAAATACATCCAGGTGTTCATTGACTCCAAAATCAGTGTGGTTTATTACATTGTCACATCTGCCCAGGTGTGGATGACAACACACTACAACAAGTACAATAATTTCTGGCCCATAAGGCCTTTGTTAAGGAAACATTTGTCCACCTTTTCCGTTGGGCAGCTGGAAGGCACTTCTGGCCCAAGCAGCAGTACCCAAGCTGCTGGATTTCATACCCTGGTCTTGTGTGTCACTGTTGTCAACATGCACTCCTAGGCTGGGTGTCCAAGGCATTCATATACCTGTTCCTTGTCTATAAGTGTTAGTGAAATAAATAGTATTTGGAAAGTTAAAAAATAAATAAAATAACTAAGCAACAAGGAGATAGGCAACCTATCGGATGCAGAGTTTAAAATATTAGTAATGAGGATGCTCACAGAAATGACTGAATATAGTCACAAAATAAAGGAAGAAATGAAGGTTATACAAAGTGAAATACAGAAAAATATGCAGGGGACCAATAGCGAAGGGAAGGAAACTGGGACTCAAATAAACAATTTGGAACAAAAGGAAGAAATAAACATTCATCTGGAACAGAATGAAGAAATAAGAATTCAAATAAATGAGGAGAGGCTTAGGAACCTCCAGGACAACTTTAAATGTTCCAACATCCAAATCATAGTAGTGCCAGAAGGAGAAGAGGAAGAGCAAGGAATTGAAAACTTATTTGAAAAACTAATGAAGGAAAATTCCCCAACCTGGTGAAGGAAATAAATAGACTTCCAGAAAGTCCAGAAAGCTCAGAAAATCCCAAAGAATTGAACCCAACCAGTAACACACCACACCACATTATAATTACATTAGCCAAGATTAAAATGAAGGAGAAAATTCTAGAAGCAGCAAGCGATAAGGGGACAGTAACCTACAAAGGAGTTCCCATGAGACTGTCAGCTGATTTTTTAAAAGAGACCTTACAGGCAAGAAGGGGCTGGAAAGAAGTATTCCGAGTCATGAAAGGCAAGGACCTACATCCAAGATTACTCTATCCAGCAAAGCTTTTATTTAGAATGGAAGGGCAGATAAAGTGCTTCTCAGATGAGGTCAAGTTAAAGGAGTTCATTATCACCAAGCCCTTATTATATGAAATGGTACAGGGACTTATATAAGAAAAAGATCAAAACTATAAAGTGACAACAACTCACAACTGTCAACAACAGAACCTAAAAAACAAAAACAAACTAAGCAAACAACTAGAACAGAAACAGAATCACAGAAATGGAGATAACATCAAGGTTATCAGTGGGAAGGTGGAGGAGAGAACAGAGGGAAAAGGTACAGGGAATAAGAAGCATGATTGGTAGGCACAAAACAGGGGGAGGTTAAGAGTAGTATCAGAAATGGAGAAGCCAAAGAACTTATATGTAAAGCCCATGGACATGAACTAAGGGGGAGATAATGGAGGGAGGGAGTGCAGGGTGAAGGCAGATAAAGGAAACAAAAACATGGGAAACTGTAATAGCATAATCAATAAAAATAAATAAATAAAGGGAACTACAAGCATATGGATCTAGAATATGTGTTTGAGATGCTAAGGGACAATCAGATGGAAATATCTACTAGATAGTAGAGGAGGATACTAGTCTGAATCAGGTGTTTAGGAACCATCTGTACCAGAGATAAGGTCTGAGAAGTCAGTTATGTGGATAGCTGAGCAATAAAGAAATTGGTGATTTTTTTTCTATTTAACTTTCATTTAGGAAGCTAATTATTTAGAACTTTTGTTTTAAATCAGAGTCGCTACTACATAAAATTATTTTATTTAACTAAAGTACTCAAGAAACTAGATGCCTACAACATCCCTTAGACTAGATTAAGAAACACAGTTTTGATTTCAACTAGACTGTTAATATTATTATTTTGGAAATAAGAAGTGCCACATGAAACCATTAAATAATCATGACAAAACTACAAATCAAATGGTTGAATTAAATATTACTGAATTCTAAAAGACATGACACTAAAGAATAAGTGCTGTTTTGTGATATAAAAAGTGGAAAATATGCCTGTAATTCTAATATAATTATGACTTCCAAACCCATCTGAGTGGGCACCGTAATAAAATAATTTTACTTATATATGCAAAGGCAGTACAACATTGTCTAGATAAGTAATAAAAAGATCAAGGGCATCAACTACATATTACTTCTTTTCTAGTCACTAGAACTGTGAACTGGATTCTAGGAACCTATAAGGGACATAGAATTAATTTATTCTTTAATATTTATCAAATGTTTTTGAGAACCTACTATATGCCATCACTGTTCTGTGCACTGGAAATAGAACAGTCAAGAAAACATGCAAAATTTTCTATCCTCATTGAGCTGATATTTCAATGAAGAAGATAAGTAATATAGAGGATGCTAGAGGGTGATGATTCCTATGAAGTAAAATGAAACAGGAAAGGGTAATATGGCATGCCAGGAAGGAGGTAATTAATTTGAAAGAAAGTGGACAGAAAGGTTACACATTTTAACAATGATCTGAAGAACGTTCTAGAGTGAGCATTGTGAATATCTGAAGGAAGAAAATTCCAGACAGAGGCAAAGACTATGAGGTGAAATATTCTGAGGGTGTTCAAAGAACAGCAAAAACACTTTGTGTGAAAGAAAGAAAGCAAGGAAAAATAGTCAGATAGGTAGGAGTTGTCCCTATCATGTGTCTCTATGAATGTTTATTCTGAGTGGGAGCCACTGAAGGAAGGTGAGCAGAAAGTGTCATAATCTAACTTAATTTTTCACACTTCTAGAGCATCACTATGGCTTCTGTGCTCCAGAAGTAGACTGAAGAGGTACAAGGACTGAAGCATGGAAACAAGTTAGGGGACAGTTTCAACAATCCAAGAAAAAGGCTTAGACTAGGGTGGTAGCAGAAGACATGGTAAGAAGTTGGCAGATTCAGGACATATTTTAAAGCTAAAATCATAACACTTGCTCATAGCTTGAATGTAAATTATAGGAAAAAGTGAAGCATTGAGAACTACTATAATGTTTAGACACAATCAATGGAAATAATGAAGTTGCAGTGTTGAAAGCAGGTTTGGAGCATATGGCAGGAGAAAACAATTGCATTTTGAGCCTATTTGAGGTGCTTGTTAAAAGAGTAGAAATGATAGATGGACTGTTAGATAAAAGAGTCTGGAGTTTAGGAATGCAGACTGAGTTGGAGATGCAAATATGAGAGTTATCAACATGTAGGTTTGGGGAAAAATAGAAAATATGAAATAATGTTCTAGGAAAATCAAATAGTAAATGGACTAAGAAAATTTAGTATGACTGCCTGGCAGCAACAAAGAGCCTGCTTATCACCTTGATCATGAAATATTCAATAAAAGTGAGATTGACATTCATGTCCAGGTATAGGTACAAAATTAGCAGACAGATCAACTCAGCTAGGGTTATAATTTTACCAGTTGTGCCAAATGTTGACATGGAATTGAGTGCAAAGGGTTTATTGGGGAATAACACTTTTAAAATTAAAAGGGAGGAAACAAGATTGGAAAGAGGGAGACTGTAGACTCTGGTGCAGACTGGTAAACTCCACCAGTGGAATGGGAAGCTCATTTAGAGAAGTTCTCCACTAAGTGAAAATGGCTGGAGCTTGATACTACTGCCTTGCTCAGTCATTGGCTACAGTCACCAAACAATTCCAAGGAGTTCACAGCAGACACAAAGTTGTTAAAATCTGGAGACTATCAGCCAACCATTCTTCTAACCACTGGGTAATTTCTTTCTTAAAGGAGAATCTGAGCAATACATCTCCCCATGTCTACCAGATCAACCCTATCATAAGTAAATGAAAAGTAAAAGAGATTATTTTATTAATTAAACATGAATGTAAGTTGACTAAGAAGGAAGGTGAAAATGTGAGAGGTTTAAAGGACAGTAAAAACAGTAGAATTAATGGATGTTGATTCCAGCAGGACTTAAAGATCATTGGGAGTCGAGGCATGAGAATTGCATTGAAACTAATCGGAGGTAGTAGTTACTATGTGGGGTACATGAACTTGGGACTATAGAAAGACTTTTGGCGATGAGAAGTTTCAGGATGTGACCCTGGGAGTGGCTGCAGTAGGTGGGAGATAAAATCATTGGAAAAAGAGATTAAGGAACTGAGAGGCTGCCATATGGGAAGAATCAACTACAAGATTATTAAAATCACCAAAAGTTATGATGGGTGATTGAGAAGCAAAGAGCCACAAGAAAGTCTAATGAAGGGGAACGAGCCAGGCATTGGTAAGTAAATGCAACAAGAAAGGTGGTGGTAAAAAGATGACGTAAGATTCAAAGCTGGGATGATTTATGAAGGGAAGAGAAGGGAGCAAAAACAGTACTGTGGACTACGGTGGACACCTACCATTCACACACAGTACAAGTGGAGTGGAAGAAAAATTAACACCCACCACAGAGGGTTGCAGAAGTAGCCATATCTACAGCCAGCTTTCCAGTGAGAGCAAGAAAGTGAGACAATTTTTTAGAGATGGTAATAAATGCTCACAGGATTCTGTGAGTATTTAGCCATAATTTCCAGAGGACCCTATGGCAGAATTTTCTGAACAGATCCAGGACATTAGAGTGCAAGAGAAGAAGGGGTGGCAGGATTCTGAGGCCTTTTTATGGAAGAAAAACAGAAACAATGTGCAAACGTGGTTTGGTCTGTGGGTCTCAGAGCAGGTAATGGAGGAGAGGCGGGAGCGATGTATCACTGGAGAATGGGTGGGGTTTCCTTTTAACTCCTGTCAGTAGAGACGTAAAACACGGAGAGGAGAACCAAAAGCCCACATTATATACATAGAAATATGGTTAGATGATCTTGGTTTGAGAATTATATTAAGTGCATTTGTATTGTTTTATGTAGATGCTTTTACACAGCAATCAATGCACAACACTGATTTTGAGAGAGAATAAAGCCAAAGTAATTTTTGACTATTTAGTCTGAGATACTGAGTTAATTGTGTTCACATACTTTACCTCAACCAGTGCTCAACAAATCTGTAAGGAGAGTGTTTACTAACTTTTTATGCATGAGAACCTTGAGATTCAGGAAGGTCAAAGGACTTGTCTAAAACCATAGCTAATTCCCCAAAGAGCTAGGATTTTTCAGTTTGCTCTCCCTGACTTGAAGCCTGGGTGAGATTCATTGTGCTACATCCGAACACCCATATTACAAGATTCCTCCATACAAAGGTGGTTTTAATATTTGATTTTTTCTGAAAAGGGTTGTTCAATTTTTGAGGTATGATATTACATACATTTCTGCTATACATATGCACACATGCATATATATTACATATGGTTATATGCTATCCCTCATGATCATTTCCAATAAATTAGTTTATAATTCTCTAAAAACTTTCCAATCCCCTATGCATTTATTTTCCAGACTGAAATCAATTTGTCAGATTCTCTAGTCACCTTAAATTTACAGATGTAAGAATCAGATTAGATGGGATTAAATGGAGAAGTTTGAGGTGCAAAGCATTCACAGCTCAGATTTCCATCAAGAATTGAAAAGGAACTCCACATAACAAGAACTGCGGGTCTGGAACCAATAAGCTGCGGTAAAACCAAAGGTCCAGTTACCATACAAGTTATGGATTTTTCACCCATATTAAACTAAGCCACTAAAAATATATGTACTTCCACACATTTATGAGATTGACTAAGAGATATCAGCTGTATAAATTAACTATGTATTTCATTAAAATTGTAATAATGTATTTAATAGTAATATAACACTTCAAATAATTATGCCAACAGCTCATTTTAATCATAAAGATTTTTGTACATAAACAATGTGTCTATTTTTATCTAATATATCTTATTAAATGTATTATTGATTATTAGAAGCATATTTTATCCTTTAACTAAATGCCTGTATTCAGATATATTTAATAGAAGAAATTATTATACTATCCTTTTTAAAAAATAAAATTATCTTAATGTATTATTAAATAGTTGCCTTTGAAATTATGTGAATTTTTTTGAGTTCTGCCAACAAAGGTATCCAAAATATTTATCAAAACTTCCTGGCTGGTGTAGCTCAGTGGATTGAGAGTGGGCTGCGAACCAGGCATCCCAGGTTCGATTCCCAGTCAGGGCACATGCCTAGGTTGCAGGCCATGTCCCCCAGCAACCACACATTGATGTTTCTCTTTCTCTCTCTCCCTCTCCCTTCCTTCTCTAAAAATAAATAAATAAAATCTTTAAAAAATGTATTTATCAAAACTTGTTTCCTAGGCTCTCCCACCCATGTAAGTGCCAAGTAGCTCATTAGTCTGGTGATGATGAGGAAAGTGGGAACTTGAGTCACAAAACATATTCAGTTCTCAAAGAGAATAAATCCCTGAAGATTAATATTTACCATATTTCATGAAGTCTACAATGCATATTTTCTGAAACCTGGGCGTCTTTCTACAATCAAAGGCATCACAGATTTGATGAAATTTTAAAATTGCATTAAATGTTTTTTAATCTAGCCAGCATGGCAAAACAATTCAGACTAGGTAAAATTTATTCTCCACACCTTCCAAGTTCTGCAGGTTCTGACAATGGCAGAGTGAGCAGCAGAGACTCATAACACAAGAAATTTTCTGAGCAGCTACTTACGTATGAATATCCTTTATCCAAAACAAGTCCACGCCCACGGAAATGACCCCAGTCAAGTCTGAGTGACAGAAAGATGAGTTGCAAAGAAGTTCCACACAACTAAGTACCACAAGGTTCACTTAGCCACTAGGAGAGTCTCATGTAAGACAATTCACCAAAGACCAAGTAGTGTGGACTTTTTTTTAGATTTAACTGATATTAAGCCTTTATTGATGCTAAATACGGTTCTGACCAACCTGATGGATAGTACCTCATATACTTCTAAAAACACCACCATGAGGTATCATTACCTTGTATAGATGTTGAAGGTGAAACTCTTGAGACATTAAATAACTTGTCTAAAATTCCCCATATAGAGAGTAAGAGACCTACTAGGATGGGAATCTAAGCTCAGTGCACCTTCCACTGCCCCAGAACTCTATCCTATTGCCTGCCTGATGGCTTATTGGAAACTCAAGAGCAAAGACAGTCTCAGAAGTCCCTGCTCACCTCATTCAAGGCATACAAAGCTAACTGTGGAATTGGAATTTAGAATCTAGAAATTTAAAAAAACACACACATCCATCTTCCTTCAGAGACTTCTCACGTGCTTTTCAATTCAATTACCTTTGTGTACATGTTGTGATAAATTATCATTTCCACATTATAATCGGAAACACCAATGCCAGAAATAAGGATTAACTGTGGAATAATTTAGAATGGTAGTTATAAAATAATAAATTATACCAGGAAAGTAAGATAATGTGTCCAACAAAAAATTTTTATAGTTTCAAAAAATTTTTCTAGCATCCTTTAGTGATTAACCAAAGTCTTATTATCTTACATTTACTGAGTGCTAATTACATGTAATACATTTACTTATATCTCACTTAATCCTTATGGCAATGAGATTGATACTATCATTATCTTCATTTTTACAGATGACAAAATGAAGAAAGAGCAACATTAAATAATTTGCCTAAGATGAACTGGCCAGCATGTCTAAATTGGTCTTTCAAACCTCAAAATTCATTTTATTAACTATTACACTATACTCCCTCTTGGCCCTCCTGAATTGCCATAATGTAATATGAAGATGAAAAGGCAGTGACACTGTGAAGCCATGAACAGAGGATGAAGGATGTAGGAATCCCTACAATCAGCTAGCTATTTCTGATTGCTCAAAATTTTTCAAATGACATGTGACATACACTAAAAGCAAATCATGTGTTGGCAGAAATTAGTCCATAAAAAGCAAGAGTAGTAAAAAGTATTACACAAAAGAAGAGGTATTCATGTGGGGAAATGAGTTTGAAAAAAATAAGTAAGACTTCATTTTTCAATTTCAAGAGTTTTACAGTAAAGATTTAAGAGTTATAGCATTGAATATTCTGAGGTTCTGAAGAACAGAATTAATTTTTTACATTTCTTTGGAAGACATTAAAGATTGCATTAGATTAATATTTTTAATGATACTGAGCAGATCTCACTAGGAAATTTTAAAATTCCACAAAAGAAACTTCTCAGTATCAAATTCTTAGGAAACTCTCCTTTCTTTCATGTGAATAAGGAACCGTGACATCAAAACGTTTTGCAGCCAGGTGATCAAGGTAGAAAACATTTTCGAATCTATACACCAAAATTAGCAAAACAAGGGATCACTTGTAGGTAATACGTTCCTATATGTGGAGGTGGATGAAAAGGTAAATGCGAAGGGAAGAAAAGCACGGCATCTCTGCACAAAGATGAGCTGAGGAACACACAATGATCACTGAGATATCTGTGAATCTCCAACATCTGCACATAAACTTCAATATGAAAATAACACCTTCAAAATTAATGGCCCTGTAATTTTTTAAATATAGTTTTGGTAGATAATTTTAAATAACCTGAAATGTTAAAGAGCAAATTTTGGTGATATAATTATTTTGTAATTAGATTAACAGTCTAGGCTAATAATTTTGGCAACCAAAAAAATTATATATATACCATAGTGGGAACTCAGATCATATGTAAACAAGGTCGTCTTCTTTAGAAGTAGTCATGAGCTAGCTCACTTTTTTTCCCTCCAGTCTTTTTTCATACAATAAAAGTGAACACTTATCTCCAAATCCATTTATATGATTTTTCATTAATTGAAAATTTTCACATGGTAATGATGTAAATGTGACTCCAGAAAAATCCACATCCACCTAAACAGAAAGGATCTGCTAAAGAAGTCACTTTCCCCATCACTCTGACCTCTCCTTGCTTCAGGGATTACTCCTTCTAGTAACTTTCATTCTTTTTCATCCCACCCCCCTGTAGTAATTTCCAATACTTGGAAAATATGTGTATAGTAGCACTGAGGTCACACTGTAACTGCACGTATTAAACAGCTGTTTTAACTCCCACTTTTGCCAGGTGGACTCTGACCTGCATACGGGATACAAGAGAGTTTATTGTGACTCCAGATACTGGCTCAAATTCTTGAAAAAATTGAAGTTGAAAATGATCAGCTTTTATTATGAACATATTATCCCAATTTTAATTAAAAAGAACAACTAAATATAAAAAGAGTCTTTTCCAACTTGTGGGGAATCTATTACTATCTTCTAACAACCTGCTACCTGCTTCTACAAAATTGCACCTTGCAAAATGGAGAAAACAAGGGGCAGGCTCTGAATTGCCTTCATTTATCTCAACTTGTTTTATACTGACGCACAGAATGGGATGTGGGCAGAAGGCCAAGAAGGAGGTAGTGGAATCCCTCAGACAAGCTGAAAGGAAAATCCTCGGAGTAGCAGGAACCCACATTAGTCCTTCCAGCCTATGTCACTGGGCTTGTTAACCACAATGCGTTCTTAATTTTTCTTTTCTAGAGAAAAACTGAAAGCAAGGAAGGAATAAGAGAAAGAAAATTGGACAGTTCATCTGCAGTAGTTTTTCTGTCCAGAAATTTAGGAACAGTTCTAAAAGGAAATCCAATTCAGAGCATTCTCCCTTACTACCAAAAAAAAAAAAAAAAAAAAAAAAAAAAAAAAAACCACCTCATCTCCATAGCCTCCCACACATCAGACAACATCAGTGTCATTATTTTATGAAGACATCACTCTACCAGCCATTAAGAGTACTGGAGGTGACTGATAATAATTAATATATCTCTTCAATTACAGCCTCTGACAATATTACTGATAGGCATGTCATGGGTAACGTTACATAACAAAAGCTACATTGAAAGTATTTTGTTATATGACTATTCCATCACTTACATTTCCTCCACCTGCTACTCTCCTTTCTTCTGCTAGTATTGATGTAACTGCTTCCGCTGGCATTTTCATAGGTCCAGTTGTACCTCTAGGACCAAATTATCACGGACTAGTGTTAGATTCACCTGTAGACATCCATACTCAGTTTCAATAGAAGACTGATTTGGCTCAAGCAAAAGTATTGCCTAACATGGCTTATAGATGTTACACTTTCTTTAGTGAGGCCTGGGATTAAGAGAGTCTGAATTTTTATGAATGAATATTTTTTATGAGAGAAAGTCAGCTCTGTACTTTTTGAAATTTATCTTTTAATGTACGTTTGGTTCTCAAGGGAAAACTCAGGCATCATTGTGTATTTCCTAAATTAATCCAATTATAATGATTTCTATATTTAACGATGAGCCACAAATATTTTTAATCATGCCTCATTCCCTATGGAACAACTTACACAGTACCTTTGTGTACATGCTAAAGAATTGCACAAAAAATAGCTTTGCACACTAATGGGAACCCTGGCAATGCAAGGCATTCATCCGCAAAGCTCCAATCACTCTTTGAGAGGTCAGAAGCCACAAATTTGGAACCACACTAAAGCCTGTCACACTCATGGTTTCTTTGGCATTGTTTACCCAACCCAACTGGATAATTCCAACAGAAAGTATCCACCTTGCGGCCTAAAATTATACCCTTAAAATTAACAAGATAATTACCCACTTTGTATTTCCCTTCTACTCTGAAGGCACAACCTTTGTCTTGTGGCTTCCAGGGGAGAAATGCTAAGAATCTGATAAAGTAAAGAAAAACATCCGGATTGGGAGCTCCTTGCATTGACTTGGGCCCCAGCATCAAAAAGAGCAATTGAGGGCCAGGATCTCTGCCCTGAACAAAAAGCAGAAGGCACTTGATGACTCTTCATGTGAGATTTATATACACTTGCATAAGGGTGTCATTAGAAATGACTTTTTACCCAGAAGTGGGTGGAAATTTGTAAAATTATTTCAGTGTGTGCAAGAAGATGTTTGGCAAGGGCTAACCGGGAATTATAGAATGACTTAGGGTAAAAGCTTAGTCGTGTGTGCTCATTTGGAAGTTTTGTTTCTTTAACTTTTGACTATGCTTTAAAAAAACAATAGAGAAAATGTTATTAGTTTCCTGAGTCTGCCATAACAAAGCACCGCGGACTGAATGGCTCCGACAAGACAAATGCATTGTCTCGCAGTCGTGGAGTCTAGAAGCCCACAATCAGGCTGTCAGCAGGGTGGGCCCCTTCTGAGGGCAGTGAGGGAGGATATGCTCCATGCCTCTCTCCTCGCTTCTCATGACCTCATGCAATCCTTGGCTAAGGTGATGTATTCCCTGTACCTATCTGTCTGTTTATTGAAATCTCCCCTTTTATATGAATACCAGTCATATTGGATTGGGGCCCGACCCTAATGGTCTCATCTTCACTTCACCAACTGCAAAGATCCAATTTCCAAATAAAGTCACATTCAGAGATGCTAGGATAAAGGAGTTAAATATCTTTTGGTAGAACATAATTCAACCCATAACATGGATTAAATTATTTCCTAACAGTAATGATTTATTCTATATGGATGTATGTTTTTTAGAAAAATTTCTTTTCTACTATGCAATAACCTGGCCTTGATTGAGTAGCATATAGATAGATCAGTGACTCTAAACTGGTTGGGTTTGGAGAGAGTGGGTCATCAGATTAGGACGGAGTTGGTGAGTCAGGAATGACTTAATATAATGGAGAAATGAATCTTAGAAGTGAGTAGCAGAATCAAAATCAAGTATGTTTTATATGTTTTTTTAAAATTGATTTTAGAGAGAGGAAAGGAGAAAGAGAGAATCACCTATTTGTTGTTAAATTGATGTCTGCATTCATTGGTTGATTCTTGTAGTATTTGCCCTGACGGTGGATCAAACCCACAACCTTGAGGTATTGGGACAACATTCTAACCAACTGAGCTCCCAGGGCAAAAATTGAGTATATTTGGAAAATTTGTGTTCAACATTAGAATTTTATATTTGAAGTATGAAAAAAAATTATTTATACAATTAAAGACAGACAGTAAAGCTCATCAAATACAATACTATTGTTGGCTGGGAGAAATAAGTGAAAGATATTTCATTCCTTCTCCCACATCCATCCCCTTCCTCCAGGGCTATGGTTTTGGAGTAGGAATAGGGTGAGAATAAGCATGACCATGTCAATCACAGGGAACAGGGTTTCTCAACACTAAAACTGTTCAGTAGATAACAGTCGACTAATACTATACTCAGACATGCACAGAGAATATATTCTTTAGTTCTCAATTACTTATATCAACTTTTGCATAAATCTCCAAATTTTCATCATTATCCCCTCCCTGCCAGGTAATGAAGGGTATGGAACAAAATATAATGCAATTCAGTAAATTTGGTCTGATCTCATTTGGATGGCTGAGACTGCTCAGTAACTGCTCAGTGTTTTGGATGGCCTCCCCTCCACCCACTTCTTGCCAGAATGATGTTTTGATATATTAGGTGGCCAAAGAGGTGACCAAGTTTAGATGATCTCAAGGTCCTGTATGTGAAGGAGATCACATACCCTAGTGCCCTCTGTACACTGTTATTATGACTAGATGCCTGCTCTGGTCTTCTGAGCACTGACAACTGAGACATACTCTGACATTCTGGAAGATTGCGTGCCTTTGATTTCCAGTCTCCATTCCCTAAAAATTGTAGCCTTGCTCTCTTAATCTCAGCTCTCTAGGGGCCCATCGGTCTCGTAGCACTGCCTCACACTTTCACAGAAGTCCTGTGACATGCTGAAAATGTCCATATCTGAAATGTCCCCTAGACTGGCAGTTGGAGATCTATGGCCTGAGAGCCAAGTACAGCCTATTCAATGAAGTTTTATTGAAACATGGCCATATTCATTCATTTATGTATTGTCTATTTATGGTTGCTTTTGTGGTACCAAAGCAGCAGAGTTGTGTAATTGTAACAGAAACCACGAGAAAAAAAAACTAAATATTTACTGAGTTTTAACAAAAAAAAGGTTAATCCTTTAATTAAAAAATTATAGTGTTTACTTTTATGCCTAAGAAAGTTATGCTAGTACACACCACATACACACATCCACACACAAGCATATATTCACATCCATGTTTGAGGACTCTTCAATAA
The DNA here is from genome assembly GCA_004024845.1 of Tonatia bakeri. Taxonomy (NCBI): domain Eukaryota; kingdom Metazoa; phylum Chordata; class Mammalia; order Chiroptera; family Phyllostomidae; genus Tonatia; species Tonatia bakeri. Next base: position 331,486 of record PVIA01000918.1, read on the forward strand.
TATCTACATATTTCTTTTCACTCCTTACTTGAATTTCCACTCCAAAAATCAAGGAAAAGAAAACATAAAATATAAATCTTTGCTTTACCTTAGACTCACTTTTCCCATCATTCAGGAACACAGGAACGGGTAGATCAGGTCTTTATTATATCTTGTCTTTTCATGTCCTCCTGACATATTAAAAATCCTCTACTCCAGAGTAATCCACGTCTAGATCTTGTAAACAAAGACCAAAAGAATTTGGAAAATTCTTTTTTTATATCATCTGGATATCACTGTTATGCCTTGTATTCAAAACAACCAACTTTGAGATTCAAAGCACATCAGTGAACTATGGGTTCCAGAAGGAACCATTCTCATGGCCTAAGGCAATGAACTTCACCTTTCAGCCTTGGAAATGGAATACTAAAAAACACGATTTGGTTTAATATCACCAAAGCATTACTGCTCTTACACCGATGTGCATGATGATGCTTCCATGCTTCCTTGGTCATTTAAGAGTGATCTCAGCTTTACAGTGTATACACCATTCTTAAATTCTGGCATCAAAGTAGAAACATGTACATCAATCTGACTGTATAGGAAAATAGAAACTACAGCACTCTCCTACATCAGTAAAGCCTTTACTCTGGGTATTATCACACTTTGGCCCAACTCTAAACCCAAACTTGGAGAAACTCTTTCAAAAACAGTCCTATAAACCCACTTTATATACTTTTTCAGGCAAATGTAGCCAGCCTTCTACTCTACATACATTTCAACATCATTGGGACTAGTCCTGCCATTCTAAACCTCCATGGAGCATTATCTCATATTTATAATATAAAAGAAAAATTTAAGCTAGATAACAAAGTGGTGTAAAACATTCCTTAAATGTTAGGGAACTATCCAACCTACTGATAGGAGAAAATATGTATAAATCATATATCTGACAAGGGATTAATACCCAAAATATATAAACAACTCAATAAAAACAATCTGATTTTAAAGCGGGAAGAGGTACTGAAGAGACATGTTTTTCTTGTCCTTTTATCAACTCCTGTCACATAAAAAAAAATCCTCTGCTCTAGAGTCTGGACCTTATAAATAAAGACCAAAGGAATTTGGAAAATCTTTTTCTCTTTTGATATTATTTGGATGTCACTATTATTGCTCATACTGAAAACAACCAACTTCTTTTTCCAAAGAAGACACTGATGGCCAACAAGTACTAGAAAGTATGCTCAGCGTCACTAATCATGAAGGGAATGCAAATCAAAACCATAGTGTCAGACATCACATCATACCTGTTAAAATGGCTATTATAAAAAACACAAGAAATAATAAATGTCAATATTAACTCCATTTAACAAATAAGGAAACTGAGACAAGTCACCTTAACAAGTTGCCCATAGTTATACAATGAGAAACAGAACCAGCCCAATTGGTTTGATCTTAAAGTGTAGTCCAAGGGAATGCTTATCACATTGAGTTCATACAAATTATTGATACTTCGATAAGACATGATGAAACATGTTTTAGAAAAAGGGACTCTGGAAGGGTCAACTGAGGAGGGAGAGGAGAGGGAAGACATTTCTGAGTGGAGCTTGAATGAGGAGTCAATGGCTGTGAACATTCTTAGGAAAATAAAAGTGACCTATATATCTAAGCACTCGGGAACATCTCCACTGAAAATGGGATGCCTCAGTGGGTCTGGCTTCAAGAATTTCTTTTATTATTACCTCCCCATGTTAACATTTATTTCATGTACAATGATTCACTAAACTTATTAGGCAATAGTGATCATATTCAGAAAATAGAAATCTCCACTTCCCAACCACTCCCTATCCTCCTAATGCACAACCAATAAACCAGTGGTATACTGGTAAATGTTTATCAGACAATACTCCCCAAAAAGAAAAACAAACAAAGACCTCTGATTCACAGTGTTTTCTATTTTCCATGTTATAAAGACATTTCATCATGACCAGCATTCAGCTACCAACACGTCGACACTCAATGCACAATTGGAAAGAAATGTGCTTTGTTGGTGGTTAGGACAGTGCATGAGCCAGCCCCAGCTTACCACTGACCCAGACAATGTCCTACCTCCACAGAGTTCCCTTCCCCACTTAGCCCACATTGTTTTCTTCTTTTTCTAAATACCTACAGAATTTAAAGTCAATGGCACGCTGCTTCAGGGTCTTTATTTTATGGCTGCATCATTTTCTATGTCGAATCACAATAATGTCTGACAACATCCATCGTTAAGAGAGGATACATCTGATTCACCTTTAGATTCTTAGTGGCCCTTCACAGAGAGTTTGTATCTGTTTATGTCTGGTATGATAAATGGCTAGTTTTGTTTTAGAGTTAATTATCAAAGTCCTCAAGAATAAATAAAATATCTAATATGTCTTATTTATTTATCACAGAATATCTAGGAGTGTGCTGGTGGTTAACAAATATGTGTTGACTAATTTTTCCAGGTCATGTTCAGAACGTTCCAACTTCTGCAAACTGCATACCACAACTACTATACAAGTTCTTTGGGCCATACAAGCACCTGGAAAGCTGGCAAGTGATATAGGCAGACCTCAGATATATCACAGGTTTGGTTCCAGGAAACAGCAATAAAGTGAGTATCACGATAAAGCAAGTTATAATCTTTTTTCTTATGGAAGTTTTGCCTTCAATTTGTAAAAACGCAACATCTGTGAAGATCAATAAAGTTCAATAAAACAATGTATACCTTTATAAAGTTTTTTGTTGTTGTTGTTTTGTTTTATTCTTTTTCTGGCCCCACATAGAAAACTTCAAACTTTAATATTAGTTTCTGGTCAAATCACTCTGAACCAAATACATACAGTGCCCTCTCAGCCTTTATTTTAAAGTATGTTCACTGCTTATTTTCAAACTTCTCTGGAAAGTCTGCTCCATGAGCATCTCTAGAAAAATAAAATTTTCATATTCCAGTTGGACTCTTCTTGTTATAGAAATAAAACTCTAAGTAAAGTCATAGTTTTTAAGTTTTAATAGAGTTTTTTGTGTTTTGTTTTTCCTAAAGGAATGCAGGCTTCATTCCTACATTCCTATATTCCTACAACCCTACACCCTTACATTCCCACCTTCTCATTCAGTATCAGGGGGAATCCTTTCTGGTTTGTCCACCCTCAAATCCCCAAAACCAGAAACACTGACTGCCACATAACAGATGTCCAATTACTATAAAGAAAGACAGCATAATTATTACAAGGAAAAGAAATTAAAAAATGGAAATTCAATGAAATAAAACAGTGAAATCTTGGGCAGACATTCTAATATAAGAAATATACAAATGTACTCTAGTATGCATTTATTGCATAAGTTTGGATTTATAATATTAACTCAGAAAAATCTTTCAATAAGAAAATAAGATTATTGGACTTTACATGAGACTTTGAAACCAGGCACTACAATCGATTATTATCATTGGAATTCAGCATGAGTATCCAATTCATTTCTGCATTTGTTTTGGTTTCATAGGCTAGAGAAAATCTTGATTTATACAGATGACTAGTGAACTTTCTAACATCTCGCTTTGTAATCCCAAAAGTCTTCAATTAACATCTCACTTTGTAATCTCAGAAGTCTTCAATTAAAGACAACCACTTTAAAGGCAAGTAGTAACAAATTTTCATTTGCGATTTGAATAACTAACAATACCTCAGAATTACAGTTGATAAGTAATTTTCTCAATAAGTATAAATTTTATTAATATCTACATAATCTACATATATGACATAGAAATCTTAAAATATAAGAGATTCAATAATATCATTTAAGAATTTCATACATATCAATACTCATTTCTATAACATATTCATTCTGAGTATATTAAGAACCAAATTTACTTTAATTTTCATGTTGAATCCAAATTTGAAGTTTTAATTTTATTCTAACTTTAAAAGTAGTTATAAATGAGATTAACATGACAGGCTAGTAGTGTGCTATTGAGTTCCCTCTGCTTGAGAATGTCAGCTTATTCAAAGCACAAGCAAGCACAGCCATGTTTTAGGAGAGGCATTGTTGATGCTGTTATTATGTGGAAGAGAAAAAAGTTTATTACTTTTTTTGTTTCATTTGAAAGATTTGTATCAGCACTAGGCCTTGGCAGAACCAACTAACTTCAATTATAAAGGGAATTTTGGAACTCATCATCTACATAACCACAAATAATGCTAAAAATTCTGCATTATAAAGAGGACAACTTAAAAATTTGTCAATTTCTATCATAAAACCAAATTGTTTTTAAAGATGCTCATTAATCTGCTTACTAGCAAGTGCTTGTCTGTGCAACATATTATAATTATTTAAACTCACTTTGGCAACTGGTCTTATGAATCACAAATCCTGCAGTTTTCCCAGCCATTACCATCTCAATGCTAATTACAACACCAATACATTTTTGACAACTGATTTGATGGCATATTTTAAAAATTATGTAAACACATTTTTCTGTTGTGTGTGCTCCAAAGATTTTGCCTAGTGATATATATCCTTTGTACTTACCTGTATGGTCCTATCTTCCCAACAAATCGGTGTAAAGCACAGTATGCATACTTCGACAGTTGAATTGTAATGGTTTCACGTAATTCACTTTTTTAAATAAACAATTATTATGAACACCTTCTTAGTATTCTTTTCATACAATATTTTCAGATAACGACAATAAATGTGATCACTGCTTGCTCAGCTACCATGGCTGTTGCGAAATCGATAACATAGGATTGAACGAGTGTTTTCCTTATATCTTGTGCTTCTGTGCACTTATAATGTGATAACCGCAAATGATGCTATACATACTTTTTAATTGGTGGATTTACATTTTTAATTACACTTTCTCAAGAACTGTAAGTGGTGGTTCAAACTGCACTAAAAGATGCTGAAAATTTTACTTTTATAGACAATCTTTTATTTCAGAACCAGACTTGTCAGAATTTACAGAGCAAAGAACTTGGCAAATTTTAATTTCACAAACACAATGAGAACTTTGTGTAGAGGACACTATACTTGGAGCTGGAATAATCTGATTTGTATCATCTGATCCTGATCATTTTTATGTTATTAACCATGAAATTTTATTTTCTTTTGAAACTTCCTGTTTTTACTTAGTGATTGATTTCTAGTTTGAGCAGCAATTATTTCGCCTCATTTTAACAATTACACTTCTGTACATACTAAATTTAGGCCAATAACATCTGACACTATCGTTAGTGCAATATGGTCATGATGCAATGTGTAGAGTTCACCTGTTATTGCTCAATTGTCTCATAAGCCATGATAGGAGCATGAGCAGACCAGATGTGGCTGGGCTTTGCCTGGCATTTAATGGGGCACAGTACACATAGTACACCTGTGCTGAACTAGTGAACTCACTTGTATAATTTTACATAAGCAGGCGTGTACAGGCTTAATTCAGAGAAAGGCCAGATTAAAACCCCCTCTTTTCTAATCAATTACACATTTGTAGAAAGGTTAAATATATGCATAAATAAGCAAAAGAAACTGCAGCCTGAGATCTGGATGAAAATAAATTAAACAAATCCAGTGTATAAGGTATAGTTGACCATCTCTAACGTGCTGAAAATTGACAAATAACATATTTTAGTGTTTGTTGTTTTTGGGGGGTTTTGCTTTTGTTATGGCTTTTTATATAATGAAACATAATCTTTAATTGAATCAAATGTGAACACAAGACACATTTAAACTGCTTGGCTTGTGACTTCCCAACTGAAATCACCTCCTGAGAACAGGAGTAAAGGGAATAAAAAGGAAAGGAAAGGAAAGGAAAGGAAAGGAAAGGAAAGGAAAGGAAAGGAAAGGAAAGGAAAGGAAAGGAAAGGAAAGGAAAGGAAAGGAAAGGAAAGGAAAGGAAAGGAAAGGAAAGGAAAGGAAAGGAAAGGAAAGGAAAGGAAAGGAAAGGAAAGGAAAGGAAAGGAAAGGAAAGGAAAGGAAAGGAAAGGAA